>VRYO01000369.1:5219065-5239434 GCA_009812075.1 Sialia sialis
TCCAACCTGACCCATCCTGGAGTTCAGAAACAGAGTGTATGCATTGTCCAAACACATGGAGTAGGGAACAGTGTTCAAAAACTGAATACAGTGGAAACGGCTTCCTTCTTTTGTTCTGAGTGCTGAGAATTGGCAACTGCACGGTGGGCTTTGTCTGAAGACTTCTGGAAATGCTGCGGTTGGACAGCATTTGGGTCCTCCTGTTTCTCACCTCAGAAACAAGTAGTAACAAGTCTGCACCAGATATTGCAGGTCCCAGGTAAAATCAGAGTAAAGGCTATGCAGCAATCTTGCACTGAGCATTTGGGAAGGTAACTTGGCAGATCTGTCAAGATAGCAGGGAGATTCTTTAATGTCAGTGAAGGGGAGTCTCATTGGGTCTATGCTGTTCCCCTGGGGGAACCACATCCTAGCAGAATCTGTGTGGAACGTAGTTATTTTAGTCCTGTTAAGTAAGTTTAAGGTCATGTGTCAGAAAGGTGAGTTAGTCTTTTCTTTCAGTTACTTTGGAGATGCCAAGTAAGGGAAGTGTTGCAAGTTTTTGTGCTGTAAGTATTTCTTGGCTCTCTGTTCTCAGTATTTTGAAGCTGTTGCTCTGAATATTTGGGTTCTCCTCTTTTTAATATCACTGGCTAGTTGTGAGAAGCACTTTTTGGTAGATAGCTGCTCATGGAGCTTGAGGGTAGAGCCTTTCCTGTTTTGTAAGTGTGGGGATAAATGCTGTGTCCTCAGAGCCCAGGCATTGTGGGATTGAGGGCACAGACAAGATGTGGCTTGTCTTGCAATTTGTCCCACCAAGCAAGAGGCATGATATGTTCTTGTTCCAAGTACAGTTTTATACAAAAGCAAAGATTGCCTGGGAGAACTTAAATAAGCAATGCAGCACAGGAAACAATATTTTACTACTCAGAACTATTTTAAAAAGCTGACTATGTTCAAACCTCTGAGGCTGGTT
Source organism: Sialia sialis (assembly GCA_009812075.1). NCBI lineage: Eukaryota > Metazoa > Chordata > Aves > Passeriformes > Turdidae > Sialia > Sialia sialis. The sequence goes on from VRYO01000369.1 coordinate 5,220,021, forward strand.
GGGGTTGATGGTAGGATGCTGAAAGACATAGGTGATGCAGTTGCAGTTCTCTGTGAAAATATATCTAAGAGGTTCCTGAAAACTAGGGAAAGGCTTTATTTATTGCACCCATCTTTTTAAAAAGAGAAAGAAGGGTAGTTCAGGGCTAGTCAGCCTTCTGCAATCTCTAGAAATATTTATGTATCATATCTCCAGGGACTTTGTTTCCAAATGTGAGAAGAATGAGAAGAGAATCAAGAATAGTTGACCCAAATGTACCAGGAGCTGAAAGTATTTGACGAACCTGAATGCCTTTTGTAATTAAATGACCAGTTATGTAGATGAGAGCATATTGATGGATAAATTCTTTGCTGTGAGGATGGTGAAGCACTTGCATAGGTTGCCCAGAGAAGTTGTGGATGCCCCATCCCAGGAGTTCAGAGTGTATGGCTTGCAGGGCTCACTGTCTCACTGGAGATAAAGAAGTGGCCTGTGAGGGATCGGGCCAGTGCTATCACTTCTCTATTAATTACTTAGATGGTGAGATGGAATGCACCTGGAGAAACGTTGCAGATCACATTAAATTGGCACAAGAGAGAGTTCAGTGCATTAAGTGGGTAGAAATTTAATTCAGCTGGGTCTTGGGAAGACTGAGATTTGGCTAACAGAAAGCTCATGAAGTTTAGTGAGAATAAACATGAAGGTCTGTGCCTGTGCAGATCAACTCCTTGCAGCAGCGTAGTCTGGGAAGCAGCTGGCTGAACAGGGCATTTGTGGGGAAGCTGTGGGATATGATGATTGCTGCCAGGTTGGAAATGAGTTAATGATACATTTTCATTGCAAATAAGGCAAGCAGCGTAGTGACCTCCATGGCCAGCAGGTCGGGAGGAGTAATTGTCCTTCTAAGCATTGCTGAGTACTCTGGTTCTTGTCAATCCTGAGATTCCTCAAATGAAAAGCACAGTGTTTAGAAAATGGAGAGAGGACTCCCAAGGTGATTCTGAGCTATGGGAACCATAAGTAATGAGGAGAGATTAGTGTCCTTGGGCTGTTTCAGTCTGGCCAAAAAAAGAGGCAAAGGGGCCATCTTATAGAACTGTAGCTTCTTGAGGACAAGTTCACAGAGATGAACTCCTGTTTGTGGCAGATCCTGAAAACAAGGAACGACTGTCAGAAATAGCAGCTCGGACTGGCCATTAGGAAAATGTTTTTCACCACTGGGTAGCACAAGTTTTAACTTGCCACCTGGAGAGGTGATGGAATCATTCCTTGGGTGTTTTTGAGACTCAGCTGGACCAAGCTGGGGCAGACCTCATCTAGCACCGATGAGAGTCCTTGTCCCAGCAGAGAAACAATCTGCTGATCTGCAGAGAATCACAGCAGGGGTTTTGTGGTTTTCTGTGATTCTGCCCAGGACATCAGAGCTGAGCAATGCAGAAGAAGAATTTTGTACAGCTGTGACATTCCTATGTCCAGGAGGGTGAATTTGAGATGATGGACAATGGACGTCCTTCTATAAAGATTTCCTCCTTATTGTCAGCTTGAAATGTATCCATGTACCAGGAGTCCTTGACTCTGAATGAAATGTGGGTTTATATTACCTAGCCATTTTCAAATTTTCTGCTCTTTTGACATGCCTTGGGAATAAACACCACAATTTTCACATGACCATAGGAAGCCAAGTAATTTGTATTTCATCAGAATTATTTCATTTGTTGTTTATTGAGCATTGCATCTACTTTAGTCATTGCTTCTCCCTTTGTAGGTGTTCTAGGAACTGTAGAAATATATAAAATCTGTTTTTGAAACTTAATTTGTCAAAAGCAAGAAAGACATGTGAGAAAATCAGCTGTCAGAATCATAATAGATCTGTTTTCACAGGTTGGTGTTGATGATTGTTTTCAGTTGATTTGATCTTTGTTTTAAATCTGACTGTGATTGTTTACAAGTGGTGCAAGATTTAATTGAAGAGGCCAGCTCATGGAAAGGTGAAAAAGTAGTCAGATAAAAGCCAGGATAATTGAAGCATGATTTTATCAGTAATCCAGGGTAGGAGCAGAGACAGAATGGGGTCAACCTTTGACAAGCTAAGAAGAAACACCCAAATTCCTGGTTCCCCAAACCCACAGCCCAAGTGCCATTGCCAAAAACCTGTGGGTGGGAATTCCCTCCCTTGAGGCTGGCCAGGAGAAGGTGTTGCAATGGTATGTTGGTCATCCTCCCTGTTTTATCTAACTCTTAGATAAACACTGATGCCAGCTGCATCGGCAGTAGGAACATGCAAATGTGCCTGTAGTCATTTCAGGGCTGATTCCAGTACCAAACCAGTTTTATTTCTGTCACTTACTGTCTGAGCCAAGAAACCCTGCAGACCTAACTCAAACCAGTTTAAGGAGGATCAGATCTCATTTTGATTGCTTGGGATTATGTAGAGAATAGGGGGAAAACACCCAGCCAACCCCTAAATATTTTATGTTCTGAATCTAGGATAAGTTGACTTAGGAAAGCCTGAATTTCAACTCCTGACTTTAATTTACATAAACTGAATGAAAGCACGAAACTGAACAAAGCCTTACTTGATGTGTGGTCATCATATCCCCATTCAGGATATTTCTGTGAAATACTTTTCCAGACTATGTCTGTGTGATTAAAATTGGCATTACTCTTCATTTACTGTACTCTTCTGTGCTAAAGGACTTTGCTATAAAAATAACGCTATAAAAATGTAGAAGTGCTGCTCTGAGGAGATGTGGATTTCCTTCTTATGGTTGGTATTGCTATAGCAACAATTCCCTCCAAGCCATGACTGTAATTACAAAAGTTGCTATTGATCTTATATGTAGTAAATGACATATGTATTAAGCAATGAATGTCAAATGAAATAAATACCTGCTTTTCCTCTTCACCCCACCACCAAACCTCAATTTTCATTTCAACAAAATAATTTTATTTTTAGGAATTAAGTTTTTCAGTAAGTTGTTTTTAGATGTGAACAGAGTTTTTCAGTCTCTGGATTTAGTATGTTTACTGTAGTTTGATTTAAGCATCAATGTTCACTGTGGCAGTTTTACTGGAAAGGTTCTTGTTAGGACTATTCTGCCTCTACTGGGTATATTGCAGGGTTAATTGTGGCTTTGTATAGATCTAAGAGGAGACATGCAAAAAAAAGGAAATTTTTTATATGTGTAACATCTTGAAAATGCATTTCAAAGATAAAATGTTCCTGGTAAACATTTCTTGTGTAAATCACATTATTCATGTAATAGGACTGTGTTCATATTTCTGTTTTCAGTCCAGAATTAGGAGCAGCATTCAGAAGTAGGGGTATGCACAAGGGGTATCTGAGAAGACAGGATGGGAAGGTCAGTACCTGTCTTTTTGGGTATGCTGCCTGGAAGTGAACTGTGTGACTGCAGCCAGCAAATCTCATTGTTAGACTACATGCATAAACGCACAAGCACGTAGGAATTAGAATATACAAACCTGATTCTGGTTAAACTCTGTATATTATGCAAGAGCATTTATGAAATGAACTTAAGAACTGTATTGACAGCAGCTAAGGTAAGAGTGCAATCAGTCATTTGTACATTTTGCTCAAGAAGCTGAGGGATCATTGTTATGAAAACAAAAGCATAAATCAGTTTTAATTTCTTGGATATGATCTGCTCTTTCTTCTCTGAGCAGCCCAGCTGGAAATTCTGAGCTGAGTTTGCAGTCACATAGCTTTGAAATAAATTCTAGCTTTACCTGGATTTCTTGGTTCTGTTTATCTTGTAATAAGTGGCCTGTTCATTTTAAATTCCACTTCGTGCTTAGACTTTAGACTGGATTTTATTTGAGAGATTCAAGGCTCTTGAGGTGTGATATAAATACAGTATACTGAAGGGCCTTTGTTTCTATAGAATAGGTGAGAAGTGATTTTGGGCCCCTTGTACCAAAACCATCATGTTAGTATGATTCCATTCCTTCTCTTTATTTTTCAGTGAGTTCTGAGAATAGACTCCTCTCTACCTCAGGCTATAAGTTAGTTACCCCTCTCCTGAAATTGCCCTTGCAGAAAAGCCCTGCTTACACCTCTCTCTGGGTGCTTGGTGCCCTAGACTGAAAGGAATGAAGAAATGCTTGCTATGCCATAAAAAACCTGTAGAGTAGAGGTAAAATCACTTGTGTTGCTGGAGAGAAGGAGTGAAGCATATGGCTAAAGCTTTATCATCAGGGAGCATCACGTTGCACAGATGAGTTTTTGAGCCCGAGCATGTTTAAAACAGAGCTAGTTGATGTGTGACTTGTATCATCACCACGTGACCCCCGCAGAGTTACTGAAAACACACCAGTGCCTCTAAATCTTGTAGTTAAACTGGTTACAAGCCACTTAACCCAGGAGTCAGCATGAACTTTATACATACGACAAGCATACAGCCTGTTGTCATTTTGGAATGCTAATTTTAAATTGGAGTTTGAACTTCCTAATGGAAATTTTATGTGAACACCAGCATGAGATTACAAAGTATAACATGGCATTTATAGGCAAAACTTTTTATGTGTGAATGTGGGTCCCAAAGGCTGTGAGCCATTTTTGACACAAGCCTGTTTAAACTTATGCTTCACATGTAAGACTCAGTTAATTGTCCTCTCTTCTCTGAAATGCTTTGTGGGTAGTTTCTCTGGCTCCAGGCTACTGCTGATGGTATTTTGGTAGAGTTGAGACTGGTTTTCCCTTCCAGCCCAGCCTACCTGTGAGATGTTGGGCATGGAATGCTCACTTTGTTCATGACTTGAAAGCCTCAAGACCGTGATCTGTCATTTCTTTCCGCTATGCTAGAGCGGAGTCTGTCTTTCCTGTTGGTGCTGGAATAACCTGGATTTTGGTGTTACTTTTGGATAATTATTAATATTATTATTATTATAGATTCAATCTGCAATAGGATTTCAGCAGAATGAGTGATGTGCACTGGTTTATGGTCACTGATGATTTTTGGTTTGCTTTTTCATGGTTAAAAAAGGCAGAGTGCTGCAGAGAACTTGGGAACCAGCAGAAATCTTTTTGTGTTTGTCAGTGCGGGAGAAGTTAGGGGAGCAAAAAAGTGTCAAGTTTGTTCTGATTTCCTACTAGAAAATATGTAATTTGTGACCTTAATATCATGACTACAGCAGCTTTCTTTTTAAGGCCTTAGCTGGTATTTCAAAAGATAGGGCTCTATCTGTAAGTTTTGCTCTGCTCGCCACACTTCTTGGTCATGAATTCTGACCTTGTCAAGTGGATTGTTTTCATAACTGCTAAGCAACAGCAAAAACCCAAACCACAAGGCATTACCAGAGCAGCAGTCTGCATTTCTGTGGCCTGCTGCCATGCGATGGAGTCAGTCTGTGCGCTGCAAGTGCTACTACTAACTGCAAAAACACAGTTTGGCCAAATGTGAAGGCAAAGCTTTCTTTGTTTTTTTGTGTTATACACCTTACTAAATCTCCTAATTATGAAAGCATTCCGCAGTGTTTTTATGAACCAGGTTAATTCAAAGGGTCAGTGAAGGCAGTATGCTGTCCTGCGTGATAGTTACTTGAGTAGATCTAATGCCTCAAAACAGCCTTGCATATCCTCCAAATGCTAGAGGGTATTAGTGTCTATGTGCTGCAGACTGAAAGGGAAATGCATTATCATGCTGAATGTAAATTTATTAAATTACTCAAGTAAATGGTTTTCATTCAGGTATGAGGCTTGTCAACTGCATTAGTTTAGGTTTTTTTAAAGTTGCTGAAAATGCTTCATCTTCTTGCTACAAAGTGTTATGAAATGCTGTGTAACTACAACTCTGAAGTGAACTGTCACTTTTCTTTTTAAATTTGTCTGCTGTAAATTTAGTTTTGTTTAATGAAGCCTATAAACTGATCAGATGAGTTGGGAGCGCGTAACCTTGGGACCCTTCTTCTGTGCCTGACTCATAGACATTTTGATTTAGCTTTAGGGATGATTCTCCTTAGATTCTGTTAACCTCAAATGGTGCTGGTTTTGCCAAGCTTTGGCTATTTAGGAAACATAAAGCATGTCCTAAAAAACCATGAGAAAACACTGAATGAGAAAACAGTCAGACAAATGAGCAAATCTGTTTGAATTTTCCTGAGCTTTAGTCTTCTCCCTGCAGTAATTGAGGCAAGAAGGGCAAAATCCACATGTAATCAGGGAGTCCAGGGGCTGACTGTTCAACAAAAATATTACTGCAGGTATTGTTCTGGTATTGCTAAGGATGGGAATACTGTAATGTGGGCATAATCTGTAACAGATTTTAGCTACAGCTAAAACCAATATGATGCTGGATGATGTCTACTGATTCTTCTAGATTCAGCTTTCTCCATACATAAGCTGTCAATTCAGTTTGCTTACAAGAAGGGCAGTGTTTCTGTTTTACTTAATTGAAGGAAGAAACCACTAAAATCACATAGGGGTTACTTATTGCAAAAACTGTTGTGCTATGAGTACAAAACTTGCCAGAAAATGTACCTGGTTTAATCTTCTCTCTTCTTGATGCAAATACAATCACAGCTCACCCAAAATGATCGTGACAAGGTGTGGTTGAACTCTATGTAGTTTTCATTTTGATCTTTCTGGTTTGTTTGGTTTAGGGATATTTAAGCACCTTGTTTCCTTTGGGCACAGCATGCTGTCCATACATCCACTCAAAGCGTTTACCAGCATATCAAATTTTGGTTGTAAGCAGTCAAGTGTTCTTTTGCTCCCTAGACTTTGGGTGCTTGTATTTTAGAAGTAGAAAGGGGTGAGAAGAGAAACAACTGGTTCATGCATGAGCAAGGATTTTAATTTATCAGTTGTCTTACAACCCCTTGTTTTCCTCAGTTTTCATTTTGAGCTTGTCTTTTGATGTTGCTGAAGATGGAAATAAAACAAATTCTTCTCCAGCCTCATATGGCAATCACCTGTAAACTTCAGATTGTAGTAGTAAATGTCTAAACTCCTTTTAGCAAATTTGGTATGGGTAATTACCATTTCAAACCAGATTAACTTTATGTGGCTTTTTGTGTGGGACTGTGGGCCTTGTGCAGTTTTATTATCTGATAAACACCATTTGGCTGCTGCTGATTTAATCTTAATTGATGTTACAGCTCCTGGAATTATGTGTTTCAATGAAGTCATGGTGAACTTTAAATTAAGATCTAGCAGTCCTATACATAAGTATCTCCTAAGGGGTTTGTTTTGTTGGTTTTTGTTTTCAGTAGAGAATATTTATCCATTCTAAGGGCTTCCACATCTAATATGTAGCATCTTGATTTACAAAACAATTAACTTGAATTTTAATTTTCATTAAAAATATCATGGAGTGTAATGGTTTTTAGTTGCAAATTTGGATGGGCATGTAGTGCTGTAATCTTTCTTTTGACTATTTGCCACAGGCCAAGTGAAATTAAATATTTTGGAACATCTTAATTTTGCTGTCTAACAAGTTTCCTCTAAGTGAAAGCAGATGGGTGTTCATCAGGAAGGGAAAGGAAGTGTGGCATGCATAACAACAGCAGCCCAATAAGTGTCTGTTCTTTTCATGCAGACTTGTGCAGGTACTTACAGTCTGTATCTGATAGTGAAATGCAAAGATCTGAAGTTCACCTAAAGTGTGAATTATCATAAGAGTTAAAGATGGTGTTGTATTTTATTTATTAATATTTTTGCTTTTAAGCCTTTTGGTCTTTAAGCAGTCTTGGCTTTTTGAATATTTTACATCTTCTGTGATTCATATTCAGCTAAAGTCCTGTTATCTAAACAGGATATACAGTCCTAAATCTCATTGAAGTAGTAACCTTTTAGGACATTATAATTTATGTCCAGTTGAAAAAAAGTACTTCAGATGCTGTCATGAACAGGAACATTTCCCAAATTCATGGATTTAATGAGGTCAGCCTGTCTTATTCTTTACTATGTTAAGGTAATGCATTATGTCCTTGTAATTTTCTTACGAGCTCATTCATTATGAAACTCTTAACAGCGATTTTTCAGATAAGGCCAATAAAGTTAAACACCTTTGTAATTCTTGAAATGTAGTCAAACAAGCAGAGTATGTTCCAAAAGTGAGTGTTACGAAATTTCTCTGTAATTGTTTTGAAGAGGTTTACTAACAACAGATTCACTTCTGTAATTTTTTTTTTTTAAAACTCTCTGTGCGCACAGAAAGCTTAAAAATTATAATCTAGCATGCATTGTAGATGTAAGGAATTCAGTTTCACTGTTACTTTTAAAATAAATCAGTTCAGAAAATAGTACTTGAAGTGAAAACCATCCTGATAGTTAAGGAGCATTTATAGTAGCTGTGTATAACATCACCTGTCTTACAGATTATTGCAGTCTGACCAGAAATAATTAAAGGACGTGCACTCCTAGGAGAAAGAAGGTATGGCCTAGCTGGCTGAGGGATGCTACAGTTTTGGTGCAGCAGCAGCTGTGAATTCAGTACTACTCAAAACAAAGACCACCAAGGGCTTTATTCCCATATGAATTGCCTTATTTCTTCATCTTCTACTTGTGAGCTTTCATTAGTGTTTCATGATGCACTTGGAAAAATCCTTGCACTTCATGCCCCAATGCCTACACCAGCTCTCCTGAGAGAAGCTTGCTCTTGCTCAACCTTTTGCTTCTGAGGGGATCTTTCAGTGGAAACAGTTATTTAACCTGATGATGAGGTTTTTCTGGTTTGGTTTGGTTTTACTCTAAAAAAATGGCATGTTTTTATGTAGAGTATGGCCTATAGCATGCTTGAATTACTTTTGGGACTTGTTTTGGTATTTGGGAGATCTGAAAGACTTCTCAAAAAAACATTAATTTAGATGACATATAAATGCATAATTTCTTTTTCCTGTAATTTTGGTCAACAGTGTGCTTAAATGAAACCACTGAACAAAACCCGTGTTTCACCCCAGGAGGGGTGATACACATTATACCCTAAAGTACAAAAAACAATGCCATTAATTACAAAATTATGTATCTCAGCTAGTCTCTGGTGAACCATTGAATCTCCTCTCTTGATTTGTGGATGCATTAAGTGCTATTCAATTGTTCTTGCTAATTTGCAATTAAATCTAGTTTTGGATGTGGTTGGCTTTTTAGTTGTTTATAGCGTTTTTTCCCCCTTGCTAAGCAGTACATTAAAGTAAAACCTCTTTTATCCCAGTCATGCTAAACCTGCTTCAGTGGGATCTGAGTCAGACAAATACTTGACAACCAAGAGAAATTTCTCCTCCATGCTTGTGGAGCTGCCAAACTTCGGGTGGCACAGACCATGTCATGAAATGATGTTTAGAGAAACCAGCTTCCACTGAGCATTTCCCTCCGAGGCAAAAGTTCTCCCTGTGAGAAGATGCCTTCCAGTTGTGCCCTAAAAATCCTGCCAGAACACAAGTGGCTCTCTTCCTAAGCCACTGCAGATCTTTGCAGCTATTTCTGATACTGCTCTGAGATGAGAGGAGCATCAGTTGTGCTGCTGTTGGTAGCATCTTCTGTGGCTGGGTGCTGGAAGCTGAGCCTCGACCCGAAGTGGCTGGCAGGAAGCAGAGCAGCTTGTGAGGAGCTGCCTATGCCAAGAAGTGATTCTGTCTTTTGAGGTTTGGCTGGGGATGCAGCTCCTGGAGGGCAGTACTGCTGACACGGTGAATACTGAACTGCTATTCAAAGCTGAACAGCTGATAAAAATGGGGGATGAGAGTGCAGCACTCTGCAAAATCTATGTGCTTAACTCTCAAAGCTGTTTTTGAGAAGATAAGGAAACAGAGACTGAAGATGCCACTTCTACTAAGCTGTATGTCTGTATCTTTTAGAATTAAAGCTTCACTAGACTGTAACAGGCCCACAAGACCTGATAAATGTGCATTTAAAAATTGGAAAGGGCAGCGCCATCTCCATAATTCCTAACTGGCTTTGGAGCCGAGCACTCCTGATATCATTTCTTTGATTCATGAGAACAGCTAAAACCTAATAACATTATGGAGCACAGTCATCTCTCTAACAGGCTTCCTTTCAGAAACTCTGAAGTTTTTTAAAGCTACAGTTCAAAATTCATTTCACAGTCAGGCTCAGAATAGAGATGGAAAAGTTAGGAATTTGTATTTTGCTAATTCTGAGTGGAACTGTGCAGAAGGAAAAATTCCTTGGGAAAGTCAGTTTTCAGACTGGCTTGGGAATATGTTAACTTGGTTTGTTGTGCTGTCTTTCTGATTTTAAACTCTGAACTATTTCTGAATGTATGAACATTGGACAATTTTTTGTCATGCATTTCATTTGACCAAGGCCTGTTCCCCATAAGTGCCTGGGAGAATCAAAACAACCACCTTGTCACTGTTATTCAAAATTGTGCCTTTGAAGCTGTTTTGACACTTGGCCAGGCACCCAGGCGCTGTGTTTTACAGCTTCAGCCAATCCATTTACATGTATGGCAGAAGGGGATCTGATAATCAGATCTAGTTGGAAAAATTCCAATAAAACAACTTTTGCAAATGTTGTGCTCTGGCACATTTCTGCCTGCCTCCAAAGGATTGGCAGTGCCTGAACACTGCTGCTCTGTGGGCAGCGCCTGGCCCAGGACAATAGAGTGTTTGTCACAGAGAGGGAAAGGGATAAAACCCTGGAAGCCTCAGCTTGGAGGCTGTGACCTCAGCCCTCAAGGCTCTCTGGAGCAGAGAGCTGTGAGGGTCATTCCTGAGGATTTTTGACTTGTGTATTAAAGATATTTGTGGTATTTTTATGAAAAGGACGTGGTGTTAAAAGCTGAAATTACAGATTTTGGCATAATTTAAGATATTTTTTTTTATTGTTGTCTTATTTCAAATTATTTGAAAGGGTTGTGGGAATTGTTTTACTCCTGGAACTGTGTTGGTCTTCCTGGTAGGACACTGCAGCCAAGAGCTGCTGGGTGTTTCTTACATCTTGCTATGAATATACAGTAGCATCTTTGAATACCAAAAAATACTGATAAAAATAGTAGTTACAAATAACTAAGAAAGTCCTTAGGAATTACTGACTATCCACATGCAGGAGCACAGTAGTGTTGCAAACTTGAATAGAGAATCTGGAGTCCCCAACACAGGAAGGACATGGATCTGCTGGTGTGAGTCCAGAGCAGGGACACCAAGGGATCAGAGGGATGGAGCAGCTCTGCTGGGAGGAAAGGCTGAGGGAATTGGGATTGTTCACCTGGAGAGGAGAAGGCTTTGGGGTGAACTCATTGTCCTTTCCAGTGCCTGAAGGGAGCCCACAGGAAAGATGGAGAGAGACTCTTGACAAGGGCCTGGAGTGACAGGACAAGGGGCAATGGCTTCACATTGACACAGAGCAGGGTTAGATTGGATATTGGGAAGAAATTGTTCCCTGTGAGGGTGCTGAGGCTCTGGTACAGGTTGCCCAGAGAAGCTGGGGCTACTTCATCCCTGGTTGTGTTCCAGGCCAGGCTGGATGGGGCTCTGAGCAACCTGGGGTAGTGGAAGGTGTCCCTGCCCATGGCAGGGGGTTGGAATAAGATGGTCTTTAAGGTCTCCTCAACCCAAACCATTCTGTGAGTTTATGACTATACAGTGTGTATGTGCCCTGTATATAATATAAACAGCTCTTTCCTGATTTGTCTAATACCTGTAAGAGGATGGAAAGTGGGATTTTTTTTTGACTCTCTGCCAGGGCACTAACCCTGCTTTTAACTCTGAAGGTTTTTGGCTCAGTTCAACAGTTGTTAAAACTAATGATCTTTGCAATTAGTGATAAAAGTGCATCTTAACCACAGTGCAATCATGACTCTGTGTTCAGGCTGACTTACTGCTTTTGTCTTCTTTCATGCATATTGCTTTGTATCTCTTGTTTAAAATCCTGATAAAACTTTAGTTGTACCATTATCCTCCCACATGTTCTGCCCTCTAGCAGATCTCAGGGATGGAAATGTGCTTGCTACAAAGTCAAAGGTGAATAAACTAGAAAAGGTGTATATGCATTTTTTCATTTGGGTTTGTTCCATACTTTTGTATGTCATAGGTTTCCTGAAATATCTTATTTATGAAGGAATTATCTTTTTTGTACTGGCAATATAAGAAAAGATGAACAAGAATGCCTTCTTTTACCATCTTCTGAAGAAATTTTCACTGCAGAAAGGAAAAGGAAAGGAAGGAAGGAATTTCTGGGTTTTCGAAATTTTTTTTTTGTTAGTTTGTTTCATTTTGTTGGTTTTTTTTACACCAAGCATTATGCAGTCATGACTGCCTTGGCAGACATGTATGTGTATGCACCATCCCAGCATGATGGGCTCTAAGAGAAGTAGACCCATGTGACCACAGGAACTTCATCTTGTGTCTCAGTGGTGCTAGTACATCAAGGTTGTTGTGACCTCTCACTTAGAGAGCCTAAAAAGATAACTGTGTTTATATGTAATGGTAGCTATTTGGCTTTCTGGGGTTTTTTCTTTCATTTTGAACTCTCTTTGATTTTATATTTTTCTTTAAGCTGTGTTTCTATCACTGTAGAAAAATTAGAATAGTTTCTTTTTTAAAATTTTTTTTTATTTTTTTAATTAATAAATACTGGTGTGAAATCTTCAAAGGGTGAGTATGTAGGAGTGATAACATGAGAGCAATCTTGAATTCCAACACCAAACCTAAGGGCAAAGACATGGAAAATTCAGATAAGTACCAAGACTTGTCATCTACTCAATTTACTGACTGTTTTATGTGTTTCATACTGCCCCAAGCTAAGATGACATGAAAAACAGCAGAAGGTACCAGCATCTATGAAATCATTAGCTTGGGACCTGATGTTACTTTCCCTGCCTTCCAGTCTCAGCACCTGTTGTGGTGCACAGTAAATTGATGGAATTGGTGTAAGCAGTGTTTCTGAACCTTTTTTGATTTGTGGAAATTACAATATCTTAGAAGAAACTCCAATATATATTGGAAACTCCAATATATATTGCCTATATTACAGTATCTCTCTCTCTGTCCCTTCTACCTGCAGACATTGATTCATAGACCCCCACAGGAATCTCTCTGTGGCCACAGTCAGGGACCTGGATCAGTGGCAGGAAACCAGAAGAGAGATGTCAGGAAAGAAGAGTGTTTGTTGCCTGCTGATTTGATAGTGTCAGGCTGAAAACATCTTCATTGTAAACTATGCAAAAAATGATTTTCAGCAGAGAAAACTGAGCAGCTGCTCCTTTTCTGGCTCTCCTTGCTTCAAAGCCACTGATTTTGCAGGTCAAGTGCTACTGCGGGGAGTTTATAGTCATTCACAAGCAGTATGTGCACCCAACAAATTCACTTGATGGATATGGTAAAAATTTGACTGTTTCCGTCACCTGTCCACCTGCGGGAAGGGAAGAGGAGTGAGGTGTTTTTAAACCTGCGAGATAAGCTAAGTTCCTTTTCCACAGTAGCTGATAAGATGAAAACTAGCAAGCAGCCAGACAGGGATGGCTGGAGGCATTGGCTCAGTGCTATTTAAAGATGTTTCATGGAAATACCGTGGAAGGGTGGGAAGCTTAATTAGAAGTTCTTAACAAGTCATAAATCTTTCTTAAAAATAACTCTTAATATGGCTTCCTAGAAGCATTTCAAGGTATCTGAGAAATGGAAAGAATCCTGCTGTGATTGGCTTTTTATGTAACACCACATTTTCCATAAATGAGATCTACAGGACGTTTTTCTTTTGCTTTCCCCTCCACTCCAATATCCTAAAATAAGCAGTAGATGATCTGTGGTAGGTTGCTAGCTTTTCCTGCTACCAAAAGAAGATTACAAATGCATTATATTTAGAGGTATGCTGCTTTTTTTTTCCCCAGGTAGCACATTATGAAAGCTCTAATGATACTGTGTCACACTAGGTGTGTCAGGCACACATCATTACAAAACTGTCATACATAAATTATTGCTCCTTCCATAATGTGTTAAGTAGAACTAATTGGAATATGTTTTCTTCCAGATATGCATGTATGCATGCTTTCACTGTCAAAACTTCCTTCCTTCCAGGTGCTGCTTTAAACAGTTGGACTTTTTTGGTCAAGAACTGTTTCATTGCTTTGTTGATGCAGGCTTATGTAAGGAGTTCTGGGCCCACGGCTACAATTTAGAGATGGGAAACAGGGTTTTCTGTATCTTTCTGAAACAAGCAGGTAAACTTTCTGAAATAGATTAACAGAATGAAAAACACTGTTTCTCTGACAAAAACAGGTATTTGTTTTCTGCCAGCCATGATGTCACCTCCTTTTTTAGATTTTTGGCTTCTTAGACTGAGAATTGCACCTTTTCACCCCTGGAAGGGATAGTTTCACTCCTATAAATGTACCTATAAAGAAATTGCGGCCTTAAATCACACAAAGGAAATTACCTGACTCACAGTTACCTCCATTTGTTAGGTGCCAAATGCCTACTGAATACCAAGGGGAACTTCTTAAATCACTGAAAGTTGGAGTTGCAAGTTGTTTCTCTTTCTTCCAAGAAGGAGCTACAAGTTGAAGTCCTCCCAGAGAAAAAAGCACATTTGGTTTAACGAACACTGTGTGCACTTAGTTGACATTTTTCCTGTTGTTTTCTTTGCCCATTTTTCTTAAAATATCAGTAGATGTGTGTTAGTATAAAAATCTCTGCCTGCCACTTCTTTTTCTTCTTTTTCTCCAACCTGATCAATCTAGTAGTAAAACTAATTAAAAATTAAGTTTGTAGGGGCTATAAAGTGGGAAGGACTATGCATCTTGTATCAGATAGCTGTATAATATTCTTCCACCCTTTCTTTCTTCCTGATGTCGGGCAACAGCAATAACAAAGTGATAAACACGTCATCTCATCATCCTCCACCCTTCGATAAGACTGTAGCTTTATCAGCTGCTATCGTCACAGCCATTGTATCACCCCCTCGGTGGTAATCTGCAACTTTGGTGTTGTACTGGTTACTTATATTTTCCATGCCAATGCCTTTTGCCAAGTGAATTCTGCAGTCCAGGGGCCTGCTAGAGTAGCTGTTCCTTGAGGCAAGAGCCTCAAGGCAGCTCCTGAATAGGGTCACAATCCTGTGTGATGCAGGGGTTTGTTATCCTGCTTTTCCACGAAGAGAGAAAGCGATCTAGATGTAGCTGTCAGAAAGAAACTGCTTATCCCTGCACACCAGCAAGACAAGGATGTCTTCACTGGACAGTGCACTATAAAGTAGATTACAAAGATGCTGATGCACGGTTTCAGTCAACCTTGGGATTGCTTGGGAAAAAAATTGCCTTTCTGTCTGTCCACATCTGTGGGCACAGCAGCACACACCCATGATAAAACAAAGTTCCTAACATAATTTGGGGCACCTGTGAAACACTGGAGGATGTAACAGACTGCAAGATACATGCAGACCAAACAAGTTACGTAAACTGCAGGTGAGCTCTGTAGTACTCTCTGTGCCTCTCTGGGGCTTTTCAGGGCAGTTTCACATTCCTTCCCTTGCTGATGTAACATGAAGGGTTCAGCCAGGTTTGTGTCAAAGGTGTGATGGCATGGAGAAGCAATGCAACCAGGGAACCTGCTTCCAGCAGCCCCTTTTTCCTGCAGCCTCCTGGGGAAATGCTGCTCTTGTTACCAAATCTAGGTTGTGGAGTCCTGCATGCCAAGTGAGGACAACACTATTAGGAGAACTGTTGTATTCTTCTGAGGGTCTATTCTATTGTAGCCAGCCATCTACTTTGCTCAGCAGATGCTTTCCAGATACTGGATATGGAGTCACAGAGTCATAGCATGGTTTTGGTTGGAAGAGCCCTTAAAGATCATCTTGTTCCAATCCCCTGCCATAGGCAGAGACACCTACCCCTAGACCAGGTTCTCCAATTCGCCACCAACTTGGCTTTGAACATTTTCGGGGATGGGGCAGCCTCAGCTTCTCTTGATAAACTGTTCCAGGGTCTCGCCGCTCTCACAAGGAAGAATTTTTTCTTACTATCTAATCTAAACCTACTCTCTGTCATTTTGAAGTCATTGCCTATTGTCCTGTCACTCCAGGCCCTTGTCAAGAGTCTCCATCTTTCCTGTCAGCTCCTTCAAGTATCAGAAGGCTCCAATGAGGACTTCACTTCTCCAGGCTGAACAATCCCAGTTCTCCCAGCCTTTTCTCGTAGGAGGCTAAGAGAATTTGAATAGTGTATCAGCTGGGAGCAGATAGTTCATCTTTCAATAGCCCTGTCAGGGAAAGACATGAAAAATGAGTTTCTTTGGTGGTGTACTCAGTCATGGGCTGCAGTGTAAAAGGCAAAATGAGTGTAGAGGGGTACCTGTAACCCTTCATCTTTTTCCAGTGGGAGTCTTGTTTGTGTCCAACAGGAAATGTCACTGAGGCTGTATTAACAATACTTAAGAATAATATTCTTGGAATCAAGAGGGTTTTTAAAATTAAAATTGTTACATCTTTGCAGTCTCTGTGGTCTTAAATTAGAGTTGAAGATTCATATGTAATAGAAATATGTTATTCCAAGAAGCTAAAATCGCACAAGCAATAATATAATTTCTAAATTCTCCATTGGTTAAAGGCATGTTTAATTAACATTGGAGATGCAGAAAGGGAGAGTCCTGCTCCTGACTGCATTTTGCAAAGATTGCAGATGATAGTGCATCTATTAAGGGTCCTCCACCTTGATACACCACAACATGTGTGCTGGCAGGTAAGAAAAGCCTGGAGATAAATGAAGAGGCTGCATTCCTCTGTGGATTGGGAGGAAGAAGCTAGAACATGAGCAGTTACTCCACATTTTGATTTTTCACACCCATCTGGCGAGGAGGAGGGAGGAGTGGGGGATGGCTGGAAACATTTCATATCCCGCATTCTGGGCCAGCTTCCCCAGTTCTCCTCCTGAATTTTGTCTGCGGATGCGGGTGGGAGCTGGGCAGAACAAAAAGAATCTCCTTCTAAAAGTTCTTTCTCTTGTCCTTTCCTAAACAAAGATTAATTTGTTTTCCACAGTATTTTGAAAGATGAAAGAAAACAAAATGTCTGTGAGCAGATTACACAGGTGGAGGTGTTGGATTAGGATTATTTTCCATTAGAATTTGGTGCTGTCTGAAAAATCAGAGAGGAAAAATTACTGGCCTGTGAATTTGTGGGGGAAAACTGTTCTAGTTAAACTGTCCAGGTTGTCATCTCACCTCACCCCAAGTGATAAACCAAAGTGATTGCACTTCAAAAATTTTTTTTAAAGTTTCCACTTTTGAAAGTTTAAAAGTTTAAAACTGTAAAAGCTGTTTCAGTTTTAAAATTTTAAAATAAAAACAGTTATGGTTCTCTCTCTGTTTGAAAGTCTGCTCATCACCCTGAAGTACTAAACCTATGATATATAATTAACACAGTTTTGAGAATATCTGTTCATTTTACAGAGACAGCAGTGATTATTCAGTTGCTTGTCTGTCTTGGCTTCACAGGTGAGATTGTGACTATGATTTTCTCTGGTTTGCCTCTCAATTTCTGCTCAAGGAGCAGGTGCCAAGTCTTGTGGGAGCATCACGTGCTGGGCTGTCTTCCTTTCACACCAGGACAAGGCTGTGGCTGCTCTAGTAAACCCATCACCCAAGTTTTGCACTGAATCAGTACTGTATACCTGACTCTTCCCAGCAGGTAATAAGGAGCATCAGTTCTTTTCTTTGGTCAGTCCTAGAAAAATTCTCACCTTAGGAGAACTTCCTGTATTGCCAACCAGCTGCTTTTGAAAGAGTCCTAAGCCTCAGGGCAAGAAACACATTTGTCAGCCAGTTGGGAATTGGAGCATATGTCTCACTTCCTGCACCTCAGTGATGTTTCATTACAGAGTGCATCACAGATGCCTTTCTGCTCCTACACCATTTTTTTTCTTGCGGAACTTCATCTCCCTCTCACTTTTGCTTGGGATTCCTCCTGCTCTCTTGTCAGGGGAGCACTGGTTCCTATTAAAGGAATCAATCTAGGAAGAAGGTCCTAGGCCAGTTTTGGTAAAGTACCAGTTTGCAGTGGGTACAAACCCACTTCTCTGTAGCCAAAATCAGATCATATCCATCTAGATTAGACACAATAGCTGAGATACCTGTTTCCAGGTGGATTAAGCTGGGGACAGAGCTTAGGATGAGGGCTGATCTGTAATGACAGGCTTTACTGCCTCTTGTCACTGTGCCCTTGATAACACAAGACATTAAAGTAGACATTATCTTAGGCTTAATACACTAACACGCTCCTCACACTGCTGCCAACTGGAATGCAGCCTTTAGCATAGGAAAACTCCCCCTAAATATATATTCCAGAAAGGAAAAAAGCCTTCTACCTTTCATTTTGTTATGAGAAAACCACCAAAATTCTAATAAATCTATCTGAAAATATATTAGACTTTGAGTAAGGAAATGACAGGTTTTTCAAAACCCTTTATGTACTAGCACTGAGTAAAACTCAGTTGTTTGGCAATTTCCTATAATATTAATGGTATGGATTTGATCTTTTCTCCTGGTTGTATTTCTCCTAGTCAAGCTACATTTGTTCTGCTTGAGAGAATATTATATTGCTGTCCCATTGCCATGGTACCCATGTGGAAAGAGTTCTAGTAGGCAGAATTTACTCCTGTAGTCACACACTCTTCCTTATCAGAACAGGTGTTCAAATTAAGTTGTGACAAAGCAGAAAGAAGTTTTGTGTTTTAAACTTTCTTGGAATTACTGATAAAATCTGTTCTGACAATGCAAAGAGGAGGAAACATCCATGACCCGCCCTCCCGCCCTTATTGGCTTGATAAGTTCCTGGCAAACTCTGACAGGTTTTGGGGTGGTTTTTTGGTGTGTGTTAAGTTTTTTTGGCTTTACACAACTCTGCTCTTCAGTGTTGCTGGTAAATAGGGCAAGCTGACAATCAACAGGTAGGCACAGAAATGGCCAAGGCATAAATTCTGATTTGAAACCTTCATCCTATAACAGCTTAATCTAGTTAAAATATGGTTTGACCAATTAAAAAGTGAGGGTTTTCCTGCTGAGGAATAGGATTTGTCTCTGTGTTACAAAGCCCCATTTCCCTGAATGAAAAATGGTCAAAATAGGAAGGTACTGCCCACGGCTCTAAGTCTTTTGCAGCCCTAAATGTGGCACATGCTCATATTTGTGTTTTCTCTTTCAAATCACATCTGTTTGCTTGCCATTCTTCATGCAGATCCAAAATGACTGCCCCAGCATTCAAATCCATTACTCTGCTTGGCTTGGGGCAAGCAGCAGGGTGAGTTTGTTCAAAGCCTGTTACTTTTGCTGGCTGAGGTGCTGCCTTTCCCTTGTGCAAGGAGATTGCTGTTAGGTGGAGATATTTGAAAAAAGAGGGCTAAGGACTGTGTCAGCTGGGGGCACATCTGTGCTGCACTTTAGTCTGGCAGTGCCAGGGCATGATGTGAGCTGAGAACTTCAAAGGGACATCCAAAGTGTCAGCTGGCACGTGGCTTAAACAAGCAGTGTT
>VRYO01000369.1:5240434-5253593 GCA_009812075.1 Sialia sialis
GGCTACCCGGATGTGCGGCTTATAGTCAGGTGCGGCTTATAATTGTGAAAGTTCTGTAATTGAGGAGCAGTGCTGTCTGGAGGGGATTTTAGCACTCCTGGTGTGGGAAGCAGCTTGATCACAGCTAGACCAGGTTATCCCTGCAGTCCTCTGCTGCTTCAGAGTCATTTCAGGATGTTCTCCCCTTGGCTGATGGTTTGGATGCTACAAGTGAAAGGGTTTGGTAAACATATCTCTATCTGTTTTGCTTTGGTGAGTGTATCACGTCTTTAGAGCTCTGACAATGTTGGGATTGCCTTCGGGCATTTTTGTTTTGTTGTGGGAAGAAGGAGTTGTTTTTCGGATTGGTTTGTTGTTTTCTTACACTGGTGTTTTGTTTTTTTTATTAGTAGAAACAAAGGATCCGGTTTTAGTGTGTGACAGAGGAGCATTGTGTGAAGAGTGTTATTAAGAATGGTAGTTGCAGAATGATGTGTGCTTGTTGCTGTTTTATTGTTTTGAAAACAAACATGCCTCCTCTCTAGCTGTAATCTGCTGATTCAGTTGAAGAAGCAAGGTCAGGCTTCATCTCTCTTTTTTCCTTTCTTCCTGTAATCTAGAAATATTTAGGAACATTAATTGTTCACTGCCAGAGAGCTTTGTGAGTGCTTCCTGCTACTTCTGCTCCACACCCCACCACATTTTGAGTTGAAGCAGGTAAAAAAGGCATAATAGTTGGGAGAGAAGGAGTAAGGTTACAGGATCCAGTCAGAGGAGGCAGGGCTGCCAGCAGCAAGAGGACAGATTGAGTTGATTCATATTTATGTGAAAGAATTTAAAACTGGCCAGTGACTCAGTGGTCAACACGATGGTCACTCCCATGCAGTGACATGGGACTTGCCTTACCCTGCTCTGGGAGGGACTGCAGAGATTCACGGCAGAGAATGGCACTAATTCAGTCAATTTTAGTGACATCAGCTTTCTGAAGAGCGCAGCTGGTGCTCAGCAAAACAAGTGCATCCGCTGACTGGAAGAGTCAAAGATGTGCAGGGAGGGAAGGCCACTGGACCAAGGCGGGAGATGAAGGTGTTACCGCCTCTTGATGAAGAGGAGGACATGACACCTTCCCTGTCAGGTAAGATGTCTTGGGCAACAAAGGTTTTAAGTCCTCTCCCAGTTAGTTGACTGTTGCAATTGAAAACACGCAAATCCACGCCTCTTTTTTCCAGGCTGTTGTGAAAAAACGAGGAGGCATTTCTGATGGTGACAAGATGGTCAGGTGGCCTGGAGATAGGGCCTGAATCCTCAGTTCTGTTGGAAGGAACAGTCCTTCACGAGTGTCTGCATCAGAGCCAAGATTTTTGGGTTTTGTGTCTTTTGCCATCTATTAATCTCAGGAGAGGACTGGGAAAGAAAGCATTGGTAATATTTGCAGTTACAGTTGAGAATCTTCCATGAGTGGCTCTAAGATAAGAACTATTTTCCCTCATGAACTTCCTCATCATTTGCAGCTTTGGTGGCAGGATGGACATGTAGCTGTTAGGGCAGCCAGATATATGAGCAAATTTGGAAAGCTGCCCTGCCTGAACAGATGTTCCTTTGCACAAACAAGTTTGGAAAGCTCCTCTGAACGGAGAGTACAACCAGATCACCGTGTTTAATAGCTCTGACTTCTATGTCAGAGAAATCAATAATTTTGAGAAAGGAAAACTTTATAGTTACTTTTACTGTTGTTCTAATTTAATCAATGGCAAATACAAAAAGCATCCAGCTATGAAATAATTAAAAGTGACGGGCCTGTCATAGGATTTTATCCTATTTCTGTCTCTTTCTAGACACAGCAAGAAGATTATTTTAATGAAGTAATGAGTTTTTTACTTTGTAGTGATGTTTGGAGTAGAAAAGCTCAATGAAAGATTGTGAATATATGCTCAGATGACCTTGAAATGGTAGATATTATATTGTTATGAAATAAGCCAATTTTTAAGCTTTACAGCATTTGAAGTATTTCTTTAAAAGCTAACTTTTTTGTGTGTCTGAAAGCAGTTTTAAAAGCAATACCTCACTGACTTAAACATGCTGCTGCCACCCAAAGCTTTGCAGTGAATGCTGATTCCAGCTCTCATCTCCTCTGCCCTACAGGTGTCTGTGTGTGGGTGTAACCTCTGCTTATGTGTGTATTGCTTTCTTCAAATGTGCTTGCTAAACACCTGACCTGTGAAGGAGTTCCTTTGTTTTCTTAGGAATTACATCCGAACTCTGTCATTTCTGTTGCTGCCTTTGGTAGATTATAAGCTTGAGAACAGAGGAGCAAGGTCCAATGGATTTACTTCAGGATTAAATATTTATATTGCATCAAGGTTTTCAAAGAACTCCCTACTTAACCGTTCCCATATGAAACCATAAATGAACCTGGCCTTCAATAAAAAATGTTCCCTGAACACTGCCAAAAGAATAAAATCAGTATTTTTAGTATGTACTTGGTGACAGAGAAGAAGCCTGGTTCTTCAGTTCATGTGAAGACAGTCTGAGGCTTGTACAGGTTCTACCAGTGGTTATCCAGCAAATTTTATTTCTAACTATAGATGTCTTTCTGACATTGAAAGAACTGTGAGTCTAGGCTTGGATTAGTTGGACTGATTGACTCAGAAATGTTCCTAGGCCTGCCTGGAACTTAGCTCTGGGAGGAGTTTGGTGCCTCCAGAGCAGCTTCACTGGCAGTAAATGTCAGACTTTTCAGTCTCTCAGAGTTTCCAGATGAATGCTGTTAACTACTTATTTTCTGTCTGTTATGTGTCTCCCCAGCATGTATGCTGTGTTCCTTACCCTCCCATGCTTCCTGCCCCCTCCCTGGCCCTTATGCAGTATCAGTGCTTAATTGTGCACAGCAAGCTTCCCTTCCCAGCACTCAGCCGAATTCATCCCATCATCCCTCACTAAAGAGAGAGCAACCTAAGAACAGATTTGGTGCTGTGTGAGTGATTTGAAGGAAACAGCACTCTAATGTCACTCTGGTTTAATATTATTTTTAAGACCAACAGGTTTTTCTTTTGCCACTCTTAAGTTAGATGAAATCTGTGTACCAGCTCTGGGAGTACCAAGAGCCTCCTTGGGTAGGAAGAGCTGCAAATAAGGGATTTTTTTCAGGATGGCTTGAAGCGCAATTCTGTCTGTGGCATGTTAACTAGGACAGGTGAGGAAATTCTGTTTCAGACAATGATGAAGTGTAGGTTACATTTCAACAGCGATTTCTGTTGTTACCTTTCTAAACTAGCTGTGGTTTTGGGGAAGGAGTGGACAAATCAATTCACACTGTGTGCAGCTGCACTGGCAATTTTGGCTCTTTCAGTTTTGGAGTTGGAAGAAGGAGGTTGTGCAAGTCTCAACCTCTGCAGCTACAGAGTTGTCATACCTAGTAGTGGGAAGTCGTAAGTCATGTTATCACCCTGTTCCATTTTCCTCCCTCCAGAGAGATCTAACACACTTAGAAGCTGGGTGCTTAATAATATTTTTTGAGGTTATTAACTTTGCAGGACAGGCTCTTTAACTGGTCATTCTGGTGCAATTAGAAAATCATTATTTCAAGTGTGCAGAAAAATGCTTTTCTTTTCTGAGGACTCCTCAGAGGTTAGTGCCTTTACTTGTCCTCCCTTAACCCAGGAGCTTTTTTAGTCCTCAGCAAGCTCTGGCTGCACTCATAGTCACCCTCTGCTTTCCTCTCCTCTCACCATGTGGCCTTCTGCACACTGTTCACAGCTCCCTGCAGGACACAGCTGGTGTGTTAAACTGCTCAGTCAACAATGCCTTGTCCTCTGCTTCTCACTCCAGGTTTGATCCTCCTCCAGTTTTCTCTGGAATCCCTCCTTAGAACCGTAGAATTGTAGAATATCTGGAGTTGGAAGGGACCCACAAGGATCATCCAGTCCAGCTCCTGGCCCTGCACAGACAACAGTCCCACCCTGTGCAATGTCCAAACGCTCCTGGAGCTCTGGCAGCCTTGGGGCTGTGACCATTCCCTGGGGAGCCTGTTCAGTGCCCGACCCCCTCTGGGAGAAGAACATTTCCCTGATATCCACCCTGACCCTCCCCTGACCCAGCTCCAGCCTGCAGGATGCAGTCTGATTTTTGTCAATTGCCATAACAACTTCACTCAGCAATTTCTCAGCATCTTCAGCATCTCCAACAGCTGTTTTCAGTTTCTCTATTTGAGCAGCTAAGAACAAAAGTTTTTTGTCATAGCTGAGCAGTAGCTAAAATTGTTTTGCATCTGTTATTTGTTAGATATTTCTTGCTTTACAATGTTCCTATTATGTCAGAGGGCATGCACCCAAACCCAGGTGCATCCCCATTCCAGCCTGGGTTTCTGGGCACTGAATTGAACACTACAGAAGAATGAAATCCACCAGAGCAGATTGTTTCTCCTCCTTTTTTCCCTATGCGATTTCTGTCTCCTTCAATCAGATTCCTTATTCTTTTATTAGATTAAGAGATCTAAATTAAATTCAGCACTATTTCTCTACCTTACAGTGATGCAGTGAGCTGGAAACTGCTATGTATGGCTTAGATTAGAAAAGTATAATATGCAGGAGAAGTTAGTAAAGATCATAAAGCTTTTTTTGGATTTGACTTGAAAGGTTGTCCAGAAAGAGTTCAGTGACTAGAAATATAGTCCAGATGTTGTGGGGTCTAGTCTGCCAGAGGCCCTTCTTGAACCCAAAGCCCTATCATGAAGTCAAATTAATTATTACTGTGCATATTATAATAAATACTACCAGCTGTCCTGCACCTTTTAGCAGTTCTGAAAGTAGATGGTCTTACCTTCCCTTACTCCTTAATTGTGCTTTTATGTGGAAAAGTCAGAGGGTGAAAATCAAAAGCTGCAGGGTGACATGAAATAACTTTCTTAGCAGCTAAGAGGCACAGTAATCTCACAATTATAAGCCGCACCTGAATATAAGCCGCACATCTGGGTAGCCGGGTAGAGCACAGGATTTGTCCATATATAATCTGTACCCAAATATAAGCCGCTTTTTTTTTTCTTTTTCTCTTTTTTTCATGCGGCAGGGTGGGTGGGGGTGCTGCTGAGAGGCCAGACAGCGCCGGGGCCGGCCGGCAGCGCTGGGAGCGGGAGCAGCGGGAGTGGCGGGGAGCGGGAGGGGCGCCGGGAGCGGTGAGGGCCTGGCTGCTCACCGGGAGGTGAGGGGCAGGGAACACCTGTTCCTGTCTTTCCCACTCGCTCTGCGCAGCTGCTGAGGGGCAGGGAACACCTGCTCCCCCCATGGCTAGTACTTCCACCATAGCAATTCTCCTGAAATTGTCCATAAATAAGCCGCACCTGATGATTAGCCGGACTGCTGGGGTAGACTGGATTCTTCAATGAAAAAGGTGCGGCTTATAATCGTGAAATTACTGTGTATTTTGTACATTTTAAAGTAAATTAATTCAAATCTACCAGAGGTAGGCAGCTATATTATGGTGCCATTTCTCTGCAGTGTTTTACAGAGAATCCAAGAATTCTAAGTTTTAGCCATGCAGGTTTCCCACTTTGCAGGGCTTTTAAATAAGTTGTATTTTCTGATTTGACTTAATGAAGAAAAGGCCAGGTCAGGTGGATGACCCAGGAAGCAGCATTACATTGAAAGTCCTTTACAGCTGCCTCTGGAAATGGTCTAGGGAAGCAGCAGTTCCTCTGTATTTATTTTAAAAGTTAAATATTCAGAGCTAAGGGAAAAAGCACTCAGGGGAGAAGGAAAGAGATCTTCAGAAAAGGAGAAAAAAGCCCAGAGCAGCACAAGCATCATGGAAAGACATAGAATGATCAAGACAAATAATAAATATTTCGCAAAACAAAGACAAAATTTATCTGTCTTTTCGTGGTCAGGAAATTATTTTCCCTTAAAGAAGTTCTCAAGACACCCTCTCAAAAAACAGCTTCCTCACCAATAACTTTTTGCTTTTGTTTTGTTGACACACCAGAACATCTTCAGTTAAACATGTTATTTATATGGTATCTGAAACAGTCATAAATTTCTAATAATTTCTCTGCTTGAGGTGCTGATTTATTTTGTACTTTTTGTACTCTTTCACTTTGTGGTCCTTCTTGAGACTAGTGTCAGTAACAGTAAAGTAATAACATGTAGTCACTCCGCATATGAGACCTCAAAGCTAAAGGCCAAATACTTCTTGCTCCTCATATTTTCAGTGGGCAGAAAGAGTGGTGTCCTCCAAGGAGAGTCAGAATCTCTTTACATTGTGTTTTTTTGCAGTTGTTGTTCGTTTGTTTTGTTTTGTTTTTTGTTTTCTGTTTTGTTTGGTTTTTTTGGGGGTGGGGGGCTGTCCACATTAGTGACCTCTAGTGACAGCAGCAGCCAGAAGGAACAGCGCTTGGCTGTGCATGGAACAGAGCCACTGCTCATCCCAGCTTCCCACAGAAACCTTCATGGAAACATCACTGGAGTAGTAAGGTTACATTTTGGATTTTCATTCTGATAACGTTTCAGAAAGTTTCCCAGGGTAACAGGAATAGAATAAACCAGCTCACAGGCTGTGGCTTCCAGAGAGCAGAGACAAAGCCTTTTTTTCTGAATTAGTCTCCCTGCTTGGACACTCCCTGGTTTTAGTCATTCAGTAGCTATTTGGAGGCTTTCCCAATGCGGGAAAGATAAAAATATTTGGTTTTGGTTGTCATTAAGCAAGCAGTGTTCCCTTGATGAAAATGAATTGTTTTCTGGGGAGCAGGTTGAGGCAGGAGACTTGAGACATCTCAGGGAAGCCTTTCTGACCAAAATAATTATTGGGCTCCATGGTAATCTATTGTTCAAAACCAGGAATTGTCATACTCAGAATCTAGGTGTTTGATTAGTACACTAAAGAAAACAAAACTATAGAAGTTGCATAAGTCTGTGAAACTCAGTGGTTTTGTAAGTATTTTTACTTCTTTTCTGGATAGAGTTCTTTATTTAGCTTGGAAAAATTAGCTACGTGCAAAAATTAGTCGTATTTATGTCTGTCTATAATGTCTAAGTTGTTTTTGCGTAAGCTACTGGATGTTTTGTATTGAGGTTTTGTTTTTTTTTTTCATGATCTTCATTAGTGCTAATGAGGGTTGTTTTTTAGGCCTCTATTTGGATACATTTCCCAGAGGCCAGCATACCATTTACAGCAAGCAAAACTAAATGCCAGACAGAAAGGAAATTAAACTTCAGCTCCTCTTTCCCATTCTATGTGTTTTCTTCTTCCTTGTCTTTTTTGAAGGAAAAATGCTATGAAATGTGGTTACAGTCAGAGTAATATGAAACACAGAATTACAGAAATACGGAATGGGTCATCTTCCACTTCTGGAAGTTTCTTTCTCCTTCCCCATCCTGAAGATGGACATTTGCCTTTTATTGTCCATGGGTCTGTTCTCAGTCTCCATGGCATTCCCAGAATACCAGATTGTTAACTTCCAATGACATCAACAACTTTATTCAGGCCCCTTGGATGCTTCCCATCCAGTGCCACACTCCATTGTCCTATACCAGGGGTAACACTTTTCTCACTCAGATTCCTCTATGTGACACAGGCACCTAAGAAGTCTAGAGAGCAGGCAGACTTACAAATTCATATTTTTTACACAGATGTAGCAGAAATTAAGAGAATTTCCTCTACTGAAGTTACGGTTTCTATCCGAATATCTGTGAATGGACATCAGGACTTAGGTAATTTAGCAGAAAAAAAAAAAAAAAAAAACAAAACTGATGGAACCCTGGTTATCTCACATCCCATGCATCAGTGTTGGGGATTTTTGCAAATAATAACTTACTCCACTCAAACTGGGCAAAACCAGCTGTAACTTCAACCTTCAACAGATTTTTTAACAGACTTAATTATACTGGAGTATGGGATGTGATTTGCCACATTTCATAAACAAAGGGAAGGAGAAGGCAAAATGAAGAAAAATCAAAAGAATGATAAGTAGAAAAAGAATACCTATTTCATGTACTTTCACATACTGTATTAAAATACACAATTTAAAATGTTGTATTTTAAACACAGAGACTTCTATGTGGAGTTGATCTAAAGCAGTTTGGAATATGGAAAGTTTCATTTGACCTTCAAGTTGCAGAAAACCTGAAGTGGTTTTGAAATGCTTGTGAGGGTTTGGTTGGTTGCGGTTTTTTACTTCCAAAGTGAAGACTTTTACCTTAATCTCTTTGCAGTTCTGACTTCTTTTCCTTCTGTGATTGTGCAGTGCCAGGAGAGTGCAGTGCCTTGAGCATGTCGTGCCTTACAGTTCTCCAGCCTCTATAACTTGTGGAACTGGTGATGCTCCACTCTGACAGAAAGGGTTTTACAACCAGCCTAAGACAATTTTCACTTTCTACGCAGGCAGTCAAAAGAAATTAAGAGTTCACAGAAGGTAATAAAATGAAGTCCACCTTTGTGCCATGATGGGGAGGAGCAGGGAAGGCTGACAGGGAGATGCTGTTCCATGGTAAACAGGCAGGAGAAGCCTCCAAGCTGCTGAAATACGAAATGGAGATGATCCCAATATAGTTTCATGTGTTCAGGCAAAGGTGTTGTGGTGCTTCCCTGGGAGGGAGGACTGTAATTCTGTGCCTCATCTCACTCTGATAAGTCAGCAAATGAGAAAGGGTTTTTAAAGAACAGCTTAAACAAAAAGGTAGATGAGAAACAGTTTAACAGTAGAAGACATAGTCTTCTATCTGAGTGTCAGTCTCACTGATTGAGAAGAAATGAGGAGGAGGAATAACAAGAGCTGACTTAAAACTTGGTGTTTCCTTCCCTCAGGGAGTTCTAACTTCAGCATTTATCTTTATGTTGCATAGGAATAAGAAAAAATAAATTCTAATTTCTGTGCTGGAATGGAAGGTTATGAAAACTCCTTGTTTTCAAAAGGATGGTGTGGGGGTTTTTTTAAGGACCAATTTTGACATTTGTCTTCCCCCACCACTTTGAATGAGTCCTGGGAATGGCAGTTCAGAGATCTCTACATTGATGACTGTGAGCTAGAGTCACTGACCATGCGTTTTGCCCTGCTGGGGGATATTGATGCACCTCCTGCTCTGCCAGCTCTGGCAGAGTGGAGGTCACAGCACATGCCAGCATTTTGCATGAGAGTGTCTCTGTTGGGAGATAGAGCCTGTCAAGAGGTGCAGGTGATAGTGATTATGAATTATAGGTTGTGACAAAGGGGGGAACATTGTCGTGTGTAAGAAATGGGGGAAGGTGGTGTGTGCTCTCAAAGGAAAACCATGACACATGGTGTTCTAGGTAGAAATGGGAAAGTAAAATACATAGTTTCTGGAAGCTTATTGGGATAACATGTAGGTTTTATAATGAGAGAGAAAAGCAGGACATTTACGCAACCTTTATAAAGTTCATGTTTAATTCATTTTTGCCATTAAGACCTCCAGATCAGCAGGTGTGCTTCATCCATTGGCTGTACAGCAGCCGTCAGGTGTTATTCTGCAATAGATACTTCTGTGAAAGGGGTATTTATTCATGTGGAATAGGATTTAATTGAGATGCTCTTTATGCAATTTTTTAGGGAGAAAAGGCCTCTGTAGGAGCTCACACAAATTTCTTTCTTCATTGAGAGTCTCTGAAACACCTGCCCTGAGAGTCACAATAACAGGGAAAAAACCCCCAGTTAGCTCATTTGAGGTGTCATGCTACAAAGATAATCAAGCTGTTATTTGATTAGTTTTTAGCCTGTGGGCTAAAGTGACTCCTGAAAGGGAAATGGAACTTACAGTGGGTAAGGAATAATGAAGTGCAAGCCGCTTGGGGCTGGTCCCTTGATCCAGAGCTGTGTTTGGGTGGTCCACTATTCCAGCAGATCTTCAAAGCCTTCTTGGAAACAAGGGCTCTTTCCTGGGTCTCAAAGTAAGGAGGTTCCCTGTGCTGATGCCAGCAGACAAGAGACGTGGGGTAGAGATCACTGATCTTACTTTTCAAGGTGTTTTATGCCCTTCTCTTCCACCTTCCTCCCTACAACAACACCCTGGGAGTCAAGGCAGGCTGGTTTCAGTAGGAGGTTAGAAGCTGCTCAGTCTGTTTGCTTAGGACTGTAGTTTAAGGTCCTTACAGTAACAGCAGCAAGCTCTTGTATATCTTGACTGTGTCAATATTGTCCTTTGTTAGTGGGAGGGCAAGCTGCATGAGTAAAACATCTTTCCATTGGACTTTACAATGCTTTTCAAGAAAATATGTTGGATACAGCTGAGATAAGTATTCTCCATGGGGAAAGAAAGTAATTTTTGTCCTTGGTTTCTTCTGCTTTCTTGCTGAGCTGAATGATTTTTCCCTAAGAGAGGACACAGGGAAGACTTACAGCCTGAGATCTGTTTGCTCTGATATGTGGAGAAAAGCACTAAAGCATTGTGTTAGGCTATTTCAGTGAAAATAAAGATACAAGAAACTCTGGAATAAATGGGCTGTTTTTTCCTAGGCATTAAGAAAGCAGTGTCAAATTGTCTTAATAGATTACAGTAATTTCACAATTATAAGCCACACCTTTTTCACGGAAGAATCCAGCCTACCCCAGTAGTGTGGCTTATATTCAGGTGCGGCTTATCTATGGACAAATCCCAATGAAATGCCAACCCAGAAGTGAGAGCCGGCTGGGAGGGCGCCTGGGGCTGCCTTTAAAGGCTTGGCTGGTCTAAGAAAACTGTTGCAACTTGAGCACCTGACACCAAACCCAGCTGGCAGCAATTCTGTTACTAATTTGTTACTTTGTTACACATGGTTCCCCCTTTAAAAAAAAAAAAAAAGGTGCGGCTTATATTCAGGTGCGGCTTATATATGGACAAATCCCATGGTCTACCCGGCTACCAGGAAGTGCGGCTTATATTCAGGTGTGGCTTATAATTGTGAAATTACTGTATATTGTGTGCAAAGTAGTTCTCTCCTCACAGGCTGAAACCTGAGCTATGCTGGAGTTGTTCTGTGATAAAGTGACTTACCTTTCAATTCAGCTGAAAATGAAAAATGCTAAACCCATGGTACAAAGAGCAGGGTATGTCTTCTAGAAACAGCTGTCAGACAAAAAGCTCACCTGGGCTATAGTGCCAGCTTGTACGTAGATGTTGCAATTCTTTTTGTGTGTTTCATGGTGCACCACGATCGCATGGTGTGTCATGACTGCATGTGTCCTTAGAGCTGTTTTATTTCCTAATAACCAATGGCTTCTACTGCAGACCTCACAGTACCTCCCTCATGGCAAATACAAAGCTAGGTGATCCCCACACTATGCAATAAATGTTCCCATTTTGCCTGAGACTTCAGCTGACTTCATAGACCAAACTAACTGTTTGCAGATCAACTCAGTAGCAGCTGATTTTTTTAGGTGAGTCATGTTCCTAATTCCTTGCCCTATAAGCAATACTAGACCTCCTCTTCAATGTTGAGCTGGGATTTTCCCTTTTAAGTGATTCTTGGTCCTCACTTCACTACTGGCTGTGGCTCTCTCATGGAAGGGGTGGATTAAGGCTGATGATGGCTATCAGGAGTTTCTTTTATTCCTTCTTGCCTTGTAGCCATAGAGGATCTGTTCCTACTGTAAGTTTCACAGTTCAGGAGACAAAACTGCGGGTTGGACTTAAAGGTCGTTTCCGTTCTAAACAAAGTTATGATTCTGTAAATAAGGGGAAAGAAAAGAAAGTTGTTGAAGGAGGATTAGCAGAGTATTGGCAAAACATCCACAAGGAGATGGAGAGATAATCTGAAATTATTTGAGGCATCATGCAAATCCAGGAGAAAGTTGCTGTAACTGTTACGATTGTTAAATAGTAAAACTGGAGTACTTGCTGGAGAAAGGTGGATGAAATGGTCGTGGAGCGGCCAGTGTTTTCACTGAGTGAAAGCTTGGGTAGTCATACAGGACCAGCCCCTGTCTCTCATCCCACTGCTGCTTCACTACACTCTCAGCAGTGCTGACACAGCTCTTTCTCCAAGCCACATCATAAACCAGTCTGGTGTATTTGTTTAATTCGCAACATGATCCCACAAGATTTCTTCCTGCACATGTAAAGGGACAAGAACAATATGGCCTGAGTTGCCAAAGGGAAGTGTAGGTAGCTAGGTTGAAAGGATAGTGCAGGAGGGAATCTTTCCCAGTGACTTGGGAATCAGCTGTACTGATTACCAAGGAATGGAAACATCTATGTCTGCCCAGTCAGTTTGGGGGATATGAACGAGTGGGTTAGCTGGTCACCACTTACAGGTACTTGCAGTTTGAGTTGGCGCTTGAGATCCAGGGTCTGCTGCCGTTTGAGATGGAGTCTGCTGGCTGTGCTGTGAGGGGGTAAGGGCTGTGCAGGGGACAGATATGGTGAGATGATGTTGTATGAGGGACAGTCAGGGTTAGGTGGCCAGGAAAGGGACAGCTTGGGTTTAGCCAGTCATGCAGAGCTAAAGAAGGAATCAGTGCTGTGTGGAGCTGCTTTAAGAGAAGGAATCAGTACTGTGTGAAGTTTCCTATGAATGAAGGAGTCAGAGTTGCATGAGAGGGAGGTCTGTGAAAGAAAAGGAGTGAGAGTCGTGAGGAAAGAAGTTCATTAGGAGAAGCAAGCATGTAGAGTTTGCTAATAAAGGACTGGTGGGAGTGCCAGTTGAAGGGCTGGTGGCAATACTGGCCATGTCCCTCTTGACACGTTAATTGTAACAGGTAAGAATTTCTAGAAAACCTTAAAGCTACGGCCAAACCCTCTGTGTTTAAGCATAGTGCATTTTGGGTTTCATTAAAGAGAGCAGCAGAGGATTGGGATGAGTTTCCCCTGAGAATATACTGCATAGGTTGTCTTAGGCTTGCTGTTAGACCTGAAGAGTATTGAAATTAAGGCTCATGAATGTAGACATTTAGTAAATTAATTGGCTCAGGCTCTGTCTCAGAGTTAAACTACAGGTAAAAAAATCTGGAAGAATCAACCTGCTGTAAGAAAACTTCTCTGTAGTGTAAAGATTATCTAAAAATTTCAGTATCACCAGTGGGCATCACTGTTTTGTATGATGATTAAAGCTGCTAGTAGTTTTTATGGAGTGTTTGGCACCTGGCAAACCTGAGGTCCCACAGCCAGCTGGGAAGCCTGGCAGTGCAAAAGTGTCTTCTACTCTTCCTTGTACAGTAATTTCATGATTATAAGCTGCACCTGAATATAAGCCGCACTTCCGG
>VRYO01000369.1:5254593-5302347 GCA_009812075.1 Sialia sialis
GGCTGGATTCTTCAATGAAAAAGGTGTGGCTTATATTTGTGAAATTACTGTAGTCATAATTTGACTTCTAGGTCAGAGATAACTAGTCTTTATCTTCTGTCACTGTTTCTAAGATGATCTGCTTGTTCTGTGAAATACTTACATTAAATTGTTTCTGTCTTGCTAAACACTGTAACTTTCTAACCTGAATTTGAATGCTGAAGTTTACTGAAAGGCATTTGTGAAAATCTACAAAATTGCCTTTAATTTGTAAGAAACAGATCATCTAGTCTCCTCAGACTTGATCTCTATATTCTTTGAAGCTGAGGTACACAGGAGTACTCTATTGCATTTATTCTTCAACCCCTCAGTTTGTATGTCTTGACAGTAACCATTTTATCATGTGTTTCTAGGAGATTGCAGCTAGATCAAATAATTCTCGAGTAAGTATCACCTAAACAAGATTTTTTCTTTCTCAGCACAAATCACTTACCATTGCCTTCCTGTATCTATGTTTGAACTTCTTCTGTCAAAAGGCTCATGCTGCATCCCCAGACACGATTTCTTTCCCTTCTGGTCATTAAGGACTATCTTTCTTGCAGGACATCTTTGCAATTCAGTTGTTAAAATCCAGGTTTCTTGGCATGTTTGCAGTATAGGATCAAAGAGGAGGGATGGAGTGGCAAAAGCTACAATGGATGTGGGGGCAGTTTCCCAAAACCTACACCGACTTCCAGTGCAAATTAAGGCCACCTTGGTGCACTGTTTACTGTGGTTTCAAACACCTTTTGATAAAACAGGCATCCTAGGGCTCTACTGTTTCTCTGACTGCCACCTTTTTTCTCTTCTCATCCTGTTGGAAAGGGGTCAAGAAAGAGAACTGGCAACAATTTTAACAGAGAATCTCTGTAGGCTGTCAGTACTTAGCCAGGAAAAATTTCCAGGAAGCCAAATATGCTGAGTTTCAGGCTGTTTTATACTCCCAGGGAAGGAGTGGGGGGAAATACATTTTTCCTAAAAATAGCATTTTGTGCTACAGAGATTTCAAGAACTAAAATTTTGAGCAGAATGAAACACCTTTCCTGCTTTGTTTTCTTTGCTCTCATGACAGCAGAGAAGTTGTTTTATGCTATTAAACTGTAGAAAAAATATTGTTGCTGCTACCATGTACTAACGTTTTCTACTTTCATAAGAAGTGTAGTTGAGTGGGAACCCTGTTCAGATTTCAGTAAATGTCTCTGTATTGCACGAAGTATCCTGCTTCGAAGACTATTCTTTGTCAAGGTCAGTGTATGTTTTGGCTGTTAATAAAAAAACTTTTTTCTTTCTTATGGCAAGCCTGGTGGGGTTACATGCTACTTATTATGTCCTTGCCCAACTGAGCTGTGTATTCTGGCAGCAACTTTCCAGCCTGGCAAACCTGTGTGTATCTCATGTCAGCCCTTCCTAATAGAACTCTTATCTGGACCTAAGATTAGCAGGAAGAAATCCAAGGTAAGGGATAGCCAACAAATGTCACCAGATTTGGAGAATGTGGACTGTAATTTAGTTGGTGACACTAGCAAGAGGACCTTGTGTCTTT
Organism: Sialia sialis; assembly: GCA_009812075.1. Lineage (NCBI taxonomy): Eukaryota > Metazoa > Chordata > Aves > Passeriformes > Turdidae > Sialia > Sialia sialis. Next base: position 5,256,155 of record VRYO01000369.1, read on the forward strand.
TGGCTGCTGTTCAGAGAAGCAGGGATTTGTAAAAGTTTAGTTGCTACACTAAGTCACTTAATGTTTATTTTCACAGCATCTCCAGGGTTTGGGCTGGGGACAGACTGATTCTTTGATGGCAGAGATGTAGGGAGCTGAGAGACCTGGTTGAAGATGCAGATCTTTTGTATTTCTGCTTGCCACAAGTTAATTAAGAGAGGGAGATGTGGCTTGTTCTGAAAATCAAAGTTTAAAATACACAGAGCAGAGAGGTTTTAAGATAGTGTGCCTGCTTTGCCTGTCTTGGTGTGATGGAGCTAAAAGCACAAAGCAGCTTGGGAATTCTTCAGGACTAGTAATGCTTGATATTTCTGTGTTCAGACTGTGGGCTTTGCCTCCAACTTTTGCCCTCAAAAGTTAGAGGGCATGATCTCTTGGAAAAATAAAAAAAAAATATTAAAAAAGAATAAGAAGTTATTTTTTTCTCAAATGATGCAGATAAATCCTTCCTTTTAGATGGGTCCCAAATATCTTCACTTTGGCACGTAGCAATTTCTTGTCCCTGCAAGAATGGAAAAGGCTTGAAGAAGAGAATAATCAGGAGGCATATTTATTTCTGAACCTTTCTGTGGTCCATGAAGCTGTTCTAATATACCAGCCTTGTGTGGTCCTGTGAGTTTTAGTGCATGCACGTACTAGTCCTTCCAGAGGCACTACCACCAGATAGGCTGCAGGGATTCACATTAGATTGTTCCATGGAATTGGACTTCCTGAGGCCTGTGAAGTCAGCACATACCTCATTTTCAGGTTTAAAATTATTTCAAAATTTAAACTGAGTTGACTTTAATAGGGCCTAGAAATAAGAAGGATTTCTTTATTTTATTTATTCTTTACTGTATAGATCATGCTAGGATGAGATTGAGAGGTGGGGGAATCTAGCACTGTAAACTGTGGATATTTTTCTTTATCAGATAATTAAGATATTGTTAAATATAATAAAAGTACAGTAATTTCATGCATATAAGAGGCGTACCCTTTTGACTAAAATTTTGATCGAAACCCAGAAGTGCATCTTACAGGCCGGTGCGCCTTGTATATGGACAAAGTTCGGGAATTTGCCGACCTGGAAGTGCGAGCCGCGAGTGCTGGCAGCCGAGCTGTGTGGTGGCAGCGCCGGCGGCCAGACCGTGCACCACAAGAGCTGCGCCTGCCAGGGGCAGGTGGGAGTGCCAGGGCCCGCAGCATGGGGCGGGTGCCTGGGGCTGTGTTTAAAGCTACGCCGATCTGTGAAAAATGTTTGCAAATTGAGCACCTGCCAGTAAACCCCGCAATCCATTACTAATTTGTTACTTTGCTGCGTGCGCGGATCCTTGCTGGAAAAAAAAAGTGCGCCTTATACGCTGGTGCATCACATATATGGACAAAGTGCGGAAAATTGCCGACAACCCGGGAGTGCGGCTTATACTCCAGTGCGCCTTTTAGGTGTGAACTTACTGTAGTTAAAAACCTTTATTCTCTAATTTTGGAATATTTTTAATTTAATAGTGGAAATTTTGAATGCAGAGCTTCTAAAGGGTGAGAAGGAAGATTGTGATCAAGCAAACCTGTACACTAACTTGAATGTGGCACTGATTACAACAGGATTATTCAAGTACTTTAAACTTTATTCAGACTTCTCTCCGAGGTTTTGGACTAAATCATCATTGAATTTCTTTCTGTCCCCTGCTTGAATGTCAGTGCACGGAGAACGTATTTGATGACGTTGGTACAATCTGACCATCCTTTTCTGAAGCCTCACTGATGTTTTATTCAGTACTGGTTCTTTTTGAACTTCTGTAAATGTGCCTTGTCATCTCTCATCAGCTTGTCTTCTAAATACTGGAAAAGAGGGGAAGAAAAGAATTGGTCTCTTGTGTGCAAAAGGAGGAAAAGTTTTCACTGTACCAGTGTGTGCCAAGCAAGAGGCATTTTCTATTGACATTTTATTGTCTCTTCTTTCTGGAGAAGTGTTTCAAAGCCTCCTAGTGCTGCAAAGCTTTCTGCTGCCTCATTATTCAGAGCTGCTGATGTGAAGAGGAAAGTTCCTTAATGCAGCTTTCACTAACTCTAGGGAATTCTCTTTAGTTTTCTTTTCCTGCTCTTTTCCCTTTATCTGAAGAGTAAATGTTTGTGTTTCTTGGAGAACTTAGGGCAGAAAAATCTGCACGCTGTGCTGCCTGTCTTCCACAGAAACTGAGGAGATTTTAGGGGTATATTTTCCTTGCAGTTCATGAGAAAATCTAATTTGGAAGGATATCATTTTGATCTTCTAGTTTGGCTTCTTCCACATATAATTATCATTTCCCTCCTGTATCCACGGTTTTGTCTTTTTGCTCGAGGGAAAGAAGTAACTGCATGGCAAAAAAAAATCTAGCAGCAAACCAGAACCCACCAAGAACCAAAATAACAACAAAATGCTTCTTAAAATTAACAGTCAATAATGATGAAATTGTAATACTGTAACAACAAATTCGATGAAATCAATGTATCTTACAGCATATATGGTTGTCTTGCTGTTGGCTTGTGAAATGGATGTTGCTTCTTATCCCTGTTATAGTGTGACATAAACAAGAAATTAAACACAACTTTCCAAAGCATCAAGGTATTTGGTTGGCACTGCATCATTAATTCATTGCCAGCCCCTTAATGGGCTGTGTTTCTGATAATGGGAATAATAAAATGCGTGTTTACGTTGTCTCTCTAGGGTACTTCAGAGATCATTAATTGAGGTGTATAAAACAAGGATTGCACAAATACAGTACTGCATTAAAAAAAAGCATTTTTGGAAGCAGGATGAAGAGATAAACATTGCTGTGTTACTGGTGAAAGGTTTTGTGAAAACATTCTCAGTAGAATGAGAATGTTCTCTGCATACTTGTAGCTGAGTTTCAAATAAGGGAAGAGTTGATGGGGGTAGGAAAAGCAGTGTTAATACATTTATAAGTACAAATAACACCATGGTTTCTGTGTTTTGTTTATACCTTCTTGCAAACTGCACCTTTAAAATCTGTCACAAAATATTATGGCAGTGGCTGTCAGATACCAGGAAATTATTTCCTAATGAACTGTGTCCTGCTTGACCAAAGCCTGCTTTGATCAGCACCCGTGTTAGCAGACTGTGTTGCCAGCTATCCACAGCAGACCAGTTGGCAAATTCCATGAGGAGGATGAATTTTTCAAAGCATGTGAAGAGACCCTTATAGGTGTTTTTTAATTTCTTCTCAGTGTTGAGGAAACTGTTTTCTGGAAGGGCTCCTTTTCCACTTCATCCATGTTGCAGACTGCCAGGACATCTCCCAAGAGTACAGTAATTTTGCACTTACAAGCTGCACCGGGTGATTAGCCGCACATCCAGGTAGCTGGGAAGCCCACAGAATTTGTCCATAAATAAGCCATACCAGGTGAAAAGCCGCACTTTTTTTTTTTTCCCCCTGTACGGCAGGGTGGGGATGCTGCTGAGGGGCCGGGAGCCGGGCCGCGCCAGGGGAGGACCCGGGCCCGGCCGCTCGCCAGGGGAGTGCGGGGGTCAGGCAGCGCCAGGGGAGCACAGGGGCCCGCGGCTCGTACTTCCAGGTTGGCAATTCTCTGGAATTTGTCCATAAATAACCCGCACCTGGTGATTAGCCGCACTTCCGGGACCGGCTCTGTTCTTCAGTGAAATAGGTGTGGCTTATCAGTGTGAAATTTCTGTAGTTTAGCATCGTATGTTTAGAGATCTCAGAACTATTTGAAGTTTGAAGCTGCTGTGAGTAATTCTGGGTATAGCTGGTGAGGAGATTGGCACTCCCAGTTTGTTGTGAGGTGCCTCCTGGTAGAAGCTGAAGGGGAAGTCCTCCAGAAACACACTGACTCAGATACTAATCACTGAGGCCTGCAAACTCTCCTCTTTGCTGCTGTCTTACTTTCTCTTACTTTTTTTTTTTTTTTTTTTAAGGTATATTTTGCAATTACAGTATCTCCAAGACAGGTTTACCCTGTCCACACTCAGTTGGTTGTCTTCGGTTTTCCACTTTGATCAAACAGCGCTTTACTCTGTCTTTACTCTGAAAATCTGAGCAGCTACCTTGGAGCTTTCCATTAATACCTGGTTTGCTTTCATATGGCCAGTGAAGGTTCTGTATTCCCTGTCAGAGTTTCCAGAGACGAAGGCCTGCATGCTGTGCTTGAAAAACAATACTTGCAAACTCTTAGGATAACATTTGCTGTTGGAAGGGGAAGAGGCAAAACCAGTAGTCTCACTGGGCATGTCATCTCATTCATTCCCTGCTACCCCACGTCCTCAGGAGGAGCAGCAGGGATCAGCTGTGTGTGTAACTCCATGTTTCTCTTGCTAGAAGCACTAGATCAAAGATTAACAAGGCTAGGAGTGCATCCAGACAGGGACAGTCAGACAAAGCAGTGGGAAAAGTCTACCCAGATTGGTGAGGTGTAATGAGATGCAGAATTATGTGGAATCTGGAAAGTGCCTTGTGTCTCACTGGCTCATATCTTAAGAACTTGTACACTTTATGATTTTCAATATTATACATATAAAGTCTAATTTTTTTACTGCTGCCTTTTCCTTACCCTCTTTCCAGAAGCCCTCAAGCCCCATATCAATGTCTTCGTTGGCCCACCCAAGTGCTCCAGCTCCGCATCCTTGTAGGAGGAAGCAGCCTCCTAGATTCTCCTCACTGTGGTTTCTTGCTTTTCCAGAGGCGGAGCGAGGTGTTTGTCAGTCCATCACATCTGCACAGTGAGAGTCATGACAAGGCAACAACCAGGCTAGACCCACCTCAGGTCTGCTATTGGAGCTGCCACCGTCTCTGCACCTTGTACTGCCTCGTTATTCAGTGCCAAGACTCCAACAGCAAATCTGTCAGTGTGTCATGGTTCTGATTCCAGTAGTGCCAGAACTGTCTTCAGCAAAACAAGGGATGCAGGGAATTACTGAAGAACTGGTCACAGGTGCTTTCCCAGATTGCTGCAGAATAAGCCAGCTAGCAGTGTGCAATAACCAGTGTAAAATTCCCTGTGGACTTCCTGGAATTAAATAGGCTTTGGTCACACTTCTTCCCTGCTCCCGAAGAGTTCAGTCCAGCTCTGGGCAGAACAACTTTGCCAGGTGCATCAAATGCTCTAAGCCTGAAAGATAGAGAAATGTGGGGAAAATGAAAAAAAAAGCTTTTTTGTATGAGGGAAAAGGCAAAGCTGTGATCTTTTCCATTGATAACATTTTCTTTCAGGTTTCAGTTAAACCCCAACCTGTGGCTATCTTAAATCTTTGGGTTTGAAAATACATGTTTATATATATGCTTTGCTATGAAATTAATAGTATAGACTCTCACATTCATCTGGTCATCCTTTTAAGATTCTTCTTGGTGGCAAATACTTCAAGCATTTTTGTCTTTCAGCTCCAACCAAGACAAGAGTAGGGTTCTAGACTGCACTTCTTAATGAAACGCCAGTATAAAACTACTCAGACTACTAAGCTTGGCTTCCTATTGGAAAGAAAAATAATTACAGTTACTTAGTTAACCTTAAATCTGTGTCTGAACACAGCAGGTAATTTTTCCACTCCGTTAGATCTGAGATCTAAAGTGTGAAATGTCATTTTAGCTTTCTGTCACAGGCTGCTAAACTTCTTAGTGCCAGCACCATAGCTATGGTATTATCTGAACTCATCAAGACATTTCCCTCACAACATGTCAAAAGCTTCTCAGCTGATAAGTGGTTTCCTCTGTCTTATAAGGAAGGTATGAACAAATTGAGATGTTATGGAGGGACAGAGGAAAAGGAATATTTGCCCTGTTACAGCTTATAAAAGTTCATAGTGTGAGGTATTCTGTAGCCACTGTGATTGTGGTCTTGATGACCCAAAAATGGATGAGGCTCAAGGAAAAAAGCAGTTGGCAGATTTTTGTTGGTGGCTGCCGAGCTCAGCGTGTCTCTGCAGTGTGTGAGTGGGCAGTGACCCCACTCCTGTGCTGTGCTGAGCCCCCAGCCTGGGCAGCAGGGGAAGGGAGGGGGGATTCTGCCCCTCTGCATTGCTCAGGTGAGATCCCCCTGCCCTGCAGAGCTCCTCCAGCCTGGGATCCCAGCACAGCAAGGACAGGGAGCTGCTGGAGCCAGAGCAGGGACACCAGGGGATCTGAGGGATGGAGCAGCTCTGCTGGGAGGAAAGGCTGAGGAAATTGGAATTGCTCAGCTTAGAGAAGAGAACACTCTGGAGTAACCTTAAAGCAGCTTTTCAGTATGTGAAGGGGGCCTCTAAGAAGCCCAGAGGGAATTTTCACATGTGTGGATAGTGACAAGGGAAATAGCTTTAGGCTGACAGAGAGCAGGGCTAGATGGAATATTAGGAAGAAATTGTTCCTTGTGAGGGTGCTGAGGCCCTGGCACAGGCTGCCCAAAGCAGCTGTGTCTGCCCCATTGCTGGCAGTGTCCAAGGCCAGGCTGGATGGGGCTCTGAGCAACCTGGGCTAGTGGAAGGTGTTCCTGACCATGGCAGGGGAGTAGAATGAGATCATCTGTAAGGTCCCTTCCAACCCAAGCAGTGTGATTCTGTCCTTCTAACACTGCCAAGTCCACCACTTTACCGTGTCCCCAAGTGCCACAACTACACATTTTGAATACCTCTAGGGTTGGTGATTCCACCACTTCCCTGGGAAGCCTATTCCAATGCTTGTTAACCACTTCAGAAAAAAAAAAAAAAAGGCAAAAGTCATAACTGCTAGTGCTGCCATTTTTGATGGGAGAGAAGGACGAGTAGTACAAAAAGGACAGAAAAACGTTGTTAATACATTAGCTGCTGGATGCTAATACGTAGTTACCAGCTGAGATGTCTACAATAAAATAAATGTGCCAGACAAGCCTCTTGTCACACATAGTTATCAACTCCTGACTTCACTGAGATCTCATTGTGCAGTGCTGGGGTGCAGAGTGATTGGTGTACAGTGGACATGGCAGTGGGTTTTGATTTAGGGTTTTGGGAAAGGACTGCTAGCTGTAGAGAGAGGAAAACTGCTGTGACCTGTGAATTGGGGGAATGATAAGCAGAAGGATTTCCTGCAGAAAAGCTGTGATGTAGAATGTCTGCATTTAATTTTGCTGAGGCAAAGCAAAACCTTCCTTCAAGTCTTGATCTGTGCTTTGATCCTGTAACCTGCTCAATGGCTTTGCAACAACTTGCTTTAAAAAAAGGGAGAGTGGATACATATGCTGGACTATGTAACGCAGAAAGGAGCCTGCAGAAACTGCGTCTTTGAAGTCTCTGGTAGCTAGTGTTCTTACCCGGTGGATAATTAAATAGGGTTGAGGCAGAATACATTGATATTCGGGCTACTGAGAAATATTTGTTCCTTAAAATCCTGCTTGACACGTGTAGGTATGTCCTCAACACCACTGCCTTATCTTCAGCTCTAAAATGTTTACAGGCTTGTTTTCCTTAATTTTAGAGAGAAAACATTGTGCGACTGAGCAAGACTAACAAGAGGCTCCTCCTGTGTTGTGTTGCATCAGCGGCCCTTCTGCTTCTTTCTTTTTTCTCAATTTCTTCACGGTGGTCAAACAGTTTGTGCTGCCTGGGAGAGTCAGAACGTCGGTGAAGCTGTGTAGGTAATGCTTAAGCAATCTGGAAATTCCAGCTTCTGCCCACATCTGTCCTGGGGGCAGGTCTTTGGCCCGGCAGCCACAATTTCCAGAGGTTTCCATGTCTGTCTGCCTGTCATGTAGTGTTCAGCAGTTTGCAGAATCCAGCTGTGCATGCTACTCGTTGTCTTCAGCTCTTAATTATGCTGTCACACTTCCCTGTCTATTTAGATTTAACTGCTATAAATGAAAATGGATTGCAAAACTGGTGTGGTTTTTCAAGTCATGAAGGGTTTCCGGGAGCAGTGAGTTTCTCCTTGAGTGTTGCTACTTGGGGATGCTGTTATGGATTTGAATTGCTACTGTTGGCAAACAAAAAATGATTTGAAATGTATTAGCTGGAGAAAAGTGATTTAACCTTCAGGCTTCTAACAACAACATTTATATTTGGTGTAAATTGCTTGGAGCAAAATCTCTTTTGCAAAGAGGATTATCATCAGGAGTTCAGTCTGGCTATAAATGTGCGCATCTTTGAATCGCAGGGTTTTATTTCTTTATGCTGCATTAGCTTCTATAGTGCCTGTACAAAGGGTGGATTATGACCTTCCTTTTAATTCTGTAGCTAAATGAGAAGAGTTTAATCTTTGTTTTTGCTGTTAGGTGATGTTAAATAACTGTGGAGGTTCAACAAACCGTAAGGAACTTCTAATTTTTCTGCAGAACAGCCATTTTATCATCCTCTTTGCTTCATTTTCTGTCATCAGTAAAATCTCCCTGCCTTCATAGGCTATACAAATCTTTCTGTGCCTAAAGACCTTTGGAAATGCATTATGTAACTTCAGTGCCTCCTTGCTGGTACTTTCTGCTTGTTTGTGTCAGCAGTGCTGTTGTCACAAATAGTGTGCAGTGTTGAACTACAGCCATTTTCTGCTCTGATTCACTGTTGCTTATTACTGAAAATGCAGGAAATATTTTAAATCCAAAGGCTCAGATCTAAGCTAATTCACATTAATCCTTGTTGAAACATTCGTCATTGCAGTGGAACTTCCCTGCGCATGAGTTTGGCCCAGAGAAATTAAATCAAGGGAGCTGAGTGACCTTCTTCTGGTGTTACTGGGGAGCCAGGAGTTAAGTCAGTATGATGTAAAACAAGTCACAATTTCAGCTATTTCTAGCATGCATGGTGTGTATTTTCTGATGATTAAACAAGCAATAAATGCTTTCAGGCAAAAAACCACATATTAGAAATAATTGCTTTTATGTATTATAATTACTTGCCTACTTTGGAGAATCTCTATAATACATTCTGGGACAAAATGTAAAAAAGAAAATAATTGCATGAAGATTTATTGTTCAGGCATTCCTAGTGTTCAGTCCATTTAAAACTCATAAAATAATTAATAGACTGAAGAAGTAAATTGATGAGACAGAAATAGTGTATGACTGCTTTATATTGCTTTTTCTCTGAAAAAACAGAGGAATTTTTCTTTCTCTGCATGTTCCAGGTAAATTATAACTCTTCCAGAATCCTGATTAAAGAAAACTGTCTTACATATGATTAGATATTTTCACTCAAGATTAAAAATTTATTTTCAGTAAGTGGCCAAGAATTATTTTGTCTTAAAGGACTCTTGCTGTCTGTAGCTTTGTTTCAAAAACTATTGCTTGTCATTTAGTGTAATTTTGGTTGAAGTTGGTTCATTAAGTTTAATATGTCTGAAAGACTCATTTGAACAGGCTGACCCTCTTGCTTATGGCAATTACACCCCTGCATAAAGTTGTGTAAGAAAAAGCTCATCAAAACCAGTCTAGGTACAAGGAGATGCCAGAGATTTCGTTTATAGGCGCATGGTGCTTTGCTCTTGCACAGACCTTTTTTTTTTCATTTTATGCTGTTGGAAAGACAACAGATAAGCTTCTGAAATGCTGTCCTGTTTGAATAGAGCAGTGATCCAAACCATACTGAAATAGTCACCTCTTCCAGTCCACCTCCACTGCTCATCCTCCCTTTTGCTGTCCCTCCTTGACCCCTGCAGCTGTAGGGCTGCCATGGGCGGTGGCAGCATTCGGTGAGGTTCAGGTCCACATTTCCCTTCCCATCACTCTGGCTCCGAGAGCAGCCACTCTCTGCATTACACCATGCCAGTCTGGATGCAGATTTGGCATCGCTGGAATATCTAAAAGATGAGGACAAGGGAGTAGTTGTTCTGCTAAGTATCAGCTAAGTCATACCTGCTCTCAGCTGGGGGAAGTTCTCCTGTGCTATTCAGCTGAGGATAAGAGGGTTGTCTTTTGCAGGAGGGAAGTGTTAGGTTGGTAGGATTAGGATTCCCACCTTTCCCTTTGCTTGTCCTTTGGCACAAGGTCATGGTTTTGTTTGTAATGCAGTGCTGTAGTTCGTCCTTTCTGTTTGATCCAGAGGAGACTGTGAGAGGCAGCAGTACCCTCAGAGCACCTTGTGCAATTGTGTCTGCAGAGATGCTCAGTGGGGTTCCTGGCTCCATGGGATGCCTGGCTCGTGGTTTCTTCATGCTCTGGCTGGAGATGAGTCAGCATCAGAGAGATTTGTGCTGCTGCAGAGATGCTGCACTCAGTAATTCAGGTGCCATCAGTGATTACTTTCCTGCTCTGGTTAGTGCCTAAAACATCTCACTTGCCTGCATACACTCACTTGAACTGGGCTTCAGGAAGCCTTTGTATGGGCTTTTCTCCATAATTCAGTGGCTTTCTCACCTCCAGTCAGATTTGGGAGAGCCAGGAACCTCAACCTATGCAATAGTCTCTATCCTTCTGTACCTCACTAAGGGTCACCTCACTGCAACTTCTGACTGTAGTTCAGGTAGTTCTACCAGGCACTTAATCCCTTGTAGTTTAATTTTAATTGACTGGAAAATAGTCCGTGCTCAGTATTGAGTATTTATTCCTTAAAACGAAAGGCCAAGTATAACCTTCTGCAGGAAACAGTTTGAGTGCAAAAAGCCAAAAAGGCATGGATATGTGAAGTAGACTTCCAAAGGGTCAGGTCAGCAGGCATTATTTGGGTCATACTCTTTGACCTCAGAAATCCTCTGGTTCCTTGAAATCTCCATATGTTCTTCAGTATTTTCTTTACAAAGGCCAAGCAAAATCAATAAAAACAGATAAAAATCAATTACACTCTTAAAAATATACAAAAACAAAGATAGTTGTACAGAATGAAAAATTCTAGACTAAGTTAAAAGCAAAATATCAATCCTGTATATAAACTGGAATCTGCTTTTGAGCTTGGAATGTAATGAAAACCTCTTTTAAAATTTACTTGAACAGAAGAGATTTTATTGTGAATGAGGCCCTGAGCAACTGGATTCAACTCTGAAATTGGCCCTACTAACTCTGGGCTACCTAACTTGGACTGCTTTATTATGGAAAATAGAAAGGATGGAATTTTTCTTCTTTTTTAACCCTGGGAGGATAAGCCAGTAATCAAGAGTAACAGGAGATTGCCTTGAAAGTTTGTTTTTTCAATGGCTGTGTTTGGTACTTCCATTTTCATCATACCAGAAAGGCTTTGGAGATGAAATTTTTGCATTTGTTTGGAATCAGACATTCAAAATGGTCTCAGACTAGATGGAGAGGAACTATGAGCTATGTGCATGTAGTCCTTGTCAGAGATGCTTAATGAAACATGACTGCATGGTTAATTATAGGGACTCCTCAAAGTAGTGTGATTTATTCACTTAACTATTCTAGTAGATGTTGAACATCTGGCCAAAACAAATGAAGCCCTTTTTAGATAACTGAAGCAGGGAACACAAATGAAACAACATAACAAATGGATGTCCACACTTAGAAGACTTTCACAGTTACTTGTGCAGTAGTCTACAACTCTTTAAGGCAGAGCAGCAATGCTTAGTGATGCAGGTTGGGAATGCTGTCTACTCCTGAAGTGTTGGAAGGAGAGTAACTCCTCTGGTAATCTCCAAGTTCATGGTGCAAAGTACTCTATAATATAAATGTACCATTGATTGTGCAGATTGATCTTCTGGATATGAATTCAAAGCAAGTATCCAGTGGCTGGAAGTGGTCATTATATTTTATCTTTTTGTTTCCTGTTTTTCAGTGGGATTGGTATGGCCTCTAGTGACTAAGGACTTCTTCATTTTTCTACATTGCAGGCCATGTGTCATGCCAAATTTCTGAGGTCTTTTGTCTTCATCTGGCTAAACTACAACCTTCTTCTGGCCCTACACACCTTTCACACGCTTCCAGGCCCTTCAAGTTCCTGTGTTCTAGTATGAGTCAGATTTTTGAACTGGAACAAGATGTAAGATTTTGTTATAAATAAGTTAATTATCCAGTCGTTTTAACCTGTTGGTTTAACTTCCCAAGTGGCCAGCTCTTTAATAAGAACAGGTTTTTAATAGGCCTAGATGAGCCTTCTGCAGTCATCTAAGTTATTATCTAGACGACATCTGAAAGTAAGCTAATAACCAAATTCACTGAGCCAGAATACCCACAGCTATTATTTGTAAAATAGTGTCCCTGAGAGGTTATTCTGCTTGACCCACTTCCTAGCTGGATTCTACACCTGATGATTTGTTGTGGATAAAGAAATATGGAGATTTTAATTTGTTTAGTGCTGGGTGCTGTGGTCCCAGGCAGCACTGGGAAAGAAAAGTAATCTTTTGTTAGGCTTGAATCCCTAGTTTGTGTCTCTGAAGCTTCTGGAGGAAGAATTTTTCTTGGATACTTGAAGATCATCATTCTGGTTTGTGAATACATGATTGACCACATTCTACTATTCTCGTTTCTTTTTGTTTCAAATTTAGTAGGCTTTTTTCAAAACATTTGCTGGTATTTTTCATTAGCCTTTTCCTTTCAGTGTGTGTTTTGCCCTTGCTGTGGTCTGCCCCACTTCAAAGATGGTTGTTTTGCTTCCATTAGGCTAATACGGGAAGAGGGGCTTTTCTAAGAGGATTCAGTCTGGCCTTGTTTTGCATTTAATCAACTTAAGAGTTTGAATCAGGGTGTCTGGGAACATTCAGGCCTGAAACCGTTGCATCTAATTAAAATATTTAACTGGGACACATCATGTGGGAGCTTGGTCCATGTCAGTGGATCTCCAAAGGGGAGCTTATCACATCTACACTCCTTGGAGTGAACTGGGATGAATTCTGGACATAACAGCTCATAAGGCATGGTGACCTGCACGTGGTATTGCAATGTCACTGCACTGTATCTTCCATGAGGAAGAGCTTTCTTTGTGCTATTGTTCCAAGCCAAGACAACAGGAAAAGACTGAGCATGTCAAATGAGTGATGGCTGACAAGAAATGCCATAAGCACAGTGGAATTGTAGTGGAAAACACAGTAGTATTTTTGAGGAAATCTCTTTCTCCTTTGTCTTGTATGGATAGCTGCAAATCTTCATGGCTGCCACTTCACAGTAGCGGATAAACACAGTTCAGCACTGCAGTGAGCATCTCCTGCTGGGAGTCTTGGACAGCATAAGCTGTGTTTGACCTCTGTGTACAGCTGTGGTATCACATGGAGGATAAGGCTGAGCTTGTTTTTTTTAAGCTTCTCAGATATTTGTGGTTTATTTTCACAACAAAGGCTTTTTAAGAAAAATAATTTTTTAAATTGCCATTGACTGAAGTAATTTTAGTTGAGGTATGTGACTAAAAAGATTATCCTAAAAGCCTTTAAAGCTTTATTTCTGCATCTTCTCAGGTACCTGCTGCAGGAAGGGACAGAACAAGAAAGCACCATGTCTTCAGTCTCAGCTTATTACAATGGAAAGACCGTTCTTATCACAGGAGCTACAGGTTTCATGGGCAAAGTGCTGGTGGAAAAACTTCTGCGCTCCAGCCCTGAAGTGAAAGCAGTTTATATTCTTGTCAGGCCAAAGGCTGGACAATCAATGCAAGAGAGAGTGGCCAACATGTTGAAATGTAAGGTAAGTTCATATGGTTTATTCAGGAATATAATTTGAAATCTATTTAGCTGGGTGGTGCAAAGTGCTTCTGTCTGTTCATGAAGAACAAAATGCTGACTTCTGCACTAACAGCTGTGTATTTTTTCTGTGTCTAAGACAAACAGCTAAAAGAATTGTACATGAACAAACCTGTAAATGTCTGATTGTGATGGGTGCCACAGCATTTTACACTGTCACATTGTAATCTTTTTACCTCCCTTTCTGCATCACCTCCAGCCATCTGTCTTAATCCTGTTTAGTTTGCCATCCCAGTGAAGAAATCTCCAGTGGCAAGAAGGATGTCAAAGCCCTTTGCTGTATTTTATGTAAGCATTTGTAAGGAGGCACTGACTTGGCCTGAGGCTTCCAGGATTCTCAAGATCCTCTGGGTCTTAAGCCAGTAGTGAGGTTGTGAACTTGCTCAGATTCCTCCAGCTATGATAAATGCCAGAGTTCAAGCCCATGCCTAATGCTAGTGTGAATTTGTACATAGCTGATGTAAAATGAGAGGAAGGGACAGATCTGGCCCTAGCAGGCAAGGAATTACTTGGAATTAATCTGAGAAATGTCAACATATCTTTTTGGAGTATTGGTCTAAAAGTTTAAACATGACTTGACTGGAAGAATCTCCTCCTTCTGCAGAAGCTAGAGGTAAAATAGGTGACTTAGAGACAAGTAGGTCTGTCAGAAAACATGCTTTTTCCTTTTAATGTTTTGAGGCATTAAGCTTGGAAAATCTTATGTATGTCCAAGAACAGAGTTTGTTTGGTTTTGGTGTGTTTTTAACAGAGGGTAGATTGTTTTCATATTCAGGAAGATCTGTGAGTGATACAAAAAGGAAACAATCACATTGGTTGCTTTTTGCAAGTCTGTCATAGAATGATTTAGATTGGAAAGGACCCTCAAGGTCTTTGAGTCCAACCCTTAACTCACACTGCCAAGTCCACCCTCAGCTTTCATCACAGTGGATAATGTTTTTTATCACCAACCAACAAAATCTTAAATGTGGTGTGTTTTTGTCTTTTGTGTTTTAAAACACTTGAGGAAATTATTAACCTAGGTGTATATATCAAGACTTCTGTAAGCTCTATCAGCATTTTCTGTATAAATACTACTATATAAATACTGGCTTGTCTCTTCAGTTGAGCAGCGCAGCTTGGAGGTGTTGTTAGGTGAGGTTCCCTAGTAGGTGTTTTATTGCTGCAGCTGTATTAGATGTATCCATTTTTCTTCCTAGCATGTGTCAGCAGTTTTAGACATGCCACAGCAAACAGGACCTGATAACCTCTCTTTGAACCTTTGGCAGCCTGCTCCCACGTGTTTCAAATTAACAAAAGGAGAAGGCAGAGTTCTAAGTTAGGCTGCTGCAGCCTTGGGAAGGAAAAAAACTCTCACCAGTCATCCAGGTCCTCTCAAGGAAGAAGGTGTCTTTCTGATGCTGATCATTTAAAAATTGCTCAGAAATCCTTGCCTAAGGCAGAAACCCTACAAATGTTGACACTCTTGCAGATTTTTTTTTTTCCTAGAAATGAAACTGTTCATTCCACTAGATGTTAATGACAGATGAGAGCAGGAAACATTATTCTTAACATTTTTTCAGATCTTTTCTAGTTGATCACAATCTAGAGACTGCCCTTTCATTTACAGTCATGGTTTGCATCCTCCAGTTTGGGAAATCCCTGAGGTATATAATGAATAAAAATGCAGCAAAACTTTGTTCCAGATCTTCAGACAACATTCCCATTGGAAATTTCTGAGCATAATCTCTGATGAGATTTATTGGAGTAAGCACAGAAACTTCAGAATAAAATCATTTTTCTTATTTATGTGTACTATTTACATGTGTCTTTATGATTTCTAAACTCTAGTGAATAATTCTTTTCCCCACAACTGATTTAATATTTGTGTCTGGATTTAGGAGAACATACTTTATTTCTTCTTTCATATCCTACTCTATGCAATCTTCTCTACTGACCCATGACACTTTCACTTTTTAAGTAACTCTTTCTTCATTTGCATTTAGCCTTTACCTAGTATTGTCCTCTGGATTTTCTTGTTTGCACACCCAGAAAAGAAGTATTCCAGGAACCAAAGGAACAGAAAAATATAGGCTGCTAATTTCTAAATATTCTAAACAAAGAATAAAATAACTATTTGAGATGAAGTAAGTTTGAAGTGAATTAGTTGCATAATGTTTAGGTTCTTCAGGTAAGGTCCTCTGGGGACTCCTGAGTTTTGTTAGTACTTAGAAATATTTTGAAGGAACTTGCCTAGAATTTTGATCCCTTTTCTTAAATCTCTGTGATATGGCTGTTA
The DNA here is from genome assembly GCA_009812075.1 of Sialia sialis. Lineage (NCBI taxonomy): Eukaryota > Metazoa > Chordata > Aves > Passeriformes > Turdidae > Sialia > Sialia sialis. Next base: position 5,272,013 of record VRYO01000369.1, read on the forward strand.
TCATTATATCTACAGGAGTTTAAACACTGAGGTGTCACATTTGTGCCCTGTCTTGTTCCCAGTGTGTACAAGTGCTGGAAGATGACTCCTGTTAAATAGCAGAGCAGCTGTGGGTTACAAAAGGGTGATACAGTGTGAACAGCCAAAATAATTTAGTTTGTGCTTTTCAAAAGTTGGTTACTTGGAATTTTTCAACTTCTGAATCCAACATGGAAAATAAAAATACAGAAAATAGTTTGATTATAAATCAGAATTCTTTGACTGCATTCTGTAGCTGAATAGACATTGAAATTTGATATAATTTGCTTTCCTTAGGTCTAGTAAAGTAAATTTTACATGCAGGTGCCTTAGTGCATTAGTATTCAATGTATAATGAACAGATACTCAATTATCTCAGCATCAGATCCAAAACAAGCGTGGTGACCTTGCCTATTTGTGAAAGGAGATGTTCTATTTGCCAGCAGCACGTCCCTAAGAGAATCAAGCTATTACCCTGTGCTTAATGAAATGCCACGTCTGCCTTGCACAGAGCATAGCTGTTACACAAAAAAACCCAGATTTCAGTATTGGCTGCTGCCTGGATGTGTCCAGAGATGTGGATCATGAGGCAAAGCTTTCCTGGACTGTATAATTGTTTGCTGATGGGAGATGTGTCTTTATCAGAAGTAGGGAATTGTTTCAAGGAGCATTTCTTGCTGTCTGATCCTTCTGTGCACAGAAATAGGCAGGAATGCTTGGAGGGCTGTCTTGGATTCCCTGGAGAGCAGTTACTGGGCTAATGCTGAGTCACTGGTTGTCGCTTTCCTGTTGTCCCTGTGAGAGCAGAGCATTTTCCATGCCCTGCATGCAGTGAACCAAGGCCACTTGCTGCTGCCAGGCTGTTTCTCAGATACATTTGTTCAGTGTTCCTAATTAGAAAGATCAGACAAAGTGGAGAGTGGAAAAGGCTCTTATTAATGTGTCTGATAATTCAGAGAGAAAATGGGGAATTAGGTGTGACTGTAAAATGCTGCTGCTTTTTCTTGTCATCCAACCACAGTTAGCCCTGCTAGTTACAGGGGATGCTACAGACAGAGCATCTCTTCCCTGCAAAGCTTTGTCTGGAGCTGCACATTGGAATGGGCAATGCTATCAGACACCTTTGTCTCTTCAGTATTTCCTCATGAAGTGTGCTGTGTTTATCAGCAAATATCCAGCAAGGCCCTGCACATTTCAGCACATCATTCCAGATTTATCCTTCCCCTCCTCCTATGACTGTCCTTGTTTTTGCCCCCTCACTCATCACCATAAGCAATAAAAGCTCTCTGTGCTAAACCGGTGCAGTGCCGCTCCATCTGGGAACAGCATCCCTGGAATCTGCTGGGACCACTGTAGAGGGGCCTGAACTTTGATCAGGGTTTATGAGTTTTTTAGGTTGATGGAACATGGTGGTGTTAGGTCATGGGTTGGACTCGATGATCTGAGATCTTTTCCAACCTAACTGATTCTCTGATTTGGTACATGCTTCATCCCTCAAAGCGTTCAAGGCCAAGACTGAAATAATACCTTTTCTATCTTCTTCAAACACGAGTTACCAAATCATAGAGTCATTGCATCAGTTGTCTTAGGAAAAAAACTCTTATGATCGTGGAGTCCAGCTGTTAACCCAGCACTTCCATGTCCACCACTAAACCATGTCCTTAAGCATCACATCTTCCCTTCTTTGAAATATGTCCAGGAATGGTGACTCAACCTCTCCCAGTCTGTTTCAATGCTTGCTAACCCTTTTGGTGAAAAAAATGTTTCCTGATATTCAGTCTAACCCTTCCCTGACACAACTTGAGACGATTTCCTTTCCATTTTATCACTTGTTACCTGGGAGAAGAGACTGGCCCCTACTCTCCTAAAACCTCCTTTCAGATAGTTGTAGAGAGCCATGAGGTACCCCCTGAGCCTTCTTTTCTCTAGGCCAAACAGCCCCACCTCTCTAAGCCATTCCTCCTAAGACTTGTGCCATAGACCCTTCCCAAAGGCATTTTGGATTGCATGAAGCTGTGTCCTTTGTATTACATGACTTCTCCTTGTACTCCTGCATGACTCTCTCCCTGAAACATCAGTCTCCGGTTACTTAGAGATGCAGTTCTGTAGTGTTATCAGCATGGTTCCTGCTGATCTTGCCCCTTAAAAGCAGAACTTGCAGTACTGGAAGCTCTAGGAAGAATTATGACCTAATGGTGTGGTATGTTGTTTTTTATTAAAATAAGCAATTCTGCTGAAACCTAGACAAGCCTTGGGGATGCTGTTTGTCTCCAGCTCTGCCAGATGGTGCAGAATTCAAACTTCAGTTTTATCACTGTCATGGAGAGGTCACAGTGTAATGCTCCATCTTTGCAAACTGTCTTCAGTCCTTCTGCTCCTGCGGGTATTCACAGTAGTAAACTCAACTCTTTTAAAATAGACTGAGTTTTCCCTTTCCTCCAGTTGCACAAAAGTACACAGTAAATCACAAAGGAATTCAAACTGTTTAAATGACATAAGATTCTAAATGAAAAACAAGAACACAATATGATAGGAAAGTGTGGAAATGAAGTGGATTACTCTGAAATTAGTTAGTCATTAAAAGCAAAGATGCTTCTCAGTCCATTTCAAGTATGTTCATCATTCTGTGAAGAAAAATGTTTTGGTGTCAAAACCTGACACATCAGTTTCTTCATCTTCCACTGGAAAGAGAAACCCAGCATGAATCAGGGTAGTCCAGCATCAACCAGGGGCCACCTGCCTGGCAGCAGCTGCCGACTCAGCAGAGTCTTGATTCTTGCAAGGTGTATGTATAGAAAAATTGCCTTGTAGCAAGATCTTTTTTTGCAGCTCAGCTTTCTCTGTGCCTACTTGCTCAGCTGCAACAGCAAGGGGGTTAATGGTTTCTGTCTTCATGTCATTCTACACACATACCCACCACCTGCAGAGCAATCTATAAAAGCTGTCCCTCAGTTTTGTCTTTACTTCCTAGTTTCATGCAACTTTTCTGTGGCCTGGACTGAAATCACAATAAATCATCAGATTTCAGAAGGGGTTTTTAATTTGTCTGGTGTTTTTTTCCCCTTAAAATCACTTCTTGATGTAAAGTAGATCGTCATCTAATCAGCAACACCTCCAGGAGAGAATACAGAGCCTCACATAGAAGCATTCCAGAAGATTCCGTATAGCCAACTCTATGCATGTGCTGCTCGTGCAGTAAAGTTTTTAAAAAGCTGGAAACAAAGGAGAATTTTTTCATTTTCACCTAAGATATCTAACAAGAATGTGCACATGTTTAAATATTAATATTCAGTTACTCTGCTAAATCTGTAAAGACATTGTGGTTAGTAGTATGCTGCTGTCTGAGAACTCTGATGGTCAGACACCTCATTTTGTCCAAGAAATGTTATGGAAAAGCTTCTTATGCAGCCAGCACAAAACTCTGCTCTGCAGCCCAATTAATATATGCACATTTATACAGACACAAATACATAAGTGCACTCTCTTTCAAGCTAGCCATTTTTGTTTTATTTAGTGGTGGGTATCCCAAGGGATTTCTGTGTTAGTGGAGATTCTGCCAGCTGATAAATGGCAAAATAAAAGTTCATCCCTTGAAGCAAATGAGGAGGCAGCACCTTGAAAATGATGCAATTAAAAAAACATCAACAATAAGATTTTTGTCTTGCCAGTTACAGCGTAGAGGTTACAGTTAAGCTGCATTTGCTGCCATCTGTAGAATGAAATGCGTTTTTAGTGCTCCATAAGCAGTGATATTTTGGGACACTTACAGCCTGTAACTTCACAATATTTTTTCTTTAATGTGCATGGATGTCATGCAGAAGAAAGAGGGAATTCATAAGGGAGATAACAAACTAAGATTGAGTCACAGCTTTAAAGGATCTTCATAACATAGCTTGAATTTGCTTTTATGCCTGCATACTTTCTGGTTTGCTGCCAAGGCCCAATTCCTGGAATCAGTAGAATTTCTCTTAGTACCTTCATTTAGCTTTAGTTTTGTTTCTTGTGAAGGGTAGATTTCAAAGAGGTGATGGGCCCAGATAAGTAGTTCACTAGTTGTCCTTTTAATTCTGTGGCATTTCTGATGTTGTTCTGGATGAGTACATGTATGAGTTTGATTTCCCTGCCAGTATTTCAACTTCAGATGATAGCTATTGAAACACAGGGAAAAGTGTTTGGTACAGAAATGAAAATGCAGCTAATCACTCTTCTAAATCTGGGAAACCAGTACTGTGTGATTTCAGCCTTGGATCCTAAGGAAGCTAGACAATTTCTGGATTTGCAAGCTACCAAACCCAAGAAGTACAGTAATTTCACAACTGTAAGGTGCACCAGATTATAAGCGCACTTCCTCGTTGTCGGCAAATTTCTGAGCCTTGTCCATATATAAGGTGCACCAGAGTATAAGGCGCACTTTTTTTTTTTTTGCAGCAAGGATCCACGTGCAACAAAGTAACAAATTAGTAACGTAACACGTGGTTTACTGGCAGGTGCTCAATTTGCAAACATTTCTCACGGATCGGCGTGGCCTTTAACACAACCTAAAAAGAATCAAAACGCTGAAAAAAATACAGAGAAAAATCACTCACTTTTATTAAACCTGCCGGCTCCGCTCTCACCCAAGTGAGTGGAAGGCATGGTGCAGGGGGGTGAGGGCAGTGGGGCTGGGCAGGCCGGGGACCTGCCGCCCTGGGCTGGGGGAGGTGGCAGGGACCGCAGGCGGGAAAGTTTCCTGGTGAGTGGCGGAGCCCCCCGAGTGCCACACCAGCCTGCCCCGGTGGTGGGCAGCTTGGCGCGGCTCGCAGCTCGTTGCTGCTCGGCTCGCTGCTTGGCTCATGGCTCGCTCTTCCAGGTTGTTAGCAAATTTCTGAACTTTGTCCATATATTAGGTGCACCAGATTATAAGGCGCACTTCCAGGTTTCGATCAAAATTTTAGGCTTTAAGATGCGCCTTATAGTTGTGAAATTACTGTAATTGTTTTACTGGTACTGCTGGCCATCCACCTTTATGATACTGCTCTCATCCCCCTCTTTCCCCATGTGATTGCATCTGAACTCAGCCTTGTGGGTCAAGTTGGAGGTGGAAATAGTATCCTAATGTTAGAATTTTTTTCATGTGACTAAAGGGAAGCTTTATATTCTCTAATCCACAAAATTTACTTTTATGCCAGTCGGAGATCTCTCCATCCAGAAGGCTGTGCCTTTCCAAGTCTCCTTGCAAGGAGAAAGCTTCCAGCATCACCACCACTGCTGTCTACACATCCTAAAGGAAAAAGTTGAGGAAGTGGGAGAGTGTGCATGAGACAGATAGAGGTGCTTAGCGTGGCATTTTCAGAGAGGATGGGAAAAGATCAAAGAGCGTTGTGGAGAAAATCTCTCCTACGTAGGCTTGAGAGTTTTACATCAGTAGCAGAAATCAGAGCCATTTCCTAGCAGCTTTTGCTGGCAACAAGGCCATGGAGCAGCGTCATTAGAGAAGTCCCGTTGGGCATCCTTTGTAAGCTGACACTTCCTCCTGGATCCTGGTTTTGCTCAGGCGCTGAGCTTTTAGGCAGCTGCACAGCATGCCTTGTGTTCAAAGTTTTGCCAAGTGACCTGTTCACCAACAAGGCCTTCAGCAAACACGTTTTTAAACAATGTTTGTCATTTTGCTGGAGCCTGGGACTTGGCTCTTGATGTGTGCGAATTGGCACAATTCCTTTTTGGGCGGTTGCACTTCAGAACCGCTCTGGACACTGGTGAAGCTGCTCGTGTGCGGGCATGAGTTCTCTGTTTGGAACTGGGGCTGAATGAGGACAGCTGACCTCAGACAACCTCTTGTTCAGGACCTGCAAATCATAGCTAGGGACACAGGCTCATCTTTTTCTGGAGTGGGTTACCAATGGAGCCATCAGTCAGCACCCAAAGAGCAGAATTGGCTATTTGGTCATTCAACACAATGTAAAGTTAACTCATGTTTTGTCTTTTGTGTCTGATTTTATTCCATTCTATCCTCAGCTGTTTCTTCCATTTTTTTCTTATAGAAAGCTTTTCTGTTTTCCTAAATTGAACTCTGGCCTTCCTTACCAGTATTTTTTCTTCTCTGGCAGCAGACTGAATGACAAAGGCTAAGACCAATTTTATCAGAAGACCCTGTGTAGTGGGTTGAGTGGGACACCCTGCAAAGAAACACATTTTGTTGTCAGCACAGCAAAATCTTACAGGTAGTGGGGCAGAATCTTTAAACTTCTGTTTTTACTTCCCTCTCAAAACCTGAGCCCCAGCTAGTACATGGATAAACAAAGTTGTTGAAATACTGGGGAGAAGGGGGGAAGTGCTCTGATCGTTTGGGCCTCTGAGAGAGCTCCCACTTGTGACACAGAGGTATGTCCTGATATTCACAATCTAGAGCTTTTGATCTCCTGAGTGTCCCACAGTTGATCCTAAAATCCATCCTCTGGAGGATCATATAGCTTAAAAGTTGTCTGGAGGTCATCTTTGACTGCAGTTTACTCTGGCAAATCCAACCTGCTGTTTTTACTACATCTACCAGACTCATAAGAACTGCCAAATACATTAGGGAGATTGCTTTCAAAAACTGTGAGGCTCTGACCTGTATCATTGCATACACAAATCAAAATGTCTGAATTGTGCCAAGGAACCCAAGCCTGAAAATTGGGCTGTGGTAATTTTCTGGGGGCTTGTGTTAGGCCTTTTGTTTTCTTTTAAGGGAGCTGGGAGCAAGAGTATTATTAGTGTTGTAAATTCATTTTGCTTCTTGAAATGAAACAACTTTTCCATTCAAAGTTAAATGTGAACGATAGTGTGACTCTGAACAGCACAAACTGTCTGCAGCCAGACTTCCAGATTGAGCTGGTCTGACTCTGCAGAGGGAAACCCTATTAATTCTGGGAACAGGGATGATTCACTGCTGTACTCTGGACTGTGGAGGTGGTTGGCCAGAGCCTGCTGTTCTTGCCTGATTTGCGTTTGATCTGGAGTTGGCAAAGAGTTGCTAGTCTAGCTAAATATTTTTTAAATCAAGGCATGCTTTATTCACTCCATTGAAAATTACCATTAGACTGATTTTTGACCCTATATATATTCAGTTACTATAAGCTTTCACCTGTTTTCATTGATGAAGGTTATTGTGTCTTCAGTGGTGCATCAGTCTTGTGCTGCAGTTTTGGGTCTGTTTTATCCCAAATTCAAGGAGATTGTGTCCAAGCAGGTGCCACTGAAGAGTTAACAGAAACTTGCCTTGTGTTGTTACAATCTGAATTGGGTGAGTTTCGCCAAGTATGTGGCTTATTATTTATATGAGGTAGGCGAGAGAGAAAATTTTGAGTGATCTCCTCATACGTGAAGCTTTGGGATAGTCAGTGTCTGATTGCATCAAGATTTAAAAGCAGGGACTGAGTGTGGAATGTCCTGATTGGACTTCTGGGCACTGCTGCAGTAGAAATAGCAAATATGAATAACAGAAACAAGCACTGATGCGTGGCTTGTTTAAAAACCAGACAAACCTTTAATACTAACTCTGTGTGTACTTTTGACCTCCATTGTTCTGTGTCTTCTTCTCATCTTTCTTGTCTATTATGCTGGTTGTCTCCTTATGTTGCCATCTCATCCTAAAGGGGGATTTCATAGCATAGTTTAGGAACAAAGGCCTCTTTTTTTGGTTTTGTATCTGCAAAACACTAAAACGTGTTTTCAAGCCTCCAATCTACTGCTGAACTCAGCAAAATAGGAGCTTGGATCTGGCTTCAAGCTGGGCATTACTGGGATTACAGTTGTGTATAATACTACTAGTACTTCGTCTATATAATAAAATGCTTGCAGTGAACACTCAGTATCTTCCTAGTTGGGAGGGGAAAAAAAATACCTCCCACATGTTTTTCTGGCATAGAAAATATGGGTAAGGATAAGCAAAATCTTGAATTACCTTGATTGCTTTGGTAGAGCTCCAAACCCAGGGCTCTAAAAAGAGGGGAGGGAAATCCCCAAGCTTCAAAATATCTTTCAAAGTAACAATTTACTATTTTAACTATGTCAGTTTTTAATTTTTATAATTGCAGAACTAGAACTCTAAATTACAGCAAAAATTTCTACTCAGTTGCCTGTTTTTTCCATGTTATTGAAAATTTCCCTTTTGAATGAAGGAAGAATAAGTTATTTAGGTTATCTCTTTTTAAGTGAATGCATCTTAAAAAATTAGGGTTTCCAGAAGACTCTGTACTTGTCTGAAAATTATATTAATGTTTTATTTATTAAAGTTGTATCAAAATCTGCTAAGACACACACTAAGTATGGGTAATTACACTTCCACTCAAAAGTTTCATGATACTTTCTGTAACCGCTCTCAGTCTGACATGTTTAAACGTTTTTTAGAAATACCTCGCTCATTATTCAAGGTGTTCAGCTATAAAGCAGGCTGTGAGAACACAGCAATAAAAAAAAGGGTAAGAAGAGGGTTTATGACTCTTGAAGGGATAAGCTCATGTTTCAGAAGACCAAGTGAATACAGCTGTGCCATTTCTGGCATTGTATGTGTGCCCACAGCCAAGGAAATAACCACCTGAACTATCCACCCACAAATAATTTCAGCACTGGGAAGGGCATTTCCATACAAAGCATGTCAAAACTCTCAGTGGTGGAGGAGAGAAAAACATTTTTATGGGTAGATTTCAACTTGGGGAGGTTGCTTGCAGAAAGGCAATAACCTGTTCAGAAAGCTGATGTGTTCCTTATTGTGCTATATCCATGCCTGCAGGCACGTTGTCTCCCTGATGGTTGACTCCCTGTTGGATGTGGGCAGTTCCCAAGCTGCTGCCCTTGCCTTGATCTCCAGGAAGCTGACTTTACTAGAACTCTTGTGTGTGGATATGTTTTGCAGCAAATTTCTTTGCCAGAGGCAGGTAAAGAGAGCATGAAAAACCATGTATTCCATTTATTTCAGAAGCCTTCAGGATTTCTACATTCTGGACACATGGCTGGAAAAAAGGGCAAATGCTTCACCCTTTGTCAGAAAGGGCAAGAGGGATAATTCAGGCAGCTGCAGACCAGGCAGTTTCACTTCTGTCTCTGAATAAGAAAATCATGGTGTGAATTTTTTTGACCTGTTTTTGGGTACATGAAGGAAAAGGAGGTGACTTGAAGGTCAGCATGGTTTTGAAAAAAGAGGTGACCTAATTGCAGCCTTCAGGTACCTGAAGGGAGCCTGCAAGAAAGATGGAGAGACTCAGCTGAGAAAGGCCTGGAGTGACAGGACAAGGGGGAATGGTTTCAAAGTGAAAGAGAATAGATTTAGTTTGGATATTGGAATGAAATTCTTCCCTTTTAGGGTGGTGAGGGCCTGGGACAGGCAGTGCAGAGAAGCTGTGACTGCCCCTGGATCTCTGATCTTTAAAGTCACTTCCAACCTAAACCCTTCCATGATTTTAACGTTTACCCTTGGTGCACATAGCTGGACCAATCCAGTCTTGCGATAAAATGACTGAATCTGTGGCTGAGGGGAAAGCTATGGGTAACATTTACCTTGTCAATAGCAAAGCTTTCCTCATTGTCTCCATCAGAGTGCCAACATGCAGATAAGGATGTTACAGTTAAGGTGGGGAAAAGAAACCTGACTGGACATTCATACTGCAAGAGTTTAGTGGCTCATGCTTTGCCTGGAGGTCACTTATAAGCAGAATTCCCTAAGGGTTTTTCTGGGAACTGACCCTGTTTAGTACCCTAAAAAAAAGAAAAAAAACTCCAGGTTGTAGTGCATTCTTTATGCCACAGGCTCTACTGGTATCTGGCAGGGCTGTCATAAGTAATATCTTACTTAGGAAGCTGGAGAAGGCAAACAGGATCTGGATCTCTGAGCTCCTGGGTGCTGGTAGTTTTCCTAGTTTTTACATACATCCTTTGGCTTTTGCTTTTTTGCCTCTGCTGGGCAGTGTTCATTACAAGGAAGTTTCTGTGTTCTAGAGGTCACTCCCTAAACAAACCTTAGTGAGATAAATTGTCCCAGCTGCTCAGCATGTGCTGGCAGGGTGTTTTGAGTCACAGGAATTACTGCACTTGGCGATAGTGAAGCAAGTGAGTGGCTTGCAGGAAAAGGATTAAAACAGAGGCAGTGCCATTAACAGCACTTAATATTCACATTCACAGTCCCTGGTCCTCATGGGGAATTTCAACCATCCAGGGAGCAGGTTAGGAAGGACAAAGCCCTTCCAGTGCCTAAAGGAGGCCCATGAGAAAGCTGAAGAAGGACTTGAGAAGATATGAAGTACATCAAAACTTCATATTCTTCCTTCAGAACAACTGTTTAAATATCTAGATTAATCAGTTGGCCTTTCTGTCGAATAAAGGAAAATTGTTTTCCCTCTTTTAATATGGGATAAACCAGACGTGCATCGTACAGATGCAGTGTGTCAGAAGCTCATACAAAATTTGCAGTGAGTTCCCATTTCAACAAAATGCTTTAAATAAAGTATATTTAGATAAATATATAGACATTTTACTGGAGCAAGGTTTATTTGACCCATGCCAGCAGAAAGCAAGCAAGAAACTTGTGTCTCATGAGTTCTGATTTTTTAAATCCAAGACCTGTAAGAGCAGGGTTCATCTTCCCCAGTTAGAATACTAAGATGTGAAATCTGTTCTCATGCTGTGGGTAAAGTTCCACGGCCACAGAATTCCACATTGTGCTGCCAGAGATACCCAGAATGTATTTGAGAGCTCATTCATGTGGCTACTTGTTCAAATACGCTCTTGCCAGCTGGTTGCTCTTCCAAACTTCATGCCCAAGGTGCAACTCAGCTTTCCAGGTACACTATCCAAGTTATCCAAGTGTCTAAGAACATGGAGTTAGGGCTTGTAACTTCTTCTAAAATGTCATTGTCACTTGACTACTTCCCATGTCACATTCTCTCCACATATGTGATACCAGGAAAGTGATGCATCTTTTTGAGAGGTAAGGCCTAAACCTACAACATGCCTTATCTGAGATACCCAAGGGTTTCCTTTCTGAAGGTGGGATTTGCAATTTTATTGTTGTGAAGGTAGTAGAAAAGCTGAGATAGGTTTGGAGTTTCTGTTTGGTTTTGTTCCTTTGTTCGGGGTTTTGTTTTGTTTTGTTTTCCAGAAAGGGCAGAGAACAATAAATAATTGTACATGTAACTAATAATGTCATAAAGAGTGTGGTGAACATAGAAATAGCCTGCAGAGAAAACCTGTATTGTAGATAGGAATTTGAAGAGGGAGGTGTAACATCACTGAGTGTATCCAGAAAGATAAGCAGGGGAAATACAGGCTTGTTCAAAGGACTGAGAGATAAGACTTTCTTCTTCTCCATCTTTTTTGATTCGTCCATCTCCTTCATTCTGTCACCACACAGACTCCTCAAGGACAGGATTTTCTCTGCATGGGGCTATTGCTTTGTCCAACGGAGAAAGGACAGTCAGGTTCTGATTTCTCTCCTTCCACCAATTTAAAGTTCTAGTCCTTACCATTTCATATCAATTAGCAAAATAAATGACCGTCCTTTTTTCTATCTGTTTAGAAAAAATAGAAGATTTTAATCTCTTCATAAACACCTGCCAAAATATTGCTTTAGCATCTCTTCCTAGAATCTAATGGGTGGTTCTTCAAATATAATCTATTTAAAGGATTTACACTAAGAAAAGATGCACAAGAGATCAAAGCATGGAATTTCAGAGGGGGGAAGAATTCTTGTATGTGAAGGCTTATATGTGCTAAAAATATGTTGTGGCACATAGATATGAGTCTCATTCTAATATTTTTAAACTATTAAACCTGATCCTTTAAAAGATTAGTGTCTCCACAAATCCTGAGTACTGATTTTGCTTGTTTCTGTTTCATGGTGAGCAGAAATACAAACTGATCAAAAGCAATGGGCTGGGTTCTGTTGGGATGTCCAAAGGGCATCAGGACTCTGCACTGCAGCCTGAACAGGAAAAGAATACAGAATAAATCAAGTTTGCTGCAATTCAGAATTTTAAACTTAGTGCCTGTATGCTCTTGATGGAGTTTTATCATTGGAAAGTCTCTGAGCCTTTAGGGAATGATAATTAGATTCTTCCCTGTCAGATTTTTTTTGTGCACAGTACATTGAGTGAGAGGACAGTAACCATTCTTAACAGCATGGAGACATTGAGCTTCCATAGGGCATGGAAGCAGTAAATCATTTTGTCATCCTTCCAAAATTCTGCCCTTCAGCCTTTCCTTTTGAAGCTTGGAAGACGATCATTCATTTTGCCCTTCCCCTATCACTTCCGTTTCTGACAGACAGGATTTGCTGCCTTGGGGCCTCACAACACACTTCCCCACTTTCCACTAACCCCAGAAATCTCTAGTGAAGATTTTGGTCAGAACATCACTCAATCAATCATCAATCCTAGCTTTACCTTTTCCAAGTCAGCTCTGCCCTAAATCCAGTGTTCAGCTCTGCTGCTCATATCTATTTAATGATCTGCAGTTCCTTACAGCCATGATCTGCTTGGTCCCATCTTCACATCATGGAATGGTTTGGTTTGGTTTGGTTTGGTTTGGTAGGAACCTTCAAGCTCATCTCATTCCAGCCCTCTGCTTTTCTGGAACACCTTTCACTAAACCAGGTGATGTTAAAGGCCATCTCCTTTTAGGAAGCAAAGTCCTTTATTATTCTATACCTGTTTGTTCATCTGTGCTGCCTGTCACATAATACAAACCCCATATTCCTGAGTGTCTGCCCTCTTCCCAAATGGGATTAACTATTTATTTTCTTTTTCTTGGATTTTTTGTGTGCCTCTCTTCCAATTCACAACTGAAGTGCACTTCAGGAATATTAATTATGCAGCCCATGGATATCAACCAAAAAAATGTGCTGTGGTTTGGGATTTGTCCAGCTGGGAAGACATCCCAGGAGAACTTCCTCATATCAGTGTCTTGATACGCTGACTAACCCCACATTTGCTTGTGTCTTACTGAAGTGGTTTAGGTGGTATCTACATCTTCATAATGAAAAGTTGTAGTCATAAAGATATAGATCAGGTATTGAGTTGTTTGATGGAGACAATTCTCAGTTTTTACATCAGGCAGCTGATGTGTTTCAAAGGTTATCATTTTACTGGGAGCCCAAAAGGGAAGGTGTTGGCCTCAGATTGTTATCTTATCAAATAGGAACGTATTTAATGTTTATTGCTGTGAAATATTAACCATGAATAAACAGTGGAATTTGTTGATGGACATATTCCATCTCCTGAGGTACACTGCAAATATATTCATTCACATCCCTGAATAGAAGGTGTGTCAGGCTGAGAACTGAAACGCATAAAATAAACGAACCTTTGTAATGTTCACCATCAACTAGGAGCATTTTGCTGAAGGCTTTAAGTGAAATGACAGTATTTTATTTCTTCAACAATTTCAGTGATTAGTACCAAAAGTTATACTGCTCTTGTGCTACCCTCAGTTTTTTCATAATAATGGAATATCTCCAGGTAGTTTAGCTCAGGAGAGAAAGGCGAGCTCTTATGGTGCTTTGACATTCCTGTTTCGGTGACATGATTGGAAAAGTTTCCCCTTTATCCTCATAATCTAAAATTATGGATGTCTAAAGGGAAAATTCAGGGAGTAAGTGTTGCTCTGTGGGAATCAAGGAGGCCATTTCACAAGAACAAGTTCAGCTTGTAGCAGCTTTGGTGTTTGTGCTTTCTACATGAGCAGGGCAGATCTTGCTCCAGTTTTGAGGTTATTAGGCCTGGATCATCACCCATAATCAGGTTATTAACATAAAGCACAGTCTTTAATCTCTACTCCTGATGCCTTACTCACCACTGGGTGGGTGCATAAATCATGTAAAGTATGATGGAAAGACACTGGAAATGTTGTCTGTTAAAAAAAACAAAACACAAAAACAATACCCACTTGTATGCCTATTTTTATGACTGGAACAGCTGAGGAGGGAGACTCGGTATTCCGTGGGCATAAAGGGAATAGCTGCTAGAAATTTTCTCTGGTGTCTGAAGGATGATATTAATAATGTACTTAAAAAGAGCCATACCAGCCTTCTACCACTACCGTGGGTTTGGCACAGGTGGAGGAGCTGCAAAAGTACTGAAGTCTAAGCTCGGGTGAATGTCCTGGGCAGAAGGGATGGGTCCAGTTTCCTTCCACCAGGGAAGAAGAAGGGAGCCACCATCACAGTTACCCGTATTTTTCCCTGCCAAGGCTCAAAGAAACAGCGAGCAGAAAGGCAAGTGACAACAGAAGCAGTGATATGTCTTTGAGTTTGCATAATTTCATTAAGCACTACAAGCAAGGCTTCATTTCTGCATGCATGAAAATATCCAGCTGCCCTCTCTTTCTCTGGAGCAATCCCTTTTTTTGGAAAGAAACAAAGCCAGGAAGGTTCCAGACCGAGGCATCGTGCCCAGGTCAGTGCCTGTCTGTGGGGCTGGGACCTGTTTTTTCTCCTGTAGATATACTCCAGTGTGTTTTGCCTCTTGTCTTCAAAGAGCAGTGATGTTGGGGATAGATTTTCTGCAGTCCTTATTGTCTGTAGTACTTTAATTTTAGAAAATGCAGATGTTCTAAAGGGTTATAAAATCTCACCTAGGTAACAGCGCATTCGGTTAAAATATGTACTCATATTTGTAAATTCTGCTTTGTTTTGTTCTTGTTTTCAGAATGTTTATACTCCTGTAAATGGCAATGCAGAAGCCCATCTGTTTGTTAGGGGTAAATAGTAAAACTGTAGATTATCTCTATCAGATATTTATCAATGCTGTGCAGACTCAAACATATACAAATCTGGATATCACATTTTAAATTAATACTAATAACTTCATTTAATTTATTCTTCTTTAATCACTTTGTGTCTCTCTTTCAGGGAGGCTGTTTGGGAAATACTGATTATTTTGCATGTGTTAAGGAGCCCTTCCCCCTATATGAGATGTATTTCAGTAGGGAAGACCAGATGATAAAAGAAATCAAACTGATGGGCTGGGAACAAAGGAAATTGTGGGCTTGACAGTCAACCTGTAGCCTCCACCAATAGTAGCTGGAAATGTTTCCTAGGAAACCAGGCTGAAAACCAAATTCTCTCATGTTAAATTTTCCACTTAACTGAGAAGCCAGTTGTATGTGATATTAACTCTCCATGTGTTCTATTGTGCATTTTAAATAGCAGGGCATAACCTGAAGTAGGTGCATGTGGGATATGTCTCTGTGTTCCTGTGTATCTGTACATTGGTTTTGATTCAAAGGCGAACATTTCTCCAGTAACAGTAGGAGAAATCAAATAATTCAGATAGAAGTCCTAATTTTTACACAAAAATACATGCTGTGAAATTACCCTTTGTGCTGGATAGAATGAATTGCAGAAGAAATGCACGGTATGGAATTAGTCAAAATGAAACATAATGTTAGTTTTCCTGTGAGGATCCAGATTTTAGAGAACGTAATAGATTCCTTATTTGGAATAAGAGCAGGAGATGAGCAACTGTTGTAAGACATTTTTTGTGCTAGAGGCCCAAAGGTGTGACTAAACTGAAGCCTTGCTTATGTCTGTGATAAAAATTAACCTCCTGCCAAAGCGGACGTGGAAAAACAAGCACCAGCAATCCCGAGGCATCGCTTCCCTGCTGCTGTTTATAGCAGTGGTGTACATTAACCTCATCCAATTGTGTGTCACTCATCCATCTGCACAAAATGGACTCTGAAAAGCTCTGGAATAGGTGCTTTTGAGATCTGTGACTCCTTCTGTCAGTGTTTCTCATGTACCATTTCATCACTGATTTGGGGTCTGTGCTGCATCAAACGAGAGTTTTTACAGCTGCCTCTGCTCATCTGTGCATTGCAGAGAAGATTATTTTGATTTTCTACCTTAACTGCTATCCATGAACTTTTTCCATTTACCAGTGTCTGCTTTGGTCACACATTACTCACTCCTTGGTCCCTCTCAGATGTGTCCTCTGAAGACAGGTTTTACTGCTTTCCTTCGGTTTAGATGAAACCCCCAGATCACTGAATGGCAATTTCAGTGTTTCCTATCCATGTTAACTCTGCAGACGCATCAGGATTGCTACCTTTGGGCAGTTTTCCTCCAGATAAATGTTAGTTCCTGATCACAGAGGGTCAGAAGCAGTTTATGGTGGGTAGGAAAGGCACAGAGAGAAAAGCAGTTATTTGTATCGTCTTTCTTAGTGAGCTTGGAGCTGGAAAGAGTGATGTTCCCAACTTGCTTGGAGGTAAGAGGCATTCTGCAGTTAACTTCATGCAATGAGCAATATCAGAGGAGAGCACATGGAACCAACAAAAACGTGTAGATTTTTCCACATGCCTGTTACCCAGGTTTTCTACTATTCAACCCAATGAATCTTGCCTTTCTTAAACAAAGTTTCTTATTAACCAGTTACTGAGAGATAATATTCCCAAGCCTAAACATGTGCTGTACATATATTTTTAAGCATAGAACAGGCTTTGAGTTAGGGCCAAAATTTTGATGTTAATTTTACCCTCAAAAGGCAGCTGTCAGGAAAGAAGCACTTGGTTAAGGAAAGCATATTGCCTCCTAAAGGGCTTTGAAATAGTTAGGTTCTCCTTCCATTTGTGTGACCTTGGGTAAGTCACTTCAAATCTATGTGTCTCTTCCTTCCTGTGAAAAATTATGTGCCTCTTCTTTGTAAAGAGCTTACTGATGAAGAAGACTGTGTAATAGGTATTAATGGAATATTTAAATTTTAAAAAATTAAATTTTGAATATTTGAAATGCAAAATACATGTTGAGACCTTTAGTTACCCTTCTGTCCTTTCTGTCTAATATCTAATCTGGAGGTTGAGGGACATTTAATCAGTGTCATTCTCTGGTCACTTGATACAACTTTGAGACCATCCTTTTTCAGTTCACTTTCTGTGTGCACCCATGGAAACAGTGAGTTCCTTGGAGTGCAGGTGCTCTCTAGGAAAGCAGTCAGCTTTGTGTGCTTGTCTGTAGACTGTTCAGGTACTAATAGATTTTCAAATCCCTGGCATCAGGGGAATCAGTAGAACATGAAACCAGAGTGGTAAGAGACAGCTGTGCTAAAAATAAGTAAACCCAAAGTAAGATAAGCTCAGTGTCCAGGAAGGGCAACGTTCAGTGAAAGTAATTCAGCACTGAAGGAAAGAGTGTTTTACTAAATAATAGCTAGATTTTTAAATTAGTCATGTATGATGTTTAGGCAATGAAATGAGGCTTTAAGCTGTACTAAACATTTGTATGGTTAAAAACACATATTTTAATATATATATAACATAATGTTGCAAATGAAACACTTAAACCACTCCCTGCCTGGGAGGATGTAATTTGCTGAATTACATCTTTCTTTGAAACATTTCTTGTAACTCTTGTCAGATAGTGGCTCAAATCAAATACATCTTTGCTGTGCTCCTGCCTGGTAGTTTTTATGCCCCTGGATAAGTTCTCTGCCTACACCTGCTTTTGTGCTCTCATCTTCTGACAGGAGCTGCATCTAATTAACTCACCAGTCCTTTTCCCTTCTTTTTGTTAGTTTTTATTCTGCCTGCAAGGCTAGATGGATTCCAGCTCCAAAGGCACATCTGAGGCTGTGCGCTGGGAAGGTGCCAGGACTTCTGAGCTGCAGCACTGAAAAGAGGAAGTGGCAAGAAATGCCATTTCTGTTCTGAGAAGATTAACATTCTATTAAAAGAGATGAGATTTTCTCTGAGGCCAGCAGCACACTCCAGGGAGGTGGTTCAGCAGGTCACTTTAGGGACTGAGGGAAAATGCTGTATAGGTGAGAGGGAAGAGAAGTGCTGTCTTTAACCTGAAACCAGCAATTCCCTTTCTCAGTCCTTCCCAGGAGAGAGTCTTTGCTCTGGAAGGCAAGGCATGTATGTACTTGCTCTGTCCCCCACTGCAGTTTGGCAATTTGGCTTCTTGCTTGAGTGACAGGAATGAAGGTGGCAGCTCCCAGGGTGCACTTGATCCTGATCTTGGAATGCCTGGCACAGGCTACAGTCCAGCTTTGCCTGTCTGTGTCCTGAACTTGGGATGAGGCTCCCACTTCATTGCTGTTATTTGTCAGATGTCATGGATTTGATGTGAGGTGATACGTTCATAATGGATCTGTTAGCTCGCTCCATTTAATCTGATTAAACTCTCCCGGTCACCTGCTTAGGTAGGGTAGATGGGATGAGTCGGAGTCAGAAAGATTAGGAGACTTCTGCATGATCATTAAAAGGTTGGAGACTGAGGAAAGAATTTGAGGAGCATCATTCCTAACTCACACATAAAAACACTCCATGAATTTGGGGACCAGGCTGTGGGAGAGGAAGAAGGGCTGCTAGGACATGATCCAGACGTTCCCCATTCCCACTTCTTGGACAGGTCTTGACTTTTTGGTACTGTAGCAAGTGTGGGAGGTAAGAGGTAGACAGGTTCACTTACCCTCCAGAGTTAGTCTGTGAGTAATGTGTATTGCTTTATAATAATGATGAACGAAGTTACGAGTTCGTGTGTTGTCTCCCTGGGGACTCATCACCTAGCTTGTTACAGTCATTTCTTTCCTAATAGAAAACTGGTTGTAGGCGTAATTCTGCTGTGGTGTGTGGGAGGGAAATCTTGGGGAACAGATGGTTCTTGGTGAACAGACTCCAGTGACTAAGACCGACTCTCAAAAAAGAATTAATCTATCAAGCTGATTTGCCAATGAACAGAAATAGGAAAAATAACCACAATACAAACACAAAAACGAACGATGAAGCAAGGCTGCCTGTTTTATGCTTGACAGCAGTATTTCTCCCTGGTAAAGAAATTGCTTTTTAATAGCTCTCATGGAAGGGATTCTCCAAGCTGTTTCTTTTTCAAATGCAAATTTATTTATCATTGAGCACAAGAGGGCAGAAAACCAGGCTCTCAAAACTCAGAATGAAAAAAAAGAATTCTGCACTAGGAGAAACTTTGCATCCACAAATTTGTGTCTACCTACTTGAAGGTGGAAACCATTAAGGATGGAAGACCCACCGATATGTACAGTTGGAAGGGAAAAATTCTTAAGCTCATTTCAGTCCACTAGTGTTGATAAAAACACACATCCCTTAAAGGTCATGGTTTAATTACTGGCACTGATAACGACTTTCATGACCAATACTGAACAATTTCTGAGTGGGAGGATTAAAGCCTCTCCCTATGAAACAGGTTTTCCTCTATAAAACAAGTGCCCAGAACTGTGGGCTACTGTAATTTCTTAAGAGCTCCTTGTCAGGCACTTTACATGCTGATGTTTCATTTTCAGGGTGTTTAACAATCCCACCAGCTGGGAGTTAGCATCTCAATTTTACCAGCGTGACATCTGAAAGTGGTTAAATGGAGTGGCCCTTTCTTATATGGTAGTATTTTTTTGGGTCTTCTTTGGTTGCTATACTGGTTGAAATGCAGCTTTAGGTTTGTTAGGCCTGCAGACCCAGCACAGCTCAGGGAGATTATTTAGAAGTCCATATCTATGGCAAACTTTTCAGTTTAGGGCTGACTGCAATGTAGTAGGGAATTCCCAACCTCTTATGTTAACCAGTAGTCCAGGATACTCTGCTGCTGCTACTGAAAATGTAGCAGACAAGGTAGTATTAAACTTGGGTTTAATAGAAGCAATGGTTTGCAGTCTGAGACTTAAATTCTTCTTCTCTTTGACATTACAGTAAAAATATATATTTTTAAAATAAATGACTGTATATGCTCTAAACCATTCTTAACTACAATAACTGATATTAAACTGCAGGGCTAAGGGCTATCCAGTACAGAACATCCTGCAGTCATGTTTCAGAAATGGAATCTGTCCTGGTAAAATCATACCTAAACTAGCAAGGTCTTTTGAGTAACATGTGAAGAAATGCAGATTTCCGTGGCTGCAAAACTGAACACAGATTAGCATCCTTTGGGAATCAGGCTTTAATCTTGGAGATGATCTCCTGATGTGCTGTTTCTGTGGTGGCACATCACTGATCTTCATACCCTGTAGAACACAGATGGCTCCAGCATTGTCAGTGTTGTATATTGGTTGTTATTTCTCTTGGTTCAGAGAGTGATGATCAGATATTATTATATAAAGTGAGCATTTTCAGGAGATGCTTTTGGGCATGTGGGAGGGAAGGAAACACAGTGTTTTGGAGAGTCATCTTTTCAGTGTAAAAGGGAAGAAGATACTCCTGGTTTAGTATGTTTTTACTCTCTCTGAATTAGACAAAATTGAAATGCTCTGAGTGATGAATTGGGCAAATGATGGGGAGATAATAGATGTGCTATTATTCCCAGAGAGAAGATGACAAAACTGAATGCCTTTCATTTGAGAGGAGTGAGTTGCCATAAAATGTTTCACACAAGGAAAATTGCATGGACCGGGATTTTCCTTTTCCTTTCCTCGTAGTTCTGCTGACCTGGTGAGCCAAAACCTTTTTGCCGTGAAAATGGTTCTGAAAGCAGCATATCTCTGCAGTTAGAGCAATCAGTATGTGAGATACTTGGCCATTAACTCAGATACTGCAGGAGAATACAAAACACACATTCAGCACTGGGGCACGTGCCACTTCAGAGGTCATCTTCTGCAGCTGCAGCACAGCAGTATTTCTCCTTTCCTGCCTGGGCACCCCATTCAGCTGCTCAGGGGACCCTGACTCCTGGGTGGTACAAAGAGTCCCAGAGAGCTGCAGATTCGTTGGTATGGCAACTCCAAAAAAGGGGGTTCTTCTGCAAAACAAGAGCACAGAGGAAGGTGGAAGTCCAGTGGAGTTGAGAGTCCCTGCATCACAATTGCAGCTTCAGTGGTGAAAATCTGCTTCTGCCGTCGTGGTTCCTTCAGGCTGACAGGGATGACACAAAAAAACAATTCCAGAATCTTTCTTAGATTAAAACACAGTAGTGGCCTTGTCCTTTTCCTGTACAAGTGTGAGCAGGAGAAATGTCATGAGCTGAGCGCAGAAAATCCGAGAACACCAAGATTAGTGTTTTCTCATTCTGTTACAAGTGCTTTGGAATTACAGGTGTGATTTGGTGGGTGGATGGAGACAGAGACTGGCTGGGTGTAAGGCTGAGCATCCATCTGGAGGTGGGTTGAAGGCTATCCCTGTTGATTGAAGGATAGAGTTGGTCTTTCAAGCTGCTGAGCCAAAGCAAGCAGCCATAGGTTACCTTACGAGCCTGGCTCTCCCCCTCAGGGTCCAGGCTTGAGACATAACCAGAATTAAGAGATTATGATGATATTAAATTAGGCAATACACCGCTAAGGGACTAATAATGATAACTAATCTAAAAGCACACACAACTATGAAGCTAATGATTATCATTATAATGGTTATGAATCACATTCAACTTCAGCTGAGTTATAACTCCATCTTCCCAACCGCTTCAAGTCTATCCCCCCTTTCTCCACTGTCTCATACCAGGTCTTTTCAGATGAAGACATGATGGAAGCTCCAGCAATTTATCCAGTAGGGATCTTTTTGACATCACTGTGGACTTGGATTCATCACCATCTGTAGGTGTCCATGCTCCAGAAAAAAAAAAAGCCCTGTCCTCTTTTATTTTTTTACCTGATTTTATATCTTCCTGTTTTCTATATTTGGATGTTTGGTTTTGGGCCACACTTGCACTTCACTTTCTGTATCCAAACTCTTCTCAAATAGATAGTCTGTCTCCAGTTACTTTTTCTCCTAGTTGGTCCCATTACTGCTGTATTCACATTCAAGTTTGATGGACTTTTTCAGTGCCTTTACTCAGGCAGTCTTGATTTGTATAGTTTCACTTGCATGGTTGCCTGGGTACAGGTGGCTTTGAAGACTTTGCGCCACAAAACTGCCCTGTCAGTATCCACTTCATACTGGTTCATATTGTTCACTATATTCACTCACTAAGACATTTTTATTTTAGTTTTGACTCTCCTACCCGGTTCTAATCAAGCACAAGCAGTTTCTCCTCTTGAGCATAGCCTGCATAACACAGCACCAGAGTATTTGTCACACTCTGGTTTTGTGCTCCTGTTGTCCTTGAGCTGTTTTAATTGCTTTCCTCATTCTCAAAAGAAGCATTTCTTGGTGCTCCATCAGGACCTCCATCATACACCTTATCACACTGTGGTAGTTGTACTGTATGCCCTAATTTTACAACCACATAGTTTAGGGCAAATCTTTAAGTATTGGGTTGGTTTTTTCCCCCCAGGAATCTGGAAAACCTGTAGGCTGCCTCTACTGATTGTAGCAGAACAGGTGGAGAAATGACCTGTACTTCTCTCAGTGAAATACATAGTTAGGAGATAAGAGTATAGCTTATTGCAAGTAGTATTTGCAAACATTGTATATTTCTTACTTGTGTGGGGTGAGAGGTGCATTTCAGTACCTCAGGATGCTTAGTTGGGCTATGTTCTGTTTGTTTCTCCTCCTCTCCTTCTATCAGGGTTTTTTCACCAGTAGATTAAAGCATTTAAGGAATTTATAACCTCGTGGGACCATGGCCAAGGATACAGGCTCATTACTGGTAATCCCTGCTCAGACAGATGGGGAGGCTTTTGTGTACAAACAGTTTTTTGTTGTTCATAGAATCATAGCATACCCCGAGTTGGAAAGGGCCCACAAGGACCATCAAATCCAACTCCTGGCCATGCGTGGTTTAACCTGGTTGGAAACATTGCTCATTGTGGTGATGCGAGGTCAAATGATTTGTTACCTGAGGCATAATTAGCCCAAGTGTTCACTTTTCTGCCTTGTATGGACTGGATAACACAAAATTAATTGGTGCAGTCTAGAGCTGGAAGCTAAAGGCAGCAAGAATGAATTCCAGCTCAGTTTACAAGGATTATCCTCTTTGGTCTCCCTTGGAAGCAGTATGAGTTGAAAATATACTTGCAGAGAAAAGCAACTTTTCTCTTGTTAGATATATTGAAAAATGCATGTCAGTGTGAAAGATGTCTTGAGCCACAAATCCTGTGCTCAGAAAGTTTTAACATTCTGGCTTTAGCTGGAAGAATTAGCAGAGTGCCAGAGATTATAAATTAGGCTTGTTGATTACCCTTCAGTAGTCTCTGAGGTGCCAGAGCAAGCTAAAACCTGAGCCTGGCTTAGGGACACTTGATACGGCTTTCTTCATACTGTTTAAAATATGTATGTGTTTCTTTCCATACTAAAATAGCTGGATTTCTCTGTTGTTCAAAAAAATACAAAAACAGACAACAAAAACAAAACACAGATAAAGTCCTACCTTACTGCAGACAAAACTCATCTTTCCCTGCCTTAGAGAGGAACAGACTTGTGGGGTGTGTGAAATGTGTCTCTTGTCTTTTACCATCAGGCCTGTCAAACATTCTAGTGGGGTGCAACTGCAATGGCAGAGAGGGAGAAACACTTCAGAGGATGTAGCTGAGCCATCTGTGGCAATGCTCTGATCTTTGTACAGAGAAGTGAGTGACATCTGCTCCTGGCAGACGTGTTACTATCGCAGGCTGACAGGAAATGGCCCTCCTGACAACAGGTATCTTTGTTGTGAAACAAGACAACACCTCCTGCTTCATGAGCCCTGAGTGACTGGAAAAGACAGTCTGCATGACAAAAGGCTGCTACAGACTTCCTGGAATAGCTCTGCCTTTTCCTTAAATCCAGATAATTTGACGAAGTTCAATGGAATTTTTTTTAGTAACTTTTTTTTGTTTTGTTTTTACCCATGGCCAGCAGTTGGTGAATTTTAAGAATGTTCCTTATGAGTCGAACCAATTGAGCCAAGCATTGTTAAAAAGAAGTCCATATTTTGAATAACATATAAAGAGGTTGGATTCAGAGAGAAGGTTTGATCTATGATTCCAGATGAGCTTCTGCAACCGTGTCCAAAAGGTTCCTGTGGATTCTTCTGAGAGCTGGCATTGGTTACAGTTTGTCTCCAGTACTTGTAGAGCTAGACTGTGCTGTAAGTAGCTGACTCTATTTGGACAGATGGTTCTATCTTCTTAGAGAAGTTTTAATTTCCCTAAGCTGAAGGCTCCTTGGATGGAAATCAAGGATTACTTGTAACTCTCTTACTTCCTTGCTTGCTTGGAATAGTGACACTACAGAAAATCGGTTTACAATGATTAAGACATCCTTTCTTAGATGTTTTCATAGAATATCAACTGTTTTCTTCTTCACTGGGTTGGTCCCTTGTTCACAAGGGCCCTTACTTCTAGTAGTGTCCCTGCTTTTCCTATCAGTCTTCTAAATTGCATTAGCTTCTGATAATCTCTCAGGGATTTTCTGTTAATTTTCTCACTCTGTTTGCTGCCTGTAGCCTGAGTGTGGGAATATGTTCACTAGTTAAGTGATAGGAAGGAAAAAAAGGCAGGTTTTTAACAGGCTGGGGTACCCCAACTTAGGGATTTTCTGTTAAGCACCACTCAAAAAATTATGTTGTCATGATAGAGATGACAAAAACATGTGGGATGACATAAGAAGGCCAAAATATTTGTGTCAGATGAGCACAGAAGAAAAATGCTGAAATGAGAAATTGTCCTAGGTAAATCACAAAATCATCAAATGGTTTAGGTTAGAAGGGACCATAAAAATCATCCACTCCTTGCCATAGACAGGGACACCTTCTACTGTACCAGCTTGCTCCACGCTCTGTCCAACTTGGGATGCTTCCAGGGATGGGGCAGCCACAGCTGCTCTGGACAACATGTGCCAGGGCCTCACTGCCTTCACAGGGAGGAATTTCCAAGAATATCCCATCTGAACCTGTTGATGAGGTCCAGCACAACACCTCTCCTCATTGACTCCGCTATCATTTGGAGAAGAAAGTTCTCATCAACGCATTCCAAATACCTCCTGCAAAACTTCCATCTTTAATTGCTTGTACTGTTTGACACATCCATAAATTCAATATTCTTGGCACGAATTTCAGTCACTGAGACCACCTGGCAGGAAATGGCTCACACTCATGCCAGAAAGCTTTCTTATCTTCCAAGACATCATGGCCACAGGTAGGATATCTGTTGGGAAAAGCTCTGGCTTTTCCTCACTTGTGACCAGTGACTCGTTCTTTTTTCTGGTAATCTTCTAGCACATTTCATTCTAGAATATTGAGTTGCTATTCTACTGTACTCATTTCCCAGATGTCCAGCTCTCTACACTTGACTACCCTCTCACTGGAATGTTTGAAGAATTTTTGTCTTTTATTTCAGTAGCTTTAAATACTTGATGCTTTTGTCTTGACTTGTTCAGCTTCTGCTGTGTGTGACATCAAAGGATTTTTACCTCTCTTTACCCTTTTAATTAAGGTGCACTTTGGTGCCCACATTAGCCTTAATCCTCTTCACGGTGACCTTCTCTGCTTTCTGCCTCAGAAGGAGGACAGGGCGAGGAAGTGCAGGACACCCACCCTAAGCTGCCATTCCTTTGGAAGTTCAGGAGACTGCATTTCAAGACTTGCCCAGATGTACTCCTAGGAACTAAATGGCCCTGATGTTTTGTCCTTGAAGCAAAATTTGGAATTGCATCCCAGCACTGTGTTGTATAGAGTGCTGCCTCCTCTATGTCTGTGTGACAGCCATTATGCTCTCAAATAGGAAAGTAATTTTTGATAATTTCTTTAAATATCTTCCCAAGTCTTTATTGGTTATTTCTAACAACATCTCCAAAAAGTAGGAGTCTGTGTTTGATGCACCCCTTAATCCTGGCTGGTTATCCTCAGGAATTCAGCAAATACTCCTGAAGTTCCCTAGTGTCCAAACAGTGAAACTTTGAAGATCTGTGATTAAAAGCAATGGGTATGGAAAAGCAGGGAAAGATCTCATGTCAGGATAACTTTGTCCTTACTGATATTTCCAAGTCCATACAGTAACTCTCAAAGCCAGTCGTAGTAAATTCCGCAGGGCAGGAACTGAGGAAGAGCACAGGGATCTGACTCCAGTTGTGACTGCTGACATGCTTTGGCAATTGACTCCTCTTGACCCGTGGCCTCATTGGGGCAGAGTTATGGAGAAGAATGTGTAGGAAAACAGTCCTAGGAAATGTGTGAGAAGAAACATATTCAGTGATTCCTGTAGGAAAAGCTCCGAGTGTTGTTATTCTCCTTTCCTGCACTTACATTCTTCCCCATCAAACACTGATGCTGATGTCAAAGTACCACCCAAGGGCACCAGGAACATCTGTGATAAACATCAGAAAACTCCTTGTTCTATCCATGACTTACCCACCCAGCTGTAAGATGGCCCTAGAGATCATGGAAAGCTTTTCCATGTCTCTCAAATCCCTCATGCTCCTGTCCACAGCATCTGACTCGGAAAGTCCGTGTTCGAGGTTCACTGCTGTGTAATTTGAGTATTCTTGCTAGAAAACAGCAGGCTTGGTCAGCAGCCAATTTTCAAGGAAACTGGCTGTTTAAAACCACATCCCAAATAGCTGGATATACATATAAGTCTTAGCTGACCTTTATTGAAACTTTCTGTCCCTCTCCTTGTTTCTGTAGTCTTCATCTTTAAATAATCAGCTGTTTTGTTTACTAGATGGTGGTGGTGGGTCCTGTATTTCTACTACATTAGCTGTACTCAGGGGAAAGTAATAGCACTGGATTGAAGCATAAGCCATTTGTTTTTCTGTAATGAGGAAATCTCTGCTGCCTGCTTTGCAACTGATGAGATGAGTTATGCTTTATTTGCCTTGAGAAGAACTGTACTTAAAAGCAATTTTCTGAAGAGAAAATGAGGCAGAGAGTGCAAAAAGGGGAGGGAGGGGAGCGGGGAAGTCTCTATCCCAATTAAAGCTTCCTGATCTGCATTTTCACGCATTTCTTGACTGAATAATCCTGGTGTTTATTGCTGGAAATCTTCCAGGCTAAAGATTAATTGCTGGCTAATTAGTTTGAAGCTGCCCAGTTATATCTCAAATTCGCTACAGTGCAAATTCTTAAATAGTTGTGTACTTTCGTTCCTTAAATGTATTGGAGGATTTTATCAATGGCAAACACAAGTCTGATAAACTTTTTCAGCAGCACAAAACTGCAGACATCAGATTTTTTAAGAGTTGTTTTCATGACTTTTGTGCCTTCAGTAGTTGAAATTTGTGATGATCAGTTGTATATTTATGATGCTGTCATTGAAATTACTGAGGGATAACACCCTGGGGGTGTTATTTTATGTATTTATACATAGGCTGTTCCCCTCCATTTGTACACCAATGCTCTTTTCAGAAGAGAGATTTCAGACACCTGGGTTTAAAATTGTTCCACACAGCCAGTGAAAACCTTTTTCTTTGAAGAAATTCTTGCCCTGATATTTTACTGCTTGGCTTGTGTCTCTTTCAGGGTAAGTTATGTATTTCCTTCACAAGGAGCAATTCTTGCCTATATTCTCCTGAATCTTGCTAAGCAATCCCTTCCCTCTATCTTAGAGTGGAAGCTTTTTACTTTCTTTTTTTTTTTTTTTTTAATTGAGCTCTTTCAACCTTAGTGTTCTCATTGGTTCGTCATACATGAGTTCCATTTTGTGAAAATTCTTGGATTTTCTCCATTTTAAAAGTTGTCATACCTTGAAATGTTCATGTTGTGATGTAAGTTACCAGTCCTCCTAGAGAAGCCTGATTTCCTGACGCCTATTAAACACACCTGAGGAAAAAAAAAAAGATTGTCTGTCTTGGTCACACTGAAAAACTTGATGCTTTCTGTATCAATCACCAGTGCCTGATGGAATAGAGGGAGATCCAGGAGTGCTGTCCAGAAAAGGAAGGAATACCCAGGCCTTTGAGAAGGCTTTGACAAGGCTAAACTCATGTAAGCTCTTTGTTTAAAGTGGACCATGGCTTAGGCACTCTACTTTTCATTACCTTGTATTTGCTTTACAGAAAGTGCCTCTTGAAGAGGATGTGAAGCCTTTGGCATTTTGCACTGCTCAGTGGTTCCTTTATTTCTCAGCTGTGCTGTTCCATAGATGTGCAATTTGCCCTTTCTTTGAGGTTTCTGTATCTTTGTGGCATGGAAAAATTTCTGATTGAAGGATGGGTAGGCAGAAACCTCTCTGAATTATTACATGCTTTAAGGCAAGAGCAGGAAATACCAAGAGCTGCAGATGTGCTTTGGAAAGGGAGATCAGAGCTTAGGGAGGGCAGTGATAGGGGAAGTGTACATCAACACACTCAGCTAGAATGTTGGGAGAAATTCTAGATGTCCTGTTTTCACATTTTTGACAATGTATGGTGAAAACACGGAGATCTGAGTAGTATTATAAATGGGAATTGCCTGATTATAAAATGTAAAATAAGAAATTCTCCCCTCAGTTGAGGGGTACCACAGTCCATGCTGAGCTTACATCCTATCTTGAAGTTAAAAATGAGAATAGCAACATTAGGATGCTCAAAAAGACACTGCAATCAGGGTAACGTTATTACTGGTTTTTGGTTTCAATAATATTGGACAACTTGAAGTCAAAGGCCTTTCCTTTCTCTTCAGTGTAATTTTGTGGCAATCCCTACAGAAGTGCTGCTGACCTGACCAATCTTTTAATGTAATTCCAACAGTACATCAGGCCAGTCCACTGAGTGTGTTTTATATTGGCAGATGGCTTCTAAAAAGAAAAGACAGTACAATCCTTAGGCCTCACACAGTTACTGGGGATTTATTATTTATGCTCTTGGTGAGTTCATCAGAATTTAGAGATGCAATTACAGTTTACCTTCAGACTAAGCATCATCTTTATGTTAAGTACTCCTTGAACTGCAGGGAGCAGTATAAAATAAGCTGCATTTGTTTTGCCTTTAAATCTTCTTTCATTTCCCTGTAAAGCACTGACAAGTCTGAACCCTTCAGCTCCCATAAAAGAAGCAGCAGACTTTGATTAAGCAGCTGCTCCCGTTATCTGATTTAATGGTGACAATGTACTGAATGTTCCTGTGGTGCAGAAGGTTTCCAAAGCAGTGTGCTGACTTGTGCACTTACATTTGGAAATTGCCTTCATCCTTCAGAGGAATGCAGTGAATCATTGGAAGGGATGAAAAACTGCAGCAGCTGAGTGGCACGTGGTAGCAGCAGGTGCAGAAGCCAGAGGGAATATGCAGTGGGAATGTCAGGAGAAGATGTAGGAAGAATTTAGCTATCCAAGGCTGGCACTGCAGAAATACTACTCTTACTTTATATGCCATGACTGAAATGGAGAAAGGGCTGATTCATTCTTTCTCTATCTTCGCATTATTTATGCCAAGCAGATAAAATAACTCATTTTGTGGCATTTGCCACCCTCTTTGCCACAGAACAAATGTGAACTAATATTTCTGAGAGTCCCACAAGGTAGCTTTGGTCTTGCATGTGTTCTCTGAGAAACCTTTTCCATTTTGTGTCCCATCAGGGTTTGCTGGCATCTCTCAGGATATGATGTGTATTTGGAGAGCCAGTGTAGCATTTTGTTAGAAAACAAGCTTTTTGCAGGCATTTAGGGCTGTTGGTGCCTGGGAATTCAGTTCCTACAGTCCAGTCAGCTCTCACCAACACCTTTGCGCATTAATGACTCTCTCTAGAGATCTATTTTCTGGCCTAGCCACACTGACGAAAGATGTGTGCATTCAGGGGCAGCTGAGAACAGTGAAATGGCTTTGTCTTGTCCTAACTTGGGCTAAAGTGTCATGTTTATGAAGGATGTGCAGCTGTGTGGCAATTTAAAATAAGTACAGAGTGTGGTGCATAACGGAGAAGGCTAATGATTCTTTTATCACCTCTTCATCTCTAAGATCCTCAAGGTTTATCTGGATTTGCTTGTCAGATAAGCAGAAAGATGATAATCCTTTAGTCAAACAAACACAAAAATACTATTAGGATCAATTTAATCTTCCACGTACGTCTTAATATATTTAATTTATGTCACACAATTTCTGCTCGTTCATAAGCACTGGGCACATCAAAGGCAGAAGAAACTCTAAGAAAACAAGAGGCCATGGTAGTGAAGGTATTTCCAAACTTGGTGTTACTGGTGTGTAGGCTACAGAGGAGAGCAGACATCCCAAAAATACAGAGCTATGGAAAAGTCAGCTGGTTCATCCTCCTGCCCCAAGGCAGGTTCAGCTGTTCCCTGCCTTTCCTGGCACTGTCTATCTAGACAGCTCTTAAAGGTGTCCAAAGGTGGTGTGGTTCATCCTTTGTATCCCTCAGTAATCACCCTCTCTCAGTATTATGTGTTCCTGTCGGTAGACTTGTTACCTTGGAGGTGTGATTATCCTTTGGAATCTAGATTATACCTCTTCAGATCCCACAGACATTCTATGCTATTGATTCTTTTTACCTTTCGTGATGTGCCTTTGCTCCATCCCTCTCCCCGCCAAAAAAAAAAAAAAGAAAAAAATGAGAAAAAAAGGAAAGG
>VRYO01000369.1:5303347-5371953 GCA_009812075.1 Sialia sialis
AGCAGCAAAGGAAGAAAAAGAGAAGGAGCAAGACTGTGCCCAGTTCCCCTCCTGTCTGCAAGTGCTTGGTAGAACCACCTAGCCTGAGCCTAATGCTGCACAGGCTTTCCCACTCCATACTCTGCCTTCCCACTCTTCAGCTCCTGTTTGGGTCCTACAGGCAGCCCTCGAGGTCAAGTAGCAAGAGGTTGCAGGAGATGTGGACACACAGAAATTTTGGTGGCTCTCTGAGGATATGAGTGGTGACAGAGAAGATTCATTAATCTCTTCAGAGCCATGCATTACCCCCTTTATATTTGATCTGTTTCCCTTGTGAGGGAATAGGTGAATGGACTGTTTTATCGTCTCACCTGTGTCCCCCCCAGACAGGAATTCTCTTTTGCATTGATTGATGTAATCAGACTGGCTGCTAATCAAAGCGATCTCAGCAGCCTAATTTTGTACCTGATCTCTCTCTGTTTGTGCTTCAAGGTCTTTGACAGGGTGCGAGAAGATTGCCCTAATTTCCACGAGAAGATTAAGCCTATTAATGCTGAACTCACTCAGCCCAAGCTGGCCATCAGTGCTGAAGATGAGGAGGAGCTTCTGACCCGGGTCAATGTTGTGTTCCACTGTGCAGCCACAGTTCGCTTTGATGAGCCCCTCAAGTACGTCCTGCTTTTCTGTGTGTGCTCAGTGTGCTCCAGGGTGCACCATGGCACTGCCCAGAGCATCCCTTGCATGGCTGCAGTGCTAATTCCCCACTTCCATGTTCACGATCCTGTGGTTCTTGCTGAACATGGAGGGGATGTGCTTGGAAAATGCCATGTGTTTGTGCATGTCAAAAGGGAGCTGTCTTGGCACAGTCCCATGGGAACCGAAGGAAGAACTGCAGGATTGGGTTATAATAAGGGAGTGACCTAAAACTGGATGGGGAAATGTGTGGTTTAAGCCATCAGAGGGGATGTTTTGGCAGAGCTGGAGACAGCTTAAAGTGAAACTGTGTTGTGTCTGTCTCTAAAGCTGGTGTTAGTAATGGCCTTTCTTTGTCACTGAGTAGCTGGAGAGGGAAGTGAGCTGTGGATTGAGAAAACAGCCCATCACAACCTTTAAAACACCCAGATCTCACTGTAATTAACTGTTTACAATAAGTGCTTGGTTTCTGAAGGAGTTCCTTTGGAAGTGCAGGTCCAGGCAGGCTTTTCCATTAAGAAAAACCAGAAGAAATAAACCACTGAAACAAGATCAGATGTGTAAGTGCTTATGTGCAGATTGTCCAGTTCAACAAACTGAAGTGGATGATCTGCATTGCCAGATCTTTGTACTCCTTTTGAAAAACTCTAAAGCTGTGAGAGTAGAAAACACAATTCATCAATCACAATATCAATCTTTATTTGCTCATAGGCTAAAGAGATATCCACTATGTCTACCGTAAATATTTGCTTTTCAGAACAACTAATTAGAGAAACTCCAGAAAGAAAGCAGCTCTTGATGTGATCTTCAGCCAATACATAAGTAACCACAAATGTTCTTAAATCAATGCACAAATGAACCCACTTAAAAAAGTTTCAGTGGCATGAAACATCAAAGGGAAACCACTTTTAATAGGGAGGATAGCTAGAAAGTAGCTAAAAGTTTAAAAGGTCATCAGCTTGCAGACAGTGGAGAAACTATTTAAAGACTGGTTGTATATGACCTGTCAAAATCTCTCTAACAGAACAAGGAAAATGATGATTAGAAGGCAAAATATGAGAAGTTCTTCAACTCAAATTATTCCTGACTGAATAATAAAATATATCAGATGGGTAAAAGTTTTACCAATGTGAAAGCACAATATTGCTGCTCACTTAAGAGTTTTGAGCAGCAACTTGATGATGATACAAATATAATTATTTTTTCAACCTTGCAGAAGCTCCAAGATAACAGCAGAGTGTGTAAAGCCAGTAGATAAGGAAGGGGCAAAAGCATTGCTGTGAAGATGCTGGAGAAACAAGCACTGGAGACACTAAATGAATTATTGGTATCGACATGCAGTATATTTAGGGAATTCTCCAGATGGAACTCTTGGGGGCAGAAATCTCAAAAAGTGTGTTATATTGAAATATTAATAGATGCTGTTTTAATAGAAACAGGAAAAAAATAAAGAATGACAAAAAAATCTCTATTAAAAAATCCACCAGGGTTAGATGATATCTTCTTTGAAGGCTAAAGGACCTCTAAGGAACTCAGCAGAAATCTGAGTTAGGCCCATATTATGAACACAATTCTGTTCACCACTTCTCAGAAGGGATGCAGTCAAACAGAAATGTGCATAGAAAAGTAAGTTTTGTCTGAAGGGTAGCTCAGAAGTATTCATCCTGTTAGAAGGGCAGGAGAAAATAGGAATCTACAGAAAATGCTGCTCTTTAATTGCAGCAGGTAAAAAAAAAAGTATATCTAGTTTTAGATACTGTAATCCAAATATTGATCATACTCTTTAGTTGATGTTTTCATTCCTTTGGACTATTTACAATTTCTCTTCAACATAATTAAGTGGTTTTAGTGTACTCTGTGCTTGATGGCATAATTCCTAGCATTGTACATGTCTTTGAAGGCTTCTACTCCTGGGCTGAGTAGATTGCATATTCCTGAGCCTACTCCCTTCTGTAGAGGAAAGTGTCTCTATTTCCCCAGTTCAAAGCGTGCAACAGAGTCTGCTGGCTGAGATCTGTTGCAGATTGTCTCTAGGACAACTGCTAGCTACGCTGACTGCTTGAAGGTCAGCCTTGCTAACCAGGACATTCTTTCTCTTATGCTTATCAGATCCTGTCTCCATTCCTTGAGAACTTAAGCTGTTATCTCTAATTGTGTCTTCTTTGATTATGAGTAGCTTCTAACTGAATGAGAGCAGGTTTAGATTAGATATTAGGATGAAATTCCTTACTGTGAGAATGCTGAGGCCCTGGCACAGGTTTCCCAGAGAAGCTGTGTCTGCCCCATCCCTGGCAGTGTTCCAGGTCAGGTTGGATGGGGCTCTGAGCAACCTGGGCTAGTGGAAGGTGTCCCTGTGGGACTGGATGATCTGTAAGGTCCTTTCCAAGCCAGGCCATTCAGGCCAATCGCGTTGCTTTCAAAGCTGCTTTCACACTTGCATTTCACTGACAATTTCTGCTCCCCCATGCCCCCTGCTCTTCCCTGACTTCCCTTTCCATGATGAGGTTTGGGTAAGGCTCAGCCTTCATACATTCTTCCCATACATTCTTCTTTTTGCTTGTTCCTTAGACATGCCCTGCAGCTGAACGTGATGGGCACGCAGCGACTCCTCGAGCTGGCCCGGCAGATGCGGAACCTCGAGGCCTTCATCCACATCTCAACTGCCTATGCAAACTGCGTGCGGAAATGCATCGAGGAGATCATCTACCCACCCCCAGCTGAGCCACAGAAGCTCTTTGATTTAGTAGAGTAAGTAGGAACTGCACTGCCGCTTCCAGTGCTGGCTTCCCTTCATCTGCAGCAGACCTGGGAACCGTTCAGGAGCTGTTCAAGAACTGTTCCTGTTCCTGGGAACAGGATCGAGTGGGATTTCTGTTCGGCTGTTACTGCTGTTTCTTTGGTTTTTTAAAGACTCTGTTTTCCTGAGAGTACAGTATTAAGTTCTGCAGGAATGTATTTTCTGCCTGGAGTGGAGTTGCTGCTTTCTGTAACTCTCAGCTCTGCTGCTGCCTTAGTAAGAACAGATTTTTTTCATATACATTATTTCTTTTATCTCTTAAGCTTCCCAACGTTGTTTCCACTTCTTTCAGAAATCCTGTGGCATTTAACTGGAGTTATATGGGGATGACTAAGAAACAGGCTTTTTTGACGGTTCAGTGTGAATCATTTAGGTTGGAAAAGAGCTCTAAGATCACCAAGTCCAAGCTTTGACTGATCACTACTTTGTCAACTAAACCAGAGGACAGAGTGCCACATACTCTTGGGTTTTAAACGCTTACAGGATTGGCAACTCTACCATGTGCTTGGGCAACTCATTCCAGTGCCTGGCCACCTTTTCAGTGAAGAAAATCCTCCTGATTTCCACCAGAACTTCTCCTGGCACAGCATGAGGCTATGCCCTCTCAACCTGGACAGGAATACAGGGCTTAGATGAAACAACAAAAAAAGCTTGGTTAACTGAATTTACCAAAATAAAGAATAATTAGAAAGAATAACAAAATCAGCTAATAAAAGCCCCAGGAGGCATTCTCCTTAAAAGAATGTTCCTACAACTGTTGATTTATTTTCATGAATTTTCTAGTGGGTGATGTAAGCAACTGATCTGTGATCTATTAACCTAAAGAGCTGGTATAAAATCTTTATTCTTCTTGATTTAGGGTAATGGAAGATTAAATTAATTAATAACCACTAAGAGAACCTCTGGTTTTTAATTTTTTTTTTTTAAATAAAAGTCTTAAGAAATAATTTAACTGTCTAAGCACCACTCCAGAAAAGTTAGTACAAACTAGTTTTTCTATTTTAATTTTTCTGGTAGCCCATATTCTTGGTTATGTTTACTTCCATCTAGCAGTCATCAGTGATTTACCATTTATTCAGTAAGTAGAGTATGGTAAACACTTGAGAAATGTCTTGGTGCATTAGAGCAATGGGCTCCCTGGCCCAATGCCTTGCCCTCAAGAGTGTCACTGAGAGATGCTATTTAGGGTAACTGCACCAGCCTAGATACTCCTTTCCATTCCTCCCACAGAAAGCTGAAGAGTCTCAGCCTTTTTACTGTCTCCTCGTGTGCCGATGTTAGTTGTCCTTCCTCTCTACCTGTTCTTTAACTTTACTCCCTCCCTGAGGTGTGAGGTCAGACAAAACTTCCTGTAGTACTCAAGATGAGGTCACTCAAAGTTTTATTTAAATAGCTTCAAAATTACACCACTGGTCTCATTCTCAGTACCTGATGATGGCCAGCATTTAATTGATTTTTTTTTTGTCTGCTTCTACTCACTGACATGGAGGTTTCAGAGCTGTCAGCTGTGATTCAAGAGCTTTTGCTGAGCTAGTCTCCGGTTCTGAGCTCAGCAACCTCCAACAGCAGTTCTGATAGACGGCTTTTCCCTAAAAGTGAAGCTGCTCTGTCATGTTTTTGCTCACTGACTCAGTTTTAAGTCCTTTGGTGTTCATCAGTGTCAAGACTCCTTTTCACTGTCCCAAAAAGCTTACCATCACTTGCAACTCTGAAAACAATGTGTTGATGGCTCAGATTAGAAAAAAGACTGCAGCATGGGTCTGATTGCTAGTCAGACGTGTGGTGAAGGCTTGGCTACCTCAGAGGTTGTTACTTGAGCTGCTTCATATAAAACACTAAGAATTTATGTATCATAGCTTGAAAATGCAGCAGAGAGGATGATGTTTGAGATGCACTTTTAATATTTGCCATGTAAGTGAAAGAAATAGTGTGTGGATATCAGGATACAGAAGGTTTCAGAGAGGGGAGTAAGAAGTATCAGAATTTTACCTTTGAAGGGGAGGGGAAGCAGGCAAGGAAATATAAACTACTTTCAAAAATGGGAAGAAATACAGATTATGTTTTGCATCAGCCAGCTGTGGATGATTCCCTTCACAGCAAGCCTTGTCTTAAGCTGCTGCTTTGCAAGTGCTTTAAGAGGGATAATTGAACAACTGGATGCAATAACATCCACTTAACAATGCTTTTGGCAATGCACTTGATATATGTTTATGATTACCAGTCTCCAGGAGGACTCTCAGCTGTTTCTTTTTCTGCTCTTGTCCTCCTGTTACACCTTGGTGTTTCAGTATTCTGATATTTAACCTGCAAGTAAACCCTGAGGCTTAAGCTGTGTAAACCAAAAGTCACACTTCTAAGTGCTGCCAGGCCAATAGGGGAAACATATAATCTGCTGCATCAAGCATGGTTTGCCTTAATCTAAAGCTGAAGGAAATCAGCTTTGAAGGGTAGGCTGAGGTAAGGAACACAGCACACAGCAAAGTCTCAGCTGAAGCTGTTGGTTGGTTATTGCAAAAAATACAGATCCATCATTGCTTACAAGAGTCTTACTAATGCAAAGCCATTAAGACAGAAAGTTGCGTTTCCCCATGGTAGAGTAATTTGGTGCAGATAATGGAGAAGTTATTAATTGTTTCATTTGCTAGGAAGGGGCAAATGCAGCAGTTAACAGAAGCAGCAGCTTTTGTGAGTTAGCATTCCAGAATCTTCCAGTCAGATCACAGAGCAGTTCACCCCTTGCTGAAGTGTCAGCTCAGCTTCCCTGATGGGAATGTTGGTCAACCAGATTCACATGGCAGGATGGTGCCCTTGGGACAGGTCCTAAGGTAATGCAGAGACCTCTCTGGAAGGATAAGGGCAAGGGGAAATTGCCTCTGCTTGTACGTCTACTCCTGTTCTTGCTTTGTGAGAATGCAAATCTGCAACGCCCTATTATGAAAAAAAAAAAAAAAAAAGAGAAGGCCAAGAAGACTTGCATACAGCTTAACCTGAGTTCCCAAATGAACTTAGTCTTCCTCCAGGCTCTGCAAAAATAGCCATCTCCTTTTGGTAGGCTGGTAATTAGCTACTCCACAGATTCAAGCAGTAGCATTTTAGCTGAGACCCTGAGGTTCAGTGGCTGCCTAAGCAGCTTTGCAAAGTATGTCAATATTATGTGCTGCGTGTAACCTCTCTGTAGTTCATATTTTATGTTCAATTGCTTTCTTCTGCCTTTTTCTACAGCATGGGACCAGGCTTGCAAAGGAAGGTGTTTGTGCCTCCATAGGGCTTTTTTATTTAAAGAAAAGAATCCTACATACTACAAAGTGTTCCATTTTAAATGCATTCCAAAACTGAGAGATTTGCTGTGTCCAGCCCTCCCCTGTGAATCAGTGCTTTCTCATACAATTTCCCATCTGCCCAATGAGAGCCATCTGAAAAGTGCTATGCCACCTGAGCCACCATGTCTTTGAAGGGTTGACAGGATCAAGCAGTTCTTCAGGTGTGACAGTCAGCATCGTATTTCTCTCCCCTTGACCACTGCCTTTATCTGAAATACAAGACAAGGATGGGTGAAATGAGGATCTGCAGGAAGCAGTATCCTTGCAATGCCCCTGGGAAGAGTCCACCCCTTCAGACCGACCTGTAAGTCCGTTGACTTAATTACAAACTGGATTATAGGAGCTAATCTTTGATTCTGTGGTGTAACACCAGGCTGCTTGGAGCCTGTCAGGGACTGGCAGCAAGGGCTCTGAAAGCACAGCCAGTTCTTGTCCTTTAGACCCAGATGCTGGCAGGATCTGTGAGGTGCTGGTCTGTGCCAGGGAAGAGCCTTTGGGCTTTAGGCCCTTCCTGCAGCTCCATGGTGGTAAGGGCTGCTTTTTAAAAGCTATCTGCATAACTGCTTCTGATGGATTAAGTACTTGAATATCTTCAAAAAACAGAAAACAACTTGGCTGAGTTCTTTTGGGGTTTTTTGGTGGTTTGGTTTTGGTTGAGGTTTTTTTTAAGCACCAGCAGTTTCGTGTATGAACAAACCTATGGAAAGCCTGCTAGAAGGAGCATCTAACACTGCAAATGGTGGAAATCCACTGTTGGAATAATATCCTGTAGGACGTTGGTCCAGCTTTTGAGACATTTGTGTTGTTAAGTGACTTGCTAACTCTAGGTTACCCGGAATATCCAGAAACATATTTGTGAGTATACAGGGACTGTGTTGGCTAAGGATGAGCACTGCCCAGTGGGATTCCTAGCTGGGAGGGCTCCATCAGGCTATAGACCATGGTAATATTTATGTTACAGATTGCAGTGAAGCATTAACCCCACAAGAGATTACTCTGAAGTGAGTTTGTAGAGGTACCTGAATTGGAGCTGGACATTGTAGCGTGAAGCTCACCAGGGTTTATTTTGCACTTTGAAGACAAAAGTAACCTTCTAGCACAGAGCTGTTTTAACCAAACCTAAAATAGCTTTGACTCGTTTATCCTCTATTTCAGGTGAGGATTCCTGTCTCGCTGGTCTGTTCTGCCCAAGTCTTTTCTCTCCCTGCAGGGATAATAATGTTCTCCTTGTTTTCTGTAGGTGGTTGGATGAATCCATCATTCAAGACATCACACCCAAACTTCTTGGGGAGTGGCCCAACACTTACACCTACACCAAAGCCTTGTCAGAGTACCTGATTCAGCAAGAGAAAGGAAACTTAAACATTGCTATCATCAGGCCATCCATCGTGGGAGCCAGCTGGCATGAGCCTTTCCCAGTAAGCATGAATACACAATTCCCTACCAAGAACCTTTGGATGCAGCTGGAGCTGTGGTACTGTCAGGAATCTGTCCCTCCTTGTAGCAGTGTCTTGATAAACAGGTGTCCACCTCATAGGGAAATGTGTGGAAGAGATGGAGATTCTGTGCTGGAGTAGAACAGCAAGCCTTCTTCAGTATTTTCAGGAAGAACTCCTGTGAAATTTAAGCAATAATAACAAGAGCTGGGATAGTTATGGTGCAGAATGCTGGGCTTGCAATTGATTGTCCATTCAGGCACACCAGGGGAGTTTCTATGCTCAAAGTGTGGGATCTGAGGGTCAGTCATACTCCTAGTGCATTCTGGTTGAGGTACAAATGTCAGGCACTCAGTAATTAAATTCAGCTGTACTTTGGAATGAGATCATTCATTAAGCTAAATATACTAATAGGAATAACGTGCCCTAACATTG
The DNA here is from genome assembly GCA_009812075.1 of Sialia sialis. NCBI lineage: Eukaryota > Metazoa > Chordata > Aves > Passeriformes > Turdidae > Sialia > Sialia sialis. The sequence goes on from VRYO01000369.1 coordinate 5,312,008, forward strand.
CAGCCAAATTGGAAAGGCAGCACAAAGTCACCTTTGTCTTTCATGCAGCCTGAAGTGTGCCAGAGATGGCTGAGATATAGCCAAGGCTCTGGGCCAAGCTCCCCATCTTGGAAAGGCTTGGAGAGCTCTCCTTGGTGTCACAACCTGTTCCAGGTCAAACAGCTCATCACTGTTCTGAGCTCCAGCTCCCACAAGTGGCAGCTTCCCTGACCTGAAGAAGGGTAGGATTTAATAGAAGTGGTGTGGTTTTGTTTGGTTTTGGGTTTTTTTTTTCTTCCTTGCTTTAGAAATTAGCTGCAGTGACCAAATCTCTCTTGGTGACAGCTGCATGTTGTCTGTCAAGGGTAAATATCACTTCAGCTGTTTTCAGCAAGTGTGGCAGCACCAAGACACTGTGGTGTTTAAAACCAAATTTTGTTCCTGAGGCTGGAGGATAGCAAAGAAGTGGTTTCTAAGAACAAACTTGGATTCTGTTGTTGATGAGTAAATTGCAGGCAATGTATCCCCTGGTACTGGTTGGCGTCCTGGCAGCTGGCCCAGATGGGCTGGCATCCATCTAAATTGGCGTCTCCTTCCTTCTTTGTCCACACCACACCACTGTCATCCTTAAGAATACTGTGTAAGCAGTACATCACTGAAGGGAGCACTAATCATTCTTCTTTTCCACAGGGTTGGATTGACAACTTCAATGGGACCAGTGGAATATTTATTGCGGTATGTCTGGTTACTGTTTAAGCTCCCCTTAAAGCAAGAGTTTGAGTTACTAAAATAGCAGTTCTGATGTTCCTCTACAGCCTCACTTAGAAACTGTGTGCAATAAAAGACCACAGGAGTTTTCTGAATCTGGGAGAAGGATGTCACACACTTGCCACACATTTGTCAGCCAGTAGGATCCAGAGGATGGTCTGTTTGTGCTGAGCTCAAAAAAGGATATTGAGAGAGTATTCATATTGCTGGTTCACTAAAATGTGAATTACAGTTCCTAAAAACTCTGAAAAAAATCTGAAGGTTTGGACACATTTGGCCAAATTTTCAAAGAAAAGGCAAAAGATGTGTCCTTGAAATGAGGGTAATTCACAGATGTCACAGCTTCAATCTTTTAATGTGACTTTATTTTCCAGGCCAGGTTACCACACTGTCAATACAAGGCAGCAGTATATATCTTTCCATTTGTCTCTGTGTGTATTGTTTCCAAATTCTCTTGTTACCCATCCACATTACCAAAGATTCTGGTTCCCACTTGCAACTGCTTTGTATAGGGTTTCTCCCTATACAGACTACACCTAAATAATATGTATGATTGATTCAGACTCTGCCAGTCACATGGATAATCTGCTATATTTTTTCCTAACTTGAAAAAATACCACCTCTAAAATAATCATTACAGTTAATACATGAAAAGAGTAAAGTTGCATACCTTTTCTCCTGCCTTATAATTTTATTTTTTTTTCTGCACTAAATCAATGCCTTAGGTCTCTCTGTCAATCCATAATGGTGTATAGCTCTGGGCAGATATTTATGTTCATGTATGAGTTGTCCAGCTTCATTAATTTGTCAAAACTATGTTCTAATCAGCCTCGTGCAGTGTATAAAAGGATTAGAGGTCTGCAATTGTAGGAGAGCAGAATAAAAACCAAATGTGATCTTGTTAAAAAAGCTCATTTTTACCTGAAGTAGAGCATAAACAGAAACGGTTAGAGTTATGAATGCACAGGACAAATAATGCTTTCATCTGAATCCCATCTATACATTTCAGAGGCATTCAATTTTTATTCACAAATTATTGACTTCTAATCACATCACAGGTTCTTTTAAAAAGCCTTCTATTCCTTGGATGTTATGAAGATCAAGGAATGTTTTACAATTCCTTAATTTTGCAGATGCACTTCTTACATTTTCGTGTGTCAGGTTCTAACTTTTGTAATGACATGAATTTTTGGGGCATTTTTTTGGTTTGGTTTTGTTTGGGTTTTTTTAAAATCATAACTTCTGATGATGTGTGTCACAAAATTTATCCAGAACTGATTTGCAAGGAATCTTTGGCTAGGTTTTGTATGCAGATGCAGCCTGTATCTTTAGATCCAAGCTAGCTCCATGGAAAGCAAAGATTATGAGATTCTAGGGTCTCTGTGGGAAATAGCTTCTCTTTTTATATCAAAGGTTAGACTTGCACTGAGATTTGAAAAAGAGGTGGTATTTTTTGATCCAAGTGTGAAGCTCTGAGGTTTCTCGGTGTAGTAGATAAAGAGATAATAAAATTTGTGTCATCTGCACTGAGCTCTTGGGTGTTGAAATGTGGTCTGTAACTACATTGAGAGTTGGCCAGCAAAAAGACAAAAAACGATGACAAGGATGCAGAGTGTAGAGACAAAGTTTTTTGGAATGTTTTCTGGAAGGGACAAGGGTTTATTATTAGGAACCCAAAAGACTTTTTTCTTCTGAAGGGATGGAATTAAGTGTATGAATTAATGTGCTTGAATGTGGTGAGTTGTTTGAAAATGAATCCTTAAATGTCTGATTGATGCATCAGTTTGATTACCTGAACAGTTTGATTACCAGTACAACCAGCTCTTCTGGCCAAATGTATTTTAAACTGTGATTCTTAGATGAGTAGCTTTATTTGCTTTAATTAAGTGTGGAAAAAAGCAAAAGGGAAGTGGTTTTCGTGGTTTGGTTTTGTGCATTTAAGTGTTTCTCCATACCAAAATAATCACTTTCGACTTTTAACCAGCTCGTGCTATATGGAGAACTGGAGAATCCCCCAGATTCAGGTGTGGTTCAGATGATTTTTGATGCCACTTGGGCAGAATCTGGACTCCAAATCTTGCAAAGCCTTGTTCCTCAGTTGCAGTGTATTAGTCTGATCGTTTCATTCCATAAATAGACACATTTCTTTTAAATATTCATGAAATACGTGAGTCCGAGTTGTTCTTGATAATCCAGTCATGTTTCTTTAGCCCACAGTTGCTCCAGCTGCTGTGGGGAGCTGTGTTTGTTGATTAAGGAACAAAATTAAATTAATTACATTTCTGCTGGAGTGTAATTAAGGCATTTTGTCTCCCTGTTTCCTGTTACATGCAGAGACTTTCCTCCTTGCAAGGCAGTGAAGCTATAGGGCACAACTGGTTTAATTTGTGGTCTTGACAGTGACTGGCCCTGAAGCACTTCAGCTGAGAGGCTGTCCAGAAACATCGGACTCTGACCAGGAAATTATTTTGAAGGCTTCACTTTGCAGTAGCTTCTATTTCACTGAAGAGGAAAATGTCAGCATCCATAAATAAAAAGCAAGCCATACCTGCTGGAAGTACCACTGAACCATTTTCAATGTAAAAAGTAACCTAGAAAACCATATACCTCAAGCCTTTGTTAAATACAAAACATAGGAAATCTCAAAATCATTCACGTGTGTATGACCATCACATGCTGCTCTGAACACATTTTGCAGCAGATCCATCAAACATTTTCATTTTGAAGATCTCAGAAAGGTTTTTGGTGTGAAAATGTTATAGTTGATCACACAGTGGTCTCTAGTGGGCATGTGTTCATAGCAGTGGAAAATTCAGAACTGAGCTTGGTTGACTTGCAAGCTGAAGTTTTAGTGTCTGAGCCTAACCATAGTTCAGCTTAGGGCAGCAGAATTCAATGCATGACACAGGTTTGAGGAGGATGGAGTGAGCCATGTGGGGAATCTTGCACTGTTGTCTATGTCAGAGTCTTCAATCCCTCTGCCAGATGCACCAAGGATGAGATGGGACTGCTCAGAATAAAATAAAATCAGTCAGGAGTGGTATTCCTTTGCTGTCAAGCTGTGAAATGCAACAAGCACATCTGATTGCAGAAGGGGAAAGGAAGAGGAGAACAGCCACCAAAATGACCCCAAAAGACACATACCTCCCACAGAGTGGATACAGTGTCCTTTAAAATCCACCAATAGCTACTAGTCAATGGCATCTGCTTTACAAGTTAATAGCAAGTCTTAAATGATTTTAAATCACATTTTTTCTCTCTTCAAACTTTAGGCAAGGGGTTTTCCACTACTAGGCACTTGCTGTTTAGTCGGTCTAGAAAAATTTGATCTATTTTATAATGAAATTGGAGTTTCACATTGTATGAAAATAATTTAAGAAAACATTTCTTTTGCCATAACTTCTAAATATTGATGGATCTGTAGCAGATGCTCTTTTGACCCTTCACTCAGTCCTTCCCTCTGCTTTTGCACGGATCCAAATTACAAGAGCTTTTATCCTTCCTTGCTTCACCAGCACTTTTATCCTCTCAGCTTTTTCCCTGGCTTCTCAGCTTCACTGCCATGTTTCCCACATGAGAAATTACTTGATTGCAACCTTGACTCTGCCATGTCAGGTTTCTTCTCTTCTGTGCTCTGTTTAGCCCTCATCCATGACACAACACCCCATTTCACCCCCACGTTTCTGTATTTTGCCTTGTCCTCTCTGATCCAGTCTGCCATGCTGTTGCCATGGCAGACTGTGGAACCACCAAAGCCTGACTGGTCATCATGGAAACCCCTTGATAAGCATTCAGGTTAAATGTATATAGTCTGGAGAGCCTGATCCCCTGAAAAATGCGCTTCCAACCAATGTTTTTGTTCTTGCCTATTTCTTCTTTTTGGTTGTCTGTCCTGGTTTAGGGAACAGGTGTTGCCAGAAAAAGGCAGGAGCTTTTCCTAAAATGGAGAATGAAAATCCCCTCCCTCCCCAGTTAACTATAATTTGGAAATTAAGGAGCTCTCAGGCAGAAAAAGTATGGGTTTAGGAATAACAGTTCTTTACTGATATATCTACAAAACAAACAAGAACAGCAGCTATAAAAGAAACAGCAATAAGACATAACAAAACTCAGTCCTTTTCCCAGTCACAGACACTCTTCTCCGCATGGTCCCAGTGGGGAGCAGGGCAGGTCCCTCAGAGCAGCAGCAGCATGGCAGGAGCAGGGAGGCAAGGCAGGGGCCGTGTCCCAGGCGGGAGAGAGAAGAATTCGCTCACCGTTCGTGGGTCCCGGTGCTCAGCGCTGTTCTCAAAAGCAGGAGATGGTAGCAGTGCAGGGTCACGCAGGCAAATCCGAACCAAAGGAAAGAAGAAAGAACCTCTCTCCTCTGTGTTCGAGCCGGCGAGTATTGCCCCAGGGAGGATAAAAGCTACCCAAACCCCCCCAACCACCAGCAATCAAAGCCAGCCAGCTCCCATCCACATCCTTTGTCTTGAGCAATTAACAACTCCACCGCTGCCCTGCTAGGGGATAATGGGAAAAATTCTCAGATTTTTTACCAAGGGAAAGAGTAGATCCAGCCCCCACCAACCCCCAACACTGTCAGTACTTTGTGTTTGCACTGGTTCCTTTTAGTGAGTCTTGGTGAGTGATGTGCTCTTCAAGGCAGGGGCCATCCTTTGTATTTTTGTGCTTAACAGACAGCATTGGAAAACAGGAGTGTGTGAATGCATCCAAGGGAAAGGTAGTGAACTTTTCAAAAATTTTACTGGTGTCATTTCCAAAGTGACTGCAGTCTCTGAGGAACACTCAGGTCTTTGTCTGCCTGTGTCATTTAAGAAAATTCTCAGTAATTTCACGACTATAAGGTGCACCGGATTATAAAATGCACTTCGGGGTGTCACCAAATTTCCAAACTTTGTCCGTTTATTATGTGCACCGGACTATAAGGCACACTTTTTTTTTGCGGCGAGCATCCGCGTGCAACTTTCACAAACTAACGAATTACTAATGGAATTACGCAATCGCAGAGTTTACTGGCAGGTGCTCAATTTGCAAACATTTTTCACGGATTGGCGCAGCCTTTAAAAGCAGCCCCAGGTGCCCTCCCTGTGCTGCGGGCCCCAGCACTCCCGCCCACCATTCTCCCACACCCTGCAGCCGCCCTCAGCGCTGGGCTGCTCAAGCGGCTCTCGCTGCTCGCGCGGCTCACATGGCTCTCGCTGCTCGCGGCTCTCGCCTGCTTGCGGTCATTTGATTGCGAGCTTCGTATTTGTTGCTGCGCAATGTGAAACAGAAATTGTTTTACGATCCTTCAATACTTAAACTTTTTCCATATATAAGGCACACCAGATTATGAGGTGCACTTCTGGGTTTTAATCAAAATTTTAGGCTTTAAGGTGTACCTTATAGTCATTAAATCACTGTAACTTTCAGGCAGCACTGGGAACTTTACAGCAGCAAATTCAGATACATTTCTTTCCCTGAGTATTTCTTCCATATTGAGTTAGATGAAGAGTCACAGCTTCTCGTGTTGTACACAGCACAGACATCATCTTGTTTCCAGGCGATCTCTGAAAATGCAGGACAGTGGGATCCATAGGAGATCCATCTTTGTTGTCACAGAAACCAAATAATCTGCAGCAGAAAAAAAACTTGTTGTGGTGCTGGCCAGTGCCCAGTGCATGCTGCTGGTGTCCTGCCAGTTAAATCTCAGCGCAGGCTGAAGTGGGTGACTGTGTCCCTGTGTCCCACAGGCAGGCAAAGGGATCCTGCGGACCGTCATTGCCAACAACGAAGCGGTGGCAGACATGATTCCCGTTGATGTCGCCATCAACCTGACTCTTGCAGCTGGGTGGTACACGGCTGTGCACAGGTGGGAGAGCATCCCTCTTCATAGCATTCCTCTTTGGCCACACACTGGTTGGTGTTTTCTCCCTGCGGGTGGGCAAGGACTGAGAGTGTAGAAGATGCAATAAAGGCAGGGTTTAGAGTTGGGAAATCTCTAGAGCTACAGGTGAGACCTCTTCCTTGCCTCTCAGAAGTCACTCTTCTGAAGGCCATGAGCTTTGCAGCAGTGATTTTTTGGGCCTCCTTTTCATTGAGTTGCTTTTCTTCTGGGAGTTTTCTGGGTAAAAATGCTCTGTGTGTTTTCCTTGGGAAACACTGCACGATATAAATATATTATGGGCTTATAGGTTATGACCTAAAAAATCTCCCTCCTTTGCAATGTTGAGAAGAGTATGTAGAAGTGATATTAAGGATTTAAGGTATTTTCCTGTGAACCTCTGATGTGGCCTTTAATCATTAGGTAGGAGTACAGAGAATAAACTACATTAATTATTCTGGAAGTTTATGCAACTCTGAGAAATCAAATCCAGGCAAATAAAAGGCAGAAGTGTGTCTTACTCTGAAAGACAGAGCAAGCCCTCTGAGCTGATGGTAGAGCTACATCCAGTAAGTTAAATTTGGATTTTAAAAGGACCTTAAAGTGCAGCTCATCAGCTTTCCCCTCAAAGCAATATTAAGAAATCCACCAAATTAAGACAGTGCAGTTTTCAAGCGTACTGTAAGAAAAATGGTGTATTGATGTCATCACTTGACACTCTTGGCAAGGCAGGCTTAGGTCAAGAAAACTGTTTGATTAATTCTTGACTTGAAGAACTGAAGGAAGTTGAAGGAAGAAATAAAACAAGTGTGGTCCATGTTTAGTTGCAAAAATGCAAACTTTGGTATTAAACTGGGAATTTTCTTGAAATTTATTGATTTTTTAATCCCTTCCTAAGAAATTGAGTTTTTCCTCACATCTCAAAATAATACTTCTTTGTGTTTTCCAGACCAAAAAACCTGTTGGTGTACAACTGCACAACAGGGGGAATCAACCCTTTCTTCTGGGGAGAAATGGGTAAGGTCTCATTTAAATGGAGAACATCCATAGTGTTCCTTATACTTTGAAAAATTGGTTTCTACAGTTTAGGTGGCATTCAGTGTCTGCCATTCAAACTGCATTTTGGGGACCCAGCTGCAGTGGGTGAGGGTTCTGTGAAGCAAAGAGTACTTCAAAACCAAACCATTCTAGGATTCTGTGATGCTATGAAAGTGAAGTGGTTTTTCTTGCCCGTCAGAAAATTCCAAACTGAAATAACAGGTGTGCACTTGAGGAGGAAAAAATTGAGATTACACGAGGGCTTCAAAAACAGTTTGTATTTTCATCATGAGTTTTGTGGGGGGAAAAAAGTCAGATTATTTTCATGGATTACTTTTCTTTAAGTGGATGTACTTCCAAGGCAGGGGTGAAAGAAAGGGCGACAGATCCTGATACCCTTGCAGAGAAAAACTCATGCTGAAGCCAAGCAGCAGGATTTGTCTCAGCTGTGTACAGTTACTACATTCGTGGACAGATGTATTGGGCCTGGTTTACTTTCTGTTACCCCTGTATTCATATCTCTGTGCTTTAAATACAAGATGCTGGCTACTCCACCTCTCAGCCTTTGCTTTTCCCCTTGCATTATTTACATGGCAAACTAAGTCAGCAGAGAATGAGACCAAAATTACATTTACAGAATAAGTGTCTTAACCATGATATTTGACCTAGCAGGGGAGAGGTTTCAGCAACTGACTAAGTGCTAAGGACATCACACCAAGTTCTTGTGGGTTTTTGTTTTATTTTGTTTTGTTTTGTTTTTTTAATGAGAGACAAAATGTTGCGGTAAGTCACAGACCTTCTGTGGCTTTTTCACAGGAATAAATGCAAAGCTCTTCAAAGGCTGCTACTTCAGCAAAAGCCACCACTTTCTGAGGTTTGCCTTTCTTCAATGTAAATTTACTGATGAAAACAGCTATGTATTAGTGCATTGTCATTTGTTTTATTCTACATTTTATTCATTCCTCCTTTTATTCTGTCCCTCTGCTTATAACTGTGGATTTAGCCATGAAATCATCTGGGAGCAGCAGCAGCTTCCCTGATCAGCTCATCTCCTTGGATGACACTGTGAAGCTCTTTCATGTTGTTGCCACAGTTTTCCTGAGAGCAGTATGCTCCAGAGAATTAGGATGGAGTATTAAAGTGCAAAATTTTGCCTTTAAAGATGTTGCATGGCTGAAGAAATGAGTTTGGGAAAGATGAACTGCATCACAATTTTATAACTGCAGCCATCCAGTCTGAATCCTCATTTCAAGTCTCCTACCAATTTCTTTTTGGGAAACAGACATACTTCTGTTCGAAGAGTCAGGGTGTGTGACTGGTCATCAGAGTGAAAGGTCCTGAGTGTCTGTAAGCTGTTGAGAAAACAGGGAGGGGAATGGGAGTCACCTAGCATTGAGCATTGTCCTAGTTTGGAGGACAGGTGTCTGCTAAGAAAGGCAGGAGCCTCTCTTTGAAATGGAGAATGTAAACCTCCTCCCTCCAAATTATTATAATTTTGAAATCAAGGGGCTCTCAGGCAAAGATATGAGAATTAGGAATAACAGTTCTTTACTAGGGAAATTAAAGTAGAAATACAGTACAACAAACACCAAACCCTGATAAAGTCAGTACAACCTGACCCCCTGTCGGGCAGGGTGTTGGTAGCAGTCCAATTTAATGGTGGCTGCAGTCCAGTTTAATGGTGGCTGCAGTCCTCTTGCAGTGACAGATATGGTTCAGTTGGAGCAGTGGTGCTGTAGAAGGTGCAGTTTCCCCCTGGAGATCCAGTGGTGATGTGGAGAAGTCCAGTTTCCCTCTGGAGTCCAGTGAGAAAGGGCTACCTTAGTGTCCCAAAACCTCTGGTTTTATTTTGGTAAGAAATGTTGGGCTCTTCCCCCTATCTGGAGCAACGTCCAATAGGATGAGGTAATTTTATCAGTCACACAGTGGGACTCAGTTGGCCATTGGCAGAAGATAACTGCCTGGAGGAAGGATGGGTTGGGAAAAGATAAAGAACAATGCCCCACCTGGTTTCAAGAGATGGCCCATTAGCAGAATATCTCCCACAGAAATAAGGATCACTGCCCCCACCCTCAGCAGATGGTGATAGAATAGGTATCTTTTATTACATCCTGTACTGTAACCCAAGACAAGCATTTTAGTGCAAAGCAAACATGGGGTGAGGTGACACCAGGACCTCCTCCAGGAATGACAAGTGGACACAAGGGAGTAGGGATTTTTCAAGGGAAGAAAAATCAAACAGAGTAATTGAGGCTGGATTAGGCTGAAGATACTGAGGGTTGGGAACAGAAGTGACTGAGATGGCGATGCTTTGAATATGCTCTGAGTGATGAGCTTGGAGGAGAAAGAGATCTAGAAGAGAGTTTATGTTTAAACATCCATTGCAAGGAAGTTCATTCTAAAGCTCCTCAGACACAGATGAAAACTCCTAGTGTTAAAAGGCACCTTAACAGATTTATTTCTTTTCCAAATAATGCTATGCCTCTTGGGGTTTTTTTCCCTTACTTTCTCATTACTTTCCCTGCTGTTGCAAAGACGTGGTCAAACAACTAAATTTTTATCTGAAGAAGCATATTCTGCTTTGCTGCAGTGTGAATTTGGTTAGTCTGACTTTGTGAAGTACTTTTTGCAGTTTCTCCTCAAAACAAAACCTTACAACAGGCTGGAAAATTCTGTTCAACATGGTAAAAATTAAGTTCAGTTTATTCTTGACGGTACCTGGGTGAGACCTGTGTCTGATTTTTCCCCTGCAGAGCCTGCCTTTGAGTTATAAGATTTGCTGCTGCATTTTTGTGTTGCGGTTGGAGGGGAAAGACCGCCCACTAAGTCATTGCAGTAGCTCCTAGAAGTGACAAATTTCTGATTTGGGGTTCTTAGAAGAAGTGCAGCAAAAGTCCCTACTTGAAGTAGTAATGAGCTGACCACAGACACTGGAGAGTCCTGTCTGAATGTTACAGTTGAAATCTACTTATCTGAGGATGATCTGGATGTTTCTCAACTGATTTTCTATTTGTAACATAAGCTTGGAGACGAAACTATAATATGAGCACAGATTGATGTCATTAACTCTCAAATCAGTTTTTTAGAAAGTGAAAAACACCCACATATTCTTCTTTCTTGAGCTTGCTGGGTCTCAGGGAATAGGGGCACCATATGTTTATCAGTCCCTCGGATGATAGACTTTCACTCAACTACTGCAGTTCTATTAAGCCCCTGCAATATGCAAATGCCCCAAATATGCACATCTAGATGCCATTTCGTAGCACTGTGCCATTGTCTGAGCTCAGAATCAGACCCAGCATATTTTGTGCCTTAAAATGCAAAGGGAAGGGAAGATTCCCACCCTGTCATTTGTTCCAGTTAAGAATGTGAGACAGTTTGCTGCCTTCGAGCATCCAGAGGTCTTCTGAAAACAGGCAGACATTTGGTGGTGTGGGTCAAATATTGTTTGAAAGGACATAACAAAGCCTTTTTAAAGCTATAACCCTGTATAAGCAACAGACTAACTCGGACATCAGCTCTTTGAAAAATATGATTGAAAATTAGAAATGTCTTTTTTTTTTTTTTTTTGTGCTAGCAGATCAAAGTTTGCTTTCAGTGATCTATAGAAATGTTAGCACTTACCAATTTCTTTTACATCTGCTGGTGAAAGCAGAACTGCATCTCCTTAAAGCTCTTAGAGCTGTCTGCTTTCCCTCCTTTGTGTTTTGGTGCTTTGACAAGGAGGTTTTTGTGTGCCAGTGTTAAGTGTGGAGTAGGATTGGGTTTCAAACAGATGATAAATGGAGTCATCAGTTTTCATGGCAGAAGGGACAACCTGGTCCAAGCTCTGGTGACACATTTCAGAGAGCTGTGGGCTGGAGGTGTGAAGCACAACTTGGGGCTGTGCTACACCATGGTTCCAGCCTAGCTGGAAGTAAGTGATCGCCAGTGACAAATGCCTGTTCCCTTGCAGGGCAGTATGTCATGTCCACGTTCAAAAGGAACCCCCTGGAGCAGGCCTTCCGAACCCCCAACGCTCACATGACCTCCAGCTACTTGATAAACCAGTACTGGATCACTGTCAGCCACAAGGCACCCGCCATCCTCTACGACCTGTACATGAGGCTCACGGGCAGAAAGCCCAGGTAAGGAATGGTGCCCTCAGCCTCTGCACACCTGCCACTCCTGTGGAGAGCAGAGCTTGCACTCATGATGAGAACTGGACTCCTTGAGCTTCTTCCTGTCTCCACCTCTTGAGGAAAATGCGTGGCTGTAGCTAAGCACAGCCTAGGGCTCGCACACTTCCCACCACTTGGAGAACAGGACATCTTTTGAGCTCAGTTTTACACACTTCAGAGCTTCCAAGGCAGAGGAGGGCTAGTAGTCTTCTGTCTTACCTATATCCAGATCTCCACCACTTCAGCTTTCGAATGGGATCACCCCTATCTGGCATGAGCTTGCATAAGGACTTCAGGCTGGCAAGGTTTAGAACGTACCAACTAATGTTTTCCCCATAAATCGGATGTCTAACTAGCTGTTTCCACCAGTGGCCTGAAATCTAGGAAGCAATTGTTTCTGAGTATGATTAAATTCTCATTGTATTTGGAAGGGCAGTTCACCATTACAGGTGGTATTGGAGCCCTGGCAGTGGTATGGCTTGGAGGAACAGCAATATCCATGTCCCATGTGGAAGGAATCCTCTTGTAAGTAACATTAAGACACTGTCCTCCTTTGCTCCCTGCCACCACAGAGGAGGATTTATTGTGCAATGTGAGAACAGGATGCCAGAGCTGTGTTGATGTCAGCTGCTCTTGTGCTCCTCTGCAGCTAGAAAGCTGGCTTCAGCTGTTTGCAAGAAATCCCTGGCATTGCTCTGATTTATCCCTGACATTCTGCTTTGGAGGCAGATTGGTCCATAGAAAGACTTGCAGTTATCCAGGAGGAAAGAATTATTGTAGAAATAGAGGTAAACTGAAAATAAGGCTAGAATCTCCAGTCTTTGTTGAAATGGGCAGCAGTAGGATCTTGGTACTGCCATTACAATTGACATTTCTTTTCATGAAGCTGATTGGCATAATTAACCAGTGGACATTGTCTGCAGTGCTGTAGTTAAATGTCAAAAAGGCCTCAGCATGATCTTCTGAACTTTAAGATTTGCAGCATCAGCAATGATGGTTCACCAGTGAAGTTGGGAGTTTTCTAAATTTTTTTTTTTTTATATAATTCTCCTTTTATTTTTACACACTACTTCAGCTCATCTAGGTATTGCTGCAATGTGGTAGGAAGCACAGTAGCAACTCATTGTTTCTTCTTTTCCCAGCTACCTGAATATCAGACCTTTGTGGTCTAAGAGCAGTAAACCACATCAAATAAAAGAAACCTTTTCAGGTGTAAGCTCCTTTCACATAACTTTCCAGATACCAAGCAAAACTGCCCTAAATGGTTTCCTGTGAGTGCTGCACATCCATCATGACTTGTAGCATAATGTGGTTTATACCCTTAGTAGTCTCCTGGGGCAGTCCTGTCTCGCCTGAGGATCTGCTCATGCAAGGCTCTGTATGGGAGCAAATAAAGAAATCATTGCTGTAAACAGTTTCCTAGAAGACAAAATGCATGTCTGAAGTGTGGCTGTAGTGAGAGCTAATACTCAATTTATTCCTCTCAGTTCCTCCACAGTGGAGGATGAGACTTCCTGTAAGAAATCTTTGCCATGTTTCTACTCAGTTGATGTTTTCCAGAAGACCTTTCCTTTGTACAAATTATTAGTCAGTGTTTTGAATGTGGTCACAAGAATTGAGCTCAGGCAGTTGACATGAAACAGTTTCATAAACACTTCATCAGATCATAGAATCACAGACTAGTTTAGGTTGGAAGGAAACTTAAAGATTCCCCAGTTTCACCCCTTCCGTGGGCAAGGACACCTGCCACTATCCCAGGTTGCTCAGAATTCATCCAACCAGCCTGGAACACTGCCAGGGATGGAGCAGCCACAGCTTCTCTGGGAAACCTGTGCCGGGGCCTCACTATCCTCACAGAGAAGAATTTTTTCCATATACTAAAGAGCTGGTTCTCTTACCCATTTTCTTTTTCTTCTGTCAGTTTTTATTAGTCCTAAGCACTTTAAATATTTTGAGGAGTCAGCTTGAGATCTTTGCAGTCTAGCTGCATAATTTCTTTTTCCCAAGTTCCTAAAATGTATTAAAATATTCACAAAGCTTTGCCTCATGGTGCTTGCCCTACACAGGAAGATTAATCTGAAATAATTTTAAAGCAGTTCAGATAAACTGCATTCAGTGCACATAATTATTCAGAATGAAGGTTCCTTTAATCCGATAAGGAGTGCTTGTTTAAGGCTTTAGTGCTCTTTCCAGTTGGTTTGGTGAGCTGCACAGTTGTGCTCTGAGCTGATGGACTCATTGTGTCTTTCTGTGTTGTACTGAGTGCTTATCGCCCTGGCAGTCACGTCTGTGTGGGGAGAGGCCAGCCTGGCACCATTCTCCCCCAGGCTGCCGCCTTTTATTTGTCACAGCAACTGTGTTACCGTCCGGGCAGCTCAATATTTCGCATGAAAACAGCTCTGTTCTCCACGAAAATCAGCCTTTTAATGCTTTCTCTTGCCCTTACCCAGTCTGAGAGGACGTGGTGTCCTCTCAGAATTGACCAAGCTCTGTACATCACACTTCAAAACAACTGCCAGAGGCCTTTTTTTTTTACCCATGACTACTGGTACAACTGAGATAATCCCGCAGGGTAGAACAGCATTACTGTCATCCACTTTTATATTAAAAAAATGAGTAAGAAAAGGCCAAGACACATGAGAGTACCTGAACCTGCATTTCCCCAGTCCTTAAGCAGTTTTGCCTCTGAAGCAAGACAACAAAAACATGGAGCTGTTGGAGTGGGTCTAGAGGAGGACCATAAAGATGGTCAGAGGGTGGAGCACCTCTCCTGTGAGGACAGGTGGAGAGAGCCAGGACTGCTGAGGCTGGAAACTTGGTAACATTTTTTCAGTACTTTAAGCAGACCAGTGGGAAAGAAGGGGAGGGACTCTTACCATGGAGCATAATCATAAGATGGGGGGGAATTGTTTGAAACTGGAATAAATTATATTTAGATTATATATGAGGAAATTCTTCCCTGTGAGCATGGTGAGGCCCTGGCACAGGCTGCCCAGAGAAGCTGTGGCTGCACCATTCCCTGGAAGTGTCCAAACCCAGGTTGGATGGGGCTCTGAGCAACCTGGGCTAGTGGAAGATGTCCCCACCCATGGCAATGGTTGGAACCAGATGGTGTTTAAGCTCCTTTCCAACCCAAGCCACTCTGTGATTCTTTGGTTCTGTCTGAAAACTGAATTTAGGCAAATAACTTCTGAGCTCAGTGTCCATACTGCAGATGTGGTCATCAAATACTGGAGCTAATGCCAAAAATCAGAACCTTGCTTCAGTACACAACTCAGGCTTGGGGGCAGAAGAGAATTCCTGTGGCAGAAAGTAAGTATAGAAGCACTGTACCTTTGTGGTGCAGACTTCATGCTGGCTCAGATGGGCTTTTCCCTCCACAGCAGTACATGAAGTAGATGCAGCTTCCTACCCTTGCTTAGGTCAGACCAGTGAGTTGGACGTCAGCGGTAAACACATTTGCTCTCATTTTGGAGCCAACAATAAAAGCTGGGTAGCTCTAGGCTCAGGGGCTCAGCTGGAGCAGTTTGGACTTGCTGAGTAGGTTCTCAGCCTAGTGAGTAGCAGGGCAGTGCTCAGGAGGAATTGAAATGTTTATTCACCTAGACTGGTGGAAACACAAACCAGAGCCCCTACGTAAGGTCAGATTTCCTGCTCACCTCTGATGCTCCCCCTTTGTTTCAGAATGATGAAGATCATTAATCGGCTGCACAAGTCTATGACACTCCTGCAGTATTTCTCCACCCAGTCCTGGAACTGGTCTTCAGATAATATGAATATGTTAATGAGTCACCTTAACACAGAGGACAAAAAGGTAAATATGTTTTGAATATGAGTTGTTAATTTCAGATTTTGTTCATCTGCAGCAATTATTTTTGGTGTATTGTTGAGCTTTTAAGTGATATCGAGATGATTTGAATTTATTTTAATCTGAAATAATTTCTTTATTTCAGGAGCTTTCCATTTATTACAAGATAATGTTTTCAGGTCACTTACAACCCAGCCTATTCTGTGCAAACTTCTTCCTCTCTACAAAGTCTTTCTTTGCTCTAAACAGCTGCCTGAGAACTTGCTAACAGTTTGTGCAGTATGAGCATCTAAAATGAAGTGGGGTAGTTGGCTCTGCAACGAGATTTTGATTATGCCAAACACCAAAGTGACCTGTTTCCTGGACTTCTGTTGATCTAGCTGCCAAAAAAGAATATAGCACAGCTGAGAGTAACACTGATGCAGAGGCATCTGTTGACTCTGTCCAGTTAATTCATTTACACATAATTCTAGTGACACATTGAAACTGCGTGAAGGTTTTCATTTGAATCCTTTTGCCTGCGTGGAATACCATTTTTCTTCCTTGACTCTGCATGTGTGTGTGTGTGTGTGTGTGTGTGTAAAAGTACATGTATTTATGGAAGAGTTGCCACCTGAAAGATAAACACCTTTATTTTCTGCCAGCTTTCACTACATTTCTGCTTGCTTTGCCCAGGTTCCCAGCTGGGTGGGGCATTAATCAGCAGCTGTGAAACACAGTCTGGCAGTGCCTCCGTGGCTTTGAGAATTTCAGAGAGAGGGCCTTGTCAGGAACAGAGATCAGTGAAGAATTGATGCTTCAAGTGAACTGGTTTTGAGCTCAGGTGTTTAGCTTTCACTGTTTGTCTTTAAATCCCAGTTATACAACTTTGATGTTCGTCAGCTGCACTGGTCGGAGTACATCGAGAGCTACTGCATAGGTGCTAAGAAGTACTTGCTAAATGAGGACATGGCTGGCATTCCAGCAGCAAAGCAGCATCTACGCAAGTAAGTCATATCCAGGGACAAAGATAAGAGCTCCTGGCTTCCTTTGGGGAAAATAAATCTAGCTACATTGCAAAATTATTATTGGTATTATTATTGATTAAAATTGCGATAAATAACTTATTTATTATCACAGCGGTTTGTCAGTATTTATAAATATAGAATAAGGGAATAGTTTGCCATAGCAAGGTATCCTAAACAAGTTCATCATTCATGGATCACTTTTAGGAGGTTTATAAGGACCTCAGGAATGGGCTACTGACTGTCTCAGACTGTGGGCTGTGGTGCAGTGATAAAGTTTACCTTAAAAAAAATGGCTCTTATAAAAATGAAACAAGTCTTGAGTTCTTTAGGTGTCTTTTTTCCCTTGGTCAAGCACTGGGAAAATTGACAGTTAGAGAACTGCAGAAGCTTTTCCTGACAGAAGGAAGACAGGATCATTAGGATCTGAAAAATTCAGTAATACCACTGAAATCAATGCTGTAAACAAATCCACTCCCCCCCAAAAAGTAAAAAATCCTTGCAAGTATTGTAACAGTGAAGACCATTTATGATCATTACATAATTTCACAACTCTAAAGACAGGGTTTCACCCAGATGAGATAACCTTGCATGTCAACTCCTGTGAAGGTTCTCTAGCCTGCCTCAAAATCCTGCAAAGTGAGAGATAACCAATATATGAAAGCATAGCAGAAAGTATTGGACACAGACTGTCCTAAAGAAAAACCTTCCCATATGACTTTGCTGTAGTTTGAAATGAGAGTACAGAACAAGAGAGAATTCCAGTACAGCTGTTCCACCTACACCATGAACTATTCACCGTGCTCCAGCCTCAGCACAGTCTTTGGCAAGACCAAGGACCTCCAGCACAGTTTCCTCTAAAACAGGAATAGCAAAAAGCCCAAAGGGCCACTTGTAAATAGGATTTATGCCTGAACTGCCTGTAGGGAATGTAGGGAGCTGGTGAGCTTCTTGTTTGTGTGTTTCTTGATGCACTACCTCTTTCCCAGGCTGAGGAACATCCGATACGCATTCAACACCACCCTCCTCGTGATCATCTGGCGCATCTTCATCGCGAGGTCGCAGATGGCTCGAAACATCTGGTACTTTGTGGTGAGCCTCTGCTACAAGTTCCTGTCCTACTTCAGGGCATCCAGCACCCTCAGGCACTGAAGCCATCCATCAGCAACCAGCCTCTTCCAGAAGGACCTCCATCTCCTCTGATCAGCAACTGTGGGCATCGGGGTCTGAAAGTAGCAGAAAAATCCACTCCCTCCAACAGCAGCTGGCATTTATTGTACACTGTTGCATCTTCACCTTTTTAATTGTAACTAATGCTTTCATACATGGTGGTCTTTCTTTCATATGACCAGGCCAATTTTTAAAGCCATAACTGAAGCTTTAGGAACAGGTCAAGCTGGGACCCCTCATCTAGAGTCTGATGTGCAAGAGTAAGGATTAACCAAAGTCATTGTCTTCCCATGTACTACTCGTTAGGCTATCTTAATCCCATCTTCTTCCTCAAAAGAAGCAAATTTAAAGCATGACCTTGGAAGACAAGGGTGCTACCAGAGAAGACCCAGCCAAGGAAACTAACGTGTAAGAGGTCTTCCTAAAGCAGCTGTTCCTTCTTTCTCATTTAGTGAAATGGTACCTTGTTGAACAAACAAGATTGCACCTTCTCAGTTTTTCTAAACTTAGGAGGAAGAAAGATCAGTCACACAAGGCCATGAACACAAGGAATAGTTTTCAGATCTTGTCTTGTATTGCTGTTGAGGACTGATGCTTTCAGGCCGTGCCTGAAGACACAGAATTCTTGCACTTGTGTTAACTCTGCTCACTCATAAGCTGCTTTCTTACAGAGAGGTCTTCTTTGCTCCCTGTGGTTAAGGTTTCAGTCTATTAAAAAATTCCTGGTCTTGCATTTATCACATTTGCTTGGAACATTTTCGGGGTCTTGAAAATGCTTTATTAACTCTGAGAATGAAGAGAAGACTTCATAAAAATTGGAAGAAAAATACAGAAAGCCATCATTTTTGAAGTATAGGTCTTTTTTCCCCCTGCAGGAAATATTTTTCCCTGTAGCTCAAAACCAGCCTGATACTGGGCTTTCATTAAAGCTAAATCACTTTGCAGTTGATCATTTCCACCAGCAAAGAAAGTGTAAAAACACACAAGGAGGAAATATCACTGGGCCTGTTCTGCTGCCACTCCTGTCAGGAGGAATTAACCAGTTTTTCTTGAGAATAGGTTAAATGTTGGATTTAATGATCTTAAAGGTCTTTTATGACGTAAGCAGCTCTTGGATTCTTTGACTTCTCCTTAAGAAAAGTCAATGCAACTGTGAAGGTAACACTTTGTCCTGCAGTTTAGAATTTTCAGAACTTGATTTTTCAGAGTTTTAGAATTAAATTGCAATTTAGAAAGGAACCCAAGAACCTTCCCAGTGCTCATGGCTGTTGGAGATTCTTGTTTCTTGTAGTGAATTGTAAATTCCTGTGGGGGCAGAGAGAGAGCCTTCTTGAAAGTTGTTGGTGCAACAACAACAGATTTTCGGTGTCAAATCTTACACTGAAATATTTTTTATTCAGGTAACACTGAACAACCACTTTTAAGATGATCAGTCTTCAATGAGCACCCAGTTTCTCTAGTCTTGTGTCATGCCAGCTGTCTTGGAAATGTAATGATACACAAAAAACACAGCAAAGAGACACAGTTGCTCTTTTGTGAGCTGAGAAGAGCAGAGAATTTATAAACTTGGCATTCCTTAAAAATTTAACTTGGTTTTGGTAGTGAAGGTAAGACCAAATTATGACAGTGTATATCTGAGCACTTCAAGCTGGTTCAGAAATCTTTCTAAAGGTTCAAGGAATTAATCTTGCCCCATATGCCCCAGAGATCTGGTTCCAAGCAATTTCCAAAGGATGCCTGCAGCAGAGCCTGGCCATAAATGTGTCCAAGATGGCAGGGCTTAGTGTTAGTCACAAACTGCTTTTGATCGCTGCTGAAATAGGTCAAGCACCCAGTTGAAGATGCAAAGATGCAAATTTCTGAAGCTCTTGGCTTGGAAATGTGCTTTCTGTAGTGAAACTGGTTGTTGGGTGTGTGTTTTCCAGCTCCAGGGCATGCTGTGCAAAGTGTCAGCACCTGAGAAACCTGGAGCTGTGTGTTTAGGGGCTGGGGACTAACGTTCCCTGCCCAGTGCTGCCAGAGCAATATTTTGGTGAAGGTTATGGTATTATACTTTGCTACCTTGGTGGGGCTGAGGCAGGTTGCTGCAGGGATTCCTGCAGGAAGAGGGCATTCCCTCAGTTACATAATCGGGTCATCAGGCAGTTTGCAGTCCTCATAGGAAAGGCTAAAAAACAAAGCAAACCAAAACTGTAGATCACTTTGAAAGAAACTTGCACTCAAACATTAAGAAATAATTTCAAAACTTATCCTGAAAGTATTTTTAAGTGCCTGCCTTATGGACAAAGGGAAGCAACAGTAGGGGTCATAAGTCTTGGGCTGTGCACACGGCAGACAAAAGCTTGAGTCTCAGAAAAGTCAAAGGTTCAGAGCTGCTACACCAATATCAGTCAGCTCTCCAGACAGTTAAGTGTCCCACCTTTTCTTCCCCTTTCCTACTCATGCCCGGGATTCCTCACAATATGCCTGCAGGCATTCACAGTTGTATGCACGGGCTGTATTGTCCCCACAAGTTTGAGGTGTATCTTTTGCTCCCCTGAACATATCCAGACCTGGTTTTCTGGACACACAAAGAGGTGCTGCACTCAGAACAGTGGTGATGTGACATTTTTAAGGCTCTTCAGCATTTTGCTGAAGGAAACAGCCGCAGAAAAGCTACTCAGCCCCCAGAAAAACAGCAGGAGTTGTTTGGGTTGGAAAAACAGAGCTGTTGCAGATGGTGTCTGCTCTTCTGGAGACCTTGAATAGCCCACACAGCATTGCCAGCAGCTGGCTCCAGAGCTCTGGCCTTGCCTGGGGTGCATCAATCTGTTAGCTTGTCTTAACATACACGTAACATGCAGGGGAACTTGAATCTTTAATACATTTGCTTGTGGCTTGAGATGTTTCCAGCTGATTGTCTGAAGAACAGACATATTTCAGAAAGCCTCATGCAGGGGCTGATATGTGGCAGTAGCCCTTGAGTGCCAGTTGTGACTGTCATCATGAGGAGCTGGGCATAAGAACTTGTTCTCAGTTCAAGCAGTCGCTGATGTTCTATAGTTTATTTTGTGCTCCTCAGTGGATTTGTTTGTCTTCTGAAGAAACCCAAGCCTTGGGGAAAATATCTGAAAGAAAACAGTGAGTGTCACCATCAGCAGTGGGCAAAAGCTTGCAATTCACAAGTATCTTCTTTTAATTAAACAGCTATAACAAAACAAATAAACCAACCACAACAAATCCCTACAATTAAAGTGTGTTTTAACTGCCTTTTGAATGACAAGCAAAGCTGTTTATCTTCAGAATGTCTGTTACTAAAAAAATAATATTTCTTACCCCTCCACCCTCCTCTGTTCCTCGTTAAGAAACAATTCTTCCACAGCAGAGAGGGAGGGGTAACCAGACCCACTGATAAATCACAGGTTGTTGGCCCACTACCCACCTCCTGCAGAAATGTGTTCTTCTACATTTTCTAAGGAAGCATGAGTACATCTGCCTGTGTGTACAGCTGCATCTTCCAGCACCAGACAAGACGTGGTAAAAGCAGTGGCGCTCATCCTGAAGTTCCAGGCTGTGCTTGTTTGGAGTGCCCTGTTCCACTTCAGTTCACAAGGAAGCGATTAAAACATACCCTCATTTCTAGTGTAAAGGGAACCTAACCTGTAGCTGTTAATCGAGTCATTATCACAAATAAGCAACTGGGAAAAGAGGGAGGGGGGCATCCTTTTGTTTGTAAATAGGCTACAGCTTCATGGTTGAAAGCATGCTGTTGCTCTTCCAGCGTTGACGTTCTACCGCTGAAAACAAGGATGAAATTTCAGTACAATTTTAGTACAATTGGACCCCTTATTCTAGCACAGAGCAAATAACATTCCCCAGAAGGTAAGTGGTGAACCCCCATTACATGGTGCTAAATATTGGTATGAAGGTGGTACAGATTAACTTAAAGAGAATTAAAATCCAAAAAATGAAACATATTTGGGGAATAATTAAAGATGTACTGTCCCACTTTTCTCTATTGCTTAAAGGCCAACTATGAATTGTTTTTTCAGATGAACATAAAGCCACTTAAAAAAGGTTTCTTGTCCTTACGTGATCTTGGCAGACCCCGGTTTATAGTAAAACATGTACTTTCCCACTGTCCAGAGTTTCTATGGTTCTATCTGCTATTTCTATCCTCTTGTTAGCTATGAGACAACTTCCTGTTATAAATCTTAATTACAGAGTTTCTAATGTTAAGGCATAACCTTTTGAGCTCTCAAATCAGATAAAATTATCAAACCACAAATTACGTGAACCTCAGCCATAAAATTGTTAATATGATGTTTATGTTATTTGAAACATTTAATAAAACAAAATATTTTAAAGCTATGGTCACTTTGCATTGCTTGGTTTGCTAGATGAGCTGGTGACTTGCTGGCCATCGCAGTTGAGCAGAGGCTGCTTCTCCAGCACATCTGCCCACATCTGCAGCACAGCTGGCAGTGGAACAGCAGCCCCACCTACAGGAGGGAAACCCAGATTTTAAAGGCTGCCACAGTGAGGCTTTTAACCCCAATACAGAAGACTGTGAGGTCCTGCTGTGGTAAGTGCCCTGTGGAAACTCTACAGGGACAGGTCTGCAGCAAAGTGGGAGTAACCCAGCTAACTTCCTCGAACTCAACATCCCATTTGTACTTGAGTATATTACCCCAAATTTTTAGTTTTTAAAAATTATGTTTTCTGTCAAGCAAGAGTAGATAATGTCTAGTACAGTAATTTCACGATTATAAGCCGCACCTTTTTCATTGAAGAATCCAGCCTACCCCAATAGTGCAGCTAATCATCAGGTGCGGCTTATCTATGGACAAATCCCAGCAAAATGCTAACCTGGAAGTGAGAGCCGGCCAGGGAGGGTGCCTGGGGCTGCCTTTAAAGGCTTCGCTGGTCTATGAAAACTGTTTGCAACTTGAGCACCTGACACCAAGCCCAGCGCTGGCACGATTCTGTTACTAACTCGTTACTTTGTTGCACATGGATCCTCGCTTAAAAAAAAAATAAAATAAAATGCAGCTTATATTCGGGTGCAGCTTATATATGGACAAATCCAGTGGGCTACCCGGATGTGCAGCTTATAATCAGGTGTGGCTTATAGTTCTGAAATTACTGTAATTATCTCTTACTTCCTTGCAATATAGCAGACTTGAATGAGAGGAAAATAAATGCCATTATCATTACTTTCCTTAAGGAAAATTATTTCCAACCCTGAAACCCAGGGCATACCTCAAAGATATCACTTTCATTTTGTTGGCTAATCTTTCCTTAAAATATGACTTTCCATTTTTTATATGTAAATGTGATCTTTATGGAGGAAAAAAAATCTGTTTTCCATTAAGATGCATCAGTGAATTAAAGCCATCAGCAAGAAAGTTCAATTTCTTTCCAAAGAACTTAGAGGTCAACCTCTAGACTTCACTATTTAAAGCTTTTCTTCTGACATTCTAATTGCATAGTATTATCAAGGCAAATAATCAATTAAATAAACAAGGGAAATTGCATTTTTTAAGTGAAGTAAAAATGTGGGCGTAGGAAAATGATGTAATGCAAGACAAGTCCTTAGCTGATACACTGCAGGTCACATGACAGAATAAGCTCCAGATCTCAAGGGGAGGCATCCCAGCCACTTTTTGATTTTCCCCATCTCCCTCAGCTAAGGACAACTGGTGTTCATTAAGAACTGAGCCCACAGATCCCACTTCTTAACTCCCAGGATTATTTGGCTGCAAAACGTGCTGTGCAACAGTGATAACTTGGATTTCTGCACTCACACCCTACCTGTGGAATGGATTCCACAGCAAAGAAAGCTGAATTAGCCCAGAGCCCATCCAGAGCCAGGAAAGAGCCACTCACTCTTCCACTTCTCTTGCCTCAGGTGCCCTGATGATACAAATTCCTGCAGCTGCCTGCACTCCAGAGGTGAATTGCAGTCACTCTCAGAGGTGACTTGTTCCTTCCAGGGAAGCAGCAGGTAACAGCCAGCCCCAGATGTAAAAGCCACAGCAAAAGTGCACAGCAAAGAAATGCATCTTCTATAAAAGATTAGGCAAGAGAGGATCAAGACAATAGCTCTGGAGTTGCCAGTGTGATGCATCTTTTCCCAGCTTTCACCGAACAAGGTGGGCAGAGAGCTTTGCAGAGAGCTTTCAAACAGGGATTCCCACCGCAGCTTGTGCCCTGACTTTTTTATTTCTGATTCAGTTCTCTCTGCAAGCTCCTCCTCTCCAACTGGGGCTCATGACCACTCCAGAGAATACAAACCCTTGAGAACCAGTGGCTTAACCTGGGAAAAGCTGCTGCAAGAAATGAATCGGATTAAACGTATAGAAACTGGCCACAGAAATCAGGGCTGGTGAAAATGCCAGCAAAAATGTTTGTAGAAAGAGGTTTTAACTGTA
Source organism: Sialia sialis (assembly GCA_009812075.1). Lineage (NCBI taxonomy): Eukaryota > Metazoa > Chordata > Aves > Passeriformes > Turdidae > Sialia > Sialia sialis. The sequence continues at coordinate 5,336,214 of VRYO01000369.1, forward strand.
TTTAGATGAGTAAATAGGCAAGATTTGAGGCACACAAAGACTGATGTTTTGCTACTGATAACACAGATCCTTTGCCACTGTCATTTGTCACTGCTGTGCAAGACACTGAAGAGCCCCCAGAATTCAGGAAAGTACCCCAGTGCCTGTGGCAGGTAGGTTTTGAGCAGAAAGTAACAGAAAGTTTATAGTATGGCACAACCTTTCAGAGAGAGGCAGGTGAATTTAAATTTACAGTAATTTCACGATTATAAGCTGCACCTGAATATAAGCCGCACTTCCAGGTAGCTGGGAAGACCACGGGATTTGTCCATATATAAGCCGCACCTGAATATAAGCCGCGCTTTTTTTTTTTTTTTTAACTCCGCACGGCAGATGGGGCGGGGCGCTCCAGCCCGGCCCCACACAGCCCGGCTTCCCAGCGGCACCCCGTTCCTGGCGGTCCCACGCTGCTGCCGGCTGCCGGGGGCACGGGGGCCGGCCTGCCCATTTCCAGCCCCCGTTGCCGGCGATCCCGCGCCGCTGCCGGCTGCTGGCGGCACAGGGGCCGGCCCGCCCACTTGCCACTCTGCTTGGCCGGCTCTCACTTTCGGGTTGGCGTTTCGCTGGGATTTGTCCATAGATAAGCCGCACCTGAATATAAGCCGCACCACTGGGGTAGGCTGGATTCTTCAATGAAAAAGGTGCGGCTTATATTCGTGAAACTACTGTATCTTTCTCTTTGCCTCAGGCTTTTAAAAATGAAGGCATTGTGAAATTTGAGCGATGAATGAAAAAACTTCAACTACAGACAGTAAAAAGACAATTGTAATTGTAGAGTGTCCTAGTTTGGAGGACAGTTGTCTGCTAAGAAAGACAAGAGCCTTTCTTTGAAATGGAGAATGTAAACCCCTTTCTCCAAATTATTATAATTTTGAAATTAAGGGGCACTCAGGCAAAGATATGGGAATTAGGAATAACAGTTCTTTACTAGGGAAATTAAAATAGAAATACAGTACTACAAAGAAACAAAACCCAAACACTGACAGAGTTAGAATACAACTTGACACCCCATCAGTCAGGGTGCTGGTAGCAGTCCAGTTTAATGGTGGCTGCAGTCCTTATGCAGTGTTTTAGATGTGGTTCAGTTGAAGCAGTGGTCCTGTTGAAGGGTGCAGTTCCCTTCCGAAGATCCAGTGATGATGTGGAAAAAGTCCAGTTTCCCTCTGGATTCCAGGAGAACAAGGGCTGCCTTAGTGTCCCAACACCTGGTTTTATCCTGGTGAGAAATGTTGGGCTCTTCCCCCTGGCTGGGGCAACTTCCAATGGGATGAAGTAATCTTATCAGTTCTACTGTGGGACTCAATGGGCCATTAGCAGAAGATACCTCCCTGAAAGAAAGGATGGTGAACAATGCCCCACCTGGTTTCAATGGATGGCCCATTAGCAGAATATCTCCCACGGAGATAAGGATCACTGCCCCCACCCTCAACAGATGGTGATAGGATAGGTATCTTTTATCATATCCTGTATTGTAACCCAAGACACAGAGTAACAAATACAACTGGCTGCTTGAAAGTGTGAACAGCATTAACTTGTTCAATAGTGACTATGTTTATGCAACACTGAGTTTAAGGGGAAATTGTGCTCTCTGTTCACAATCCATGATTATTGATCATTTTAGCACATTTTGTTACTCCCCCCCAGCTGAGGCTGATGTGACAATTGGTCTGGGGAAAGAGAAATGTCAGCTGCCCGTGGAGGTCTCTGGGAAGTTTCCCACCACTTAACACCTCTGGGAAAGCTTTATTGATAAATTAGGGGCTGCCACACAGGATATGCCAAAAAATAAACTAAGATTTATTCAGCAAAGGCAATTCAGCAGTGAGGAGACTAAGAGGTAAATTAGCTTGAAAAGGCAAGTGAGGCTCAAGTTTGGCAGTCTGCAGTCAAAGCTGGGAGAGAGGGTATGAGTTTAGGCATCTGATGACAATCACAGTGGTGGGATAATAAAAGCCACAGTTGCATTACTTTATTAATTCTTTAATCTTTGGCATTAGGATGACATTCATATTTCCAGGGGAAAAAAAAAAACCTAATTTTTTTTCCTAGTCTTCATAATTACTGACAATATAGAACATGAAAGCAAGCAAAGGAATTAGCTATAATTTAATATGCAGTCAAATTCCAACTAGCTGCTATAAGTATTTCTTCTAATTAAGATACCGTTTAGCCTTAGCATAAAATCAGTCAATGAGCAATACAAAATAGTAAATATATTTTGGTATGTAAAGCAAGAAGTTATCTGCTGAGAAGTTTTTCTTTACAGCTTGCTATATTACATCCTTTGGCATTTTATTTGGAAGTGTGATGTCCTGTGATGAATATGGATTTGAAACATTTGACAAATTTTGCTTATTTCCTTGGAGGTCTTTTCCAACATCAGTGTTCCTGTGATAACTGTGAAATACAAGAATTTTGCCTTATCAGAAGTGAGACAAAATACTGAGAGGAAAGATCTCAGGCAACATCCACTGCCCTAGGGCACAAAAAGCAAGTCAAAATCCTGTTCCTCACTTCTGCTGAAGAAATGGTGAGAACTGGATACTCACCAAAAAAGCAAGGACTGTATTTCCAGAAATCACGTCTCTGCAGTCTCAGAGAACCAGCAGTAAGATCCCAAGGCAGTTAAATCCCTGGAGAACAGCTGGTGGGAAGATGAGCACTTAAATGTCCTTTAAGAAACTGCTAAAGAATGTACTGTCTCCAACTAGAGAAAGATTTAAAAAAAAAAAAAAAAGGCTAAGAGAGTAAATCTGACAAGCCACAAATTTCCCTACTGGTCTGAAATTATAAACAGGAATGGCCCAGGAGGTGACAAGTAGGCCAGATTACATAAAATAATATATTAAAAAATGAAGCACAGCCAAGCAACAAAGTAAATGCAACATAGAACAGTCCAAAAATATTATATAATATTACTGTCTGGAAGACAACAGAAAGAAAAAAAACCCCTAACAACCAAAACCAAAAAATCTGTGTCTTTGCTGGGAAGATTAGCATTACATAATAAACACAAGGACAGCATCAAAAGGTAAGATCTCAGAGCAGACAGAGGAGAGGTTACAGAGCACTTAATTTAGAATTGTTAATGTCACCTATAGGCTGGAGCAAGCCGAGGTAGGCTGGTAGATATCCTAGAGAGCTCAGGAAAGATGGACAAGATTGGAGAAGACAGAGGAAATACAACAGGACAAGAACTTGGGAACTATGTTTAGTGAGCCTGACTTCTGTACAAGGACAATACTCAGCAGTCACACAGCAGTTAAAAAGGAAAAGAATAATAGTGTGGAATTCCAAAGGCAAATTAGGTCACATCAAATTTTCTCTTACAGTAGAGCAAGAGGCATTGTTAAAAGCAGAGGAGTTGGAGATGGCATACAGTCTGTGCTTAAAAAGGTTTTTATCTCACATGATCATTCTCACGAATAAGCTGAGGCAAGAACACTACAAAATTAATGCAAAACCTGTCAGAAAATCATAATACTTATTTGCAATTCTGTGTTAACCCTGGAAAATTATATTATGTATAACCCCAGATGAAAGGATTCAACAGATTCATTAAGGATCTAAATGCTGGGATAGAGAGGAGGCTGTTTAAAACCTTGACCTCAAGGAGGGAAGGCTGTGAGCAGTACAGGGGACAGGGCTATTTAGAATATCCCTGTTAAACTGAAACCCAAGGCTCCTACTTAAGTTAGTGAAAATGATGTCTTTCAATTTAAAAATACTTGCACAGACATCTAATATGGACTTGTCTAATTTGAGATACAGTCTTGAAAGGATTTTATATAAATGAATATTACTAGTTTCCTAAACTCAAGAATTTAAAATTATAAAATGTCATAGCAATGTGTTTGAACGTACTCATGTATTATAACAGGCTTTTTTATTACTTACACACTATTTTTGCATGAGGAGCCACTGCTTTCTTTAGTGAACTTTAGTGAGAAAACTCTTCACAATCTGTTTTTGCACCTCTATTACCTGCTGGTCATACAAGCTATCATGCCACACAGTTCGAGCTCTGCTGAGCCAAGAAAATCATTCATTTCTTAATTCACTTTTCTAAGACACTCATCACTTCAGTATCTATATAGCAGATTCATTTAGATAGTAGGAATATTAATCCTCTCACCAACTTCCAATATGTTGAAGTTAGTTAACCCAGGCTTCCATTTTTCCATGCAGGGAAGAACAGACCTTGCTAGAATGTGATTTATTAGGAATGCTGCATAAGGGTCTATTGACAACCAACAGCATCTAATCCAAGGAGCTCCTTCACATCTATATCATGGAGTATGAAGTCCAGGAAAAATAATCCTGTTTTATTGCAAAAGATTGGCTGTTACTGTGGATGGGATACCTCTATCCTCCAAAGCACACAACTGCAGAAAGGAAAAAGCTCAAGCAATGAGCAGCACCTGAGGTTGCCACAAAACAATGTCACATCATCGAATCACAGGATATCCTGAGTTGGAAGGGACCTGCAAGGATCATGGAATCCAGCTCTTCCCAAACCAGAACTATTCATGACAAATAAGGGGAAATGGCCTGAAAACCAGAAGTTAAAAAAAAATCACCTTAGTTTAGGGCACCACCAAGGAGTGGCTACTACTGAAAACACACAGGACTTAAACCTGTGCCCTCAGCTGCAGGATATCACTGTCAGAGCTGTGCCGTGGCCCTGGTGTGTGCATGAACACAGAGAAGGTCTGAAAGGAGCAGCCATGATCCCACAGGGCAGGAAAGGGACAGTAAAGGAGAGCTTCTGCAACTGAGAAATACAGACTGTGAGTCCCTCCACAATCATTTATTAACAACTGCAATGAGCCAGAAGGACACAGCTGGAAAGCCAGCACTGGCTGAGAGATCTTGTTACCTTAGGAGTTTCTTATCTCTAAAGAGTCCCCAGGATCTGTTAATCCCCAGATATTTAACATTCCCTAAATAAATGTAAAGCGTCTCTTCTATGAGAAAATACTGGGAGAATTTGGATTGTTCAGTCTGGAGAAGGGAAGGCTTTGGGGTGACCTCATTGTCCCTTCCAGTGCCTGCAGGGAGCCACAGGAAAGATGGAGAGAGACTCTTGACAAGGGCCTGGAGTGACAGGACAAGGGGCAATGGCTTCACACTGACACAGAGCAGGGTTAGATTGGATATTGGGAAGGAATTTTTCCCTGTGACAGTGATGAGGCCCTGGCACAGGTTTCCCAGAGATATTGTGGCTACCCCATCCCAGGTCAGGTTGGATGGAGCTCTGAGCAACCTGGGATAGTGGAAGATGTCTCTGCCCATGGCAGGGGGATGGAATGAGATGGGCTTTAAGGTCCTTTCCAACTCAGGCCATTCTCTATTTCTCTGATGATGTTCATCCTCTTGGGCTTGCACTGCACCATCCCCTAGCACAGAAGGTTTATGATCTTCTTTGAGGTGCCTAGATCAGTGTCCTGGGGTCCAGTATCCCCATTGTCTGGTTTTTTTGGTCCAGAAATGGGTCCTATAGCTTTAATCTAGGCCTCGAGAAGGTGGAGGAGTGGAGGAATTATTAGCCGCCCACATTTACAAAAACACAGATACAAGGCTCTCAGTTCTCAGCTCTCTCGGTTTTTCCCACCTGTCAGCCCTGCAGCAGGAAGAGAGAACAGAGAGCTTTCCCTTGCTTTTAAGCTAGCTTCTTGTTCATTAGCTTAAGACTGCGGCTTCTTCCCGCTTTTGTCCAGTCCAAGACACCAAACCATCACCCGGAGCCTCCATGGCCCCAGCCCAGAGGCCAGCTCCAGACTCAGGGAGACAGAGCCACACTCACCGAAGGACTCTCTGGATTCGCCGTCTTTTCAAAGCAGCAAGATGTTTTATTGTTTAATATTATGCGTTTTTTCATGCTTGTGAATACTTTGCTTTGTTAAATAAACAGTTTTCCCCCCACTTTCTCCAAGGAAATCTTTCCCGAAGCAGATGGGGGAGCGGCTAGCTGGAATCTGCCTTTTGGATGTTTCCTCCCAAATTAGTCTCAAACCAAGAGAAATATTTTGGCAACCAATGTGACGCTTGAGAAAGTGGGGAAAAAAACCTATACTAATTTCATTTTGGTTTTACTTACCCTGTATTGGGATAAAGCAGTCAGTAGCCATGCTGCTTGAATTTCTAATGTGTCTTTGGCTTGAGGCACTGATGTCTTTTTGGTCCTTAGGCTTGTTTGAGATAATAATAACTTTCTGGTCCCTAGGCTTGTTTTCTCACCCACAGCTCCAATTTTGTCCCTAACATGTAGCTTTCACAGCAGAGGGGCATGAGTTAGAATTACTATTTCTCTGGGCGTGGTGATAATGATTTATAGGGAATTAACAGAGGTGCTGGGATCTGTTCAAAATATGTATGGTCTGTTGTTTCTCTGTCCTACCCCAGTGCCAGTAGCATGTATTGGGTGTTTATTAGTAATTGCACACAGTTTGTTACAGGAGGAGTAGGGGATGAGGCTTCCCAGCCTTTCATGCCCTTCTTCTCCTTTAAATCTCTTCTGAGAATGTTCAGTCTCCCCTGGATGCAAAGGTATCACCTTCCAGGTATTCCTGACAATCAGTGAGGATTTTCTGTAGCCCACAGCATTTCCAGCAATGGCCTCTGATTTATTACATCCCTTTCCAGGTTTGGGCAATGATCCTCTGGATACAGATCCAGCAGCAGGAAAGGCTGTGTCAGCACAAGCTTAGCGGATCACTGCAGTAGCTCCTCTCTACTCACAGAAGACAGTGTCTTCTCCAAGTTTATTTTGCAGAGGTTCCCAAGACACTTTGATAATGGGTACACCTATCAGGTGATGAGTTCCCTTTCCGTTTCACAGACTCACTAAACCAGACAGGTGGGAAAGGACCCCAGGAGGTTTCTGGTCCAAACTCCTACTCAAGGCAATATGGAATTTCTACTCAATATGGAGTTCAGACAAGGTTTCTCAGAGCTTTGTCAAGTGAGGTCTTAAAAACTTTGAAGGATGGAGACTTCATTACCTCTCCGGGCATCCCATTCTTGTGCTTTTTTGTCGTACTGGGGAGGTATTATTTTCATTGCATGTGGTAGGAATGGCACCTGGGCAGGAACTGATGGTACTAGTTCCACAGAACTTCCCTGTGCAATCAGACTGCACAGAGAGGGCGTGGAGTCTCCCTCACGGGGGATATTCCAGAACCATCCGGACACCATCCTGTGTGCTCTGGGAGGACGCTGCTGGAGCAGAGGGCAGGGACAATGACCACCCCGTGCCAGCTTAGCCCTGTTCGTACCCAGCGGGGATGGAGCCGCGCAGGAAGCGCTCCCGCATTCCCGGGGTGCCGATGCCGAAGGGCGAATCCTAGGCGAGCCCGGAGCTCCCGAGGGCTGAGGGGAGCGGCCCTGAGCTCCGGACCTGGTCTGGGCCCGCAGGAGCGCTGGGATGTGCTGGGATGTGCCGGGAGAAGCCGACAGCTCTGCCAGCAGCGGGCCCGGGGCGAAGCCAAGGCCCCGCGGGGGCCGGAGCCGGGAGAGGGCGGAGCGGGCCCCGGCAGGAAAGCGGTGCCCAAGGCCGGCATTAAAGCCAGGCAGGAAGCACGTGGGAAGGCCGGCAGGGTGAGAGGGCCTCGTCGGTGCTTCCCAGGGAGACTGAGCTTAGGAAGAGGCACTGCCTGGATGAAGCTCAAGGCTCACCCAGGTCCTTTTGCAGGCCGACCCTCCCTGTCCCGGCGGGCCCGGGGGCACCGGCAGGTTTGTCGCTTCTAATCCGGGCACTGCCACAGTGTTTGTGCCGGCGCCCGGCCCTCCCCTCCTGCTCCCTTTCCGTCTGCTGGGAAAGGCTCCGCGCTCCTTGGCCTCTCCTCCATGGAGCCTGCAACTGAGCCCACATTTTCCATTTTCCAGAGCCCCAGGAGGAGTGATGCTGCTGCAGGGGATCCAGGTGAGATGGAAACTCGTGCTAGTTAAATCCCGCAGGGAAGCGTGGTGCCGGTATTCCATCCCCGGCATGCTAGGCCAGGCCGAGGGAGGGTTGAAGTGGCGTTCTGGGTTTCTTTCTGCTCCTTTCTCCAGTACCTCTTCTAAAATAAGAAAATACAGTTCCTTAGCAGTGACGGCACATTTCCTTTTTCAAGGGTTTCTGACAGGTGAGGAGGGTTCTCTGGTTCCCTGTCACTACCAAGGCTCTCGGAGAACCATCAGCCTCGTGGTTGTATCCTGAGGAATGAGTGCTCCTCTCCCACTTCCTCTGCCAGGAAGCTCCCTCTTGGGTGTAATTCCCTGATGTAAGAGAGGAATCCCTCTCTCAGCAAGTTTGCTTATTTTATTGCTATTTAGATGTTGGTAACCATGTCCCTGTAAACAGAGCATTTTACCTTTTCATGGCAACGTTATTTAAGAATTTTATTCATTTTTATCATAGAGATAGGGCTGAAATTGCCCTTCAGCGTTTTATCTTGAATATAGAAAACCTGGTTTAGTTTTGTTAGTGGATTAAACAAACTGTATTGTGTTAAACGTGTGCGTACTATTTTAATGCTAGATCAGAAATGCTAATTGCTAAATCCTCTGCTTGAATTAGTAGTAAACACCTGAAGTTGCTCCCAAAAAAGTCAGCCTTGGCTAAGTGTTCCTTATAATTCTGTTGGTGCTGAACAGCTGTATATAAAAGATTTACCCGTCTGGATAAGATACCTAGACCTTACTGTGGGGTGTATGATGCTGCATATGCATTTGTGAAATAAATGGGTTGCATGCTTTAGAAAAGAAGAGGACATGTTTGAAGTTTGTGGTGAGTTTCTTCAGAATGTAATTTATTTAGCTTGTCATTGAAAGGAAAGAAACAACCTAAATCTCCCTGCTGGCCTTGCCTAGTGAAGGTTACATGGGCTTTTTTGTACTGAAAGATCCCCAGCCAAATGCCCAGCTTCGAAGCAGTGTGTTAATGGTAACTTAGCAGGCTGGAAAGCTTTTGAGCTAAATAGCCCAAAGTAGATATTTGGTATGGGTGAGAGGGTTTAGCATGTTCCTTTCCTTCCTTCATCTTGGCAGTCTTCCTTTTGCCATTCTCTGAAGGGAAGAAATACAAGAAAATGGGGAGAGGAGGGAATAGAAGAGGAACATTTCTTACCTTCCTCTTCTTCCCTTTGCCACTTTTCTCCCCCTTCTTGACTCAGTCTTTAGAATTTCCATTCCTTTTTGGGAAATGGGAGTCTGGTGTAAACTGAAGGTGGGCCTAAGAAATTGAGTTATTTCACAAGGAGCAGCTTACTTGCCTCAGGGAAAGAAGAGTGTTAAGATGGGTCTCTTACTCCATCAGGGGACTGCGTTTTGGGGGACAATGAGGAGGAGAAAGGCTTCTCTGAAGACCTGAAGCAAGATGAACTGTCTCAGGTGCATGGAGCCCAGAGCCCAGAGAAGGGGGCAGCCTGTGATGATTCCCCTCATAAAAAAAGAGACTCCAGAAAACTCATCCAGGGCACCAACGGCCAGAAACCGCACTGTGAGGAGAAACCCTTCAAGTGTCCAGAATGTGGAAAGGGCTTCAAGGGGCACTGCAGGCTCCTGACCCACCTGCAAATCCACACGAAAGAAAAGATGTTTGTGTGTGTGGAATGCGGGAAGAGATTCAGCAGGAAGGCCAACCTGGTGGCTCACCAGAGAGTCCATACAGGGGAGGGCCTCCACAAGTGCAAGGAATGTGAGAAAAACTTCAGCCGTGCCTCGAGCCTCCTTGCTCACCACAAAACGCATGTGAAGAAGAAAACCTTCTCCTGCACCATCTGCAGAAAGAACTTTGGTGGGAATGCAGCTCTGCTGCAGCATCATAGAGTCCATGCAAATGAGAAGCTCTGTAGGCGTTCAGAGCATGGAAATAGCCTCAGTGTGAGCTCAAACTTCATGAGACACCAACATCTGCGAGAGCAGGCCAGTGAACACACAGCAGGTAACTGAATTGTGTTTATTTCAAGTTACACAGAATCTCAGGGGATACATTAAATATTCTGATCTCTGTTTCTTCCTAAACAATTCTCACTCTTTGCTCTGGATATGAGTGTTGTGGGTTGGTTGATTTGGTTTTGTTACCTTTCCCCCCCTCCCCCATCTCTAATATAATGCATTTATCTCTTCCATCTGAGGAAGCTACTTGAAAAAGCTGAAGTTGAAATTTAAGTGTTACCATGAAGGTTGCCTGGCACCTTAGATTTCCCAAAGGTCTCAGATCCCCCTAGTAATAAAGACCTCACTAATTCCTGCTTCATAGTATTGCCTGATCTTCTATTGCTTTAGATCTTCAGAGGTGCTCAGCCACCAAAATGCTAAGATTAGGGAGATGCAAGAAATTTTCACTTGTAAAAGGCTGTAAAAGTGCCTTGGTCATCTGTAACAGCTCATTTTTCTTATATGTGGATATTGAATCCTAGCTTGTTGTTGTCTGCAGTGGGAAGTCTCTGGAATATTCTTAGCACAGTACAGGCTGTCAGACAAAGGGATTCTTTCAAGTAGAGAGTTTTCTGGATTTTGCAATATTTTATGTTCTAGTAATGACCTAAAACTCAGGGATATAATCTGGCGTTGTAGGGTGTTTTTGATTGTTGTTGTACCCTTACATGGGCAGTCCCTTTATCCTTGGTGAAAAATATTTTAAGTTTTCATCTTGGGTCTTGCTTAGACACCCACAGAATTGTTGTGGCTGTTGGCATGGGAAGCAGGTGTTTTGTGTGTGAGATTTTCCTTTGGTTTTTGTGGTTCATTTGTTTGGAGTTGTTTTCCTTTTTTTTTTTTTTTTTTTTTTCTCCCAGAAGAAACAAACGCAAACAAGAGCCTTTCACCTTAACGATGGAAAGTTATAATCAAGTTTGTGATAGAATGGCAAAACTGAATTCTTAATGTAGGGTTTGATGCCTCTCAGTCTGTCGATGCAGACAGCTGGCCTAGGAACCCTAAGCATGGAACCTTACACTCTTAAATATTTTTTCTTTGTGGCTTTTAAGAAGCGAAAGTTTATAATTACTGAAGAAAAGTCTCATTTCTGCCCTGTCAGTTGGACACTGGGCAGTATCAGATTAGTCTAACACTGTATCCACTTCTAAAGAAAGCATGCAAGTACAAACATATTTTTACTAAATCTCAATTTTCCTTAACAGATCTTTTGCTTCCTCCTTTCCCTGTGTCCCCACTTCCCCCTTCAAAAAACCTCCCAAAACCCTGTATCTGCCTAATCTTTGGTTTTGATTGAGTTTGGACCACCGTGTGACTTGAATGAAGTTTGAATTTTAAGATGTGGAGGAAGGCTTGTTACTGAGCTGCCGTGTTTGGAATGCAGACCTTGCAGCTCTTGACTCGAAGTGTCTTCCTTTTAGATGCAAACCAACCTGAATTTACATCTCTGCATCAGAAAGAAGAGCGGCAATGTGGTGCAGAGGCAAGTGAGATGGCTCACTGGAATCTTGTTTATGGAGAGTGTAAGTAGAAAAAGACTTCTAAACTGCCTTGTGTTTTTACATAGCAGACATTAACATCCTCTTCTCTTTGTACAGTGAAGAAAATGAGAGAAAATATGGATAGGCTTCTCCTGAATCAACAAAGTCAGCTGCAGGTGCTTCAGGAAATTCAGACGCAACTGAATACTCTGCTCCCAGGCAATGCTCTCCTGAATTCCAATGTTTATAGCTTAGGACTCCTGCTAGAACAGCAGATGGCTGCTGCAGCATCCATTTCTTGCCCCCTTCTTAATCCCAGCAGTCTCCTCTCCTGTGAAGGTGCCAGTGCCTTATCCCTTTCATCTGCCTCTGGAGCTCTGCCTGCACCTCAGCTCCCAAACTCTCAAGATCCTGTGGCTTCTGCAGCTTGCTCAGCATTGTGCTGTGAACGTGTCCAGTATAAACATGTGTGACTGCTTTGTCACTCGGGGCAGGTGACCTCTGGGCTGTGGTGTTGAGTTGTAGTAGCTGAGAAGGTGTCGACTGTACACTCAGATGCAACAGTTCATCAAATCCCTGTCCTGTAGCCTGCAAGGGTTTTGGCCAGGAATGACCATTGTCAAGGGGTGCAGTGAAGTGCAACATTCATATACTATTTAGTGTTTTTTTAACCTGATGTGTCTTTCTGTGTGTACTTGGGCAGTTGTACCTCTCCTATTGAGTTGAAGCTAGTGATTGAGTCCTCAGGGATGATTTACGTATCTCCTGTTAAGTCTGATTTATATAGAGGGAAGCAGGATGCTTATGTAAAGATGTTCAGTTGAACAGCAACCCTATCCTCAGCGTCTGTTTGCTAAAGCTTCCTTCCTTTAGGAAGTCTTTAAGTTAGGTGTCCTTGACTTAACTGATTCTCAAGCCAGCAGCACTGCTCAAAATAGGAAAAAAAAATACTTTCTGCTTTTTGTTTAAAAGAAACAACCACCCCCACCACCTAAAAATATTCCAGCTAGAAACACAAACCAAAAAACCCTCAACCAAGTACCACCTTTTAGGTCTACCTTGCTCACCAAGATTTCATGAGGAAAAGCCAAATTTGGCTTATTTGGCACTTGTTCTTTTGTTCAAAGGTGAGCTTGATTGAGCCTGAGTTTACTTTGTCATACCCTATTTGGATTGTTACGTGTTTTTGGCTGGTAGGACTAGGATAAATAATCAACACTGAGAGGCTCAGATGCATCATCTTGTGAGAACAGCAGAGGAAATAATTTTTTTCTATTTTTTTTTTTTCCCCTGTAGGACTCTGACATTTAAGACATTACCATGTCTTAAAATTCTGACATTCCAACCTCTGACAGGGTTGGAAAGTGCAGAGTTTTAAGCCATGTTGGTCTAGTCTACCTTGTTCCATCAGTGACAGACTTGGGGCAGTCTCAGGACCTTTAAGCTTAAAAGTGCAGAAAAAGCTCCTTTACCTTTGAACTGGGATAAAGAAACTTTGGGGCTTGTACCTTTGCCAAAAAGTTTTTCTCTTGAACTGATGCTGTGCTTGTGCATGGTTGGTTTTGTGCTTTGTAGTTTTTATGTTACCTTGTTAAAAGGATGCACTCTTAGTAATTAATAAAATAAGGTTTTGATTTTAGGGATGGGAAACACTGGTTCTCTTAACAAGTCTTCTTGTTGACAGAATGTCACATTCTGTCCCAAAGCTAAAACTGTGGGGCCAGGTATGTCACTTTTGCTGTGTGACTACAGACTGAAAATCACACACTTTTCTACTCTGTGAGATTTTGGATTAGTCTTAACTCATCAGGATATTAATTTAAACCAAATTAGGAGGCCTTGAGGAATGTCCCTTCATTGTGGTCTTGTGCTGGTATCTCTAAGGTGTAATTTCCACCAGCTGAGCATTTTAGAATCCTGTATCTCCAGGCTTCAGAGCTTCAGTAAGAGTTTCTACTGTCCTATGGAAACTCGTGGGTACTGTTCATAACTTTTTTGATGTTTAATGTCATTCTGCGTAAAGCAGAATGGTTGAAATCAATGGTTGAACTTTGTATTTCAGTTGAGTTTATGGTGTTCATTATTAAAACATTCCACTCCTGTTAGAAATGAATCTTTGGTGAGTTTTTGTCCTTCCTAAAATTATGTAGAGGTGGCCCCTGAGAGTCCAAGGCCAGCCAGAGCTGTTGGTCTTGGCAGCTTTTGTCTGGGTTTTCCCTTTCTCTGCTGATCGCAAATCTGGAGGTGTCCTGGCTCCATTTTCTTCTCCTTGAATAATAATAATCATAACAACAGAATGGTACAAATATAAGAAATAATGATCTGAAAATGCAGGAAATTGAAGGCAATTTTTTGAGAAACAGCTGGAATTCCAGATCTGTAAAACTGGCGCTAATGTGCCCAATTTTGGTTTTAACCTGCTGGTCTTCAGAAGCATTTTCTTCAGAGAAAAATGAAATAACTCATCAAGTTGTTACTAAGCTGACAGCAGGGGAAACACATACATTTGCCCTGCACTTACACAGAGCTTAAACAGACAAGGCTGTGTTGCAACTTCTCTTCCCTGAAGAAGATCCTATGGCAGGATCTAGATGATCTTTGAAGTCCCTTCCAACCCAGGGCAAAGTGGTTGCTTTTCCATCTCAGCAGAGCTATTTGGAATGTGCAGGTGGCCCAAGATCTCAGTGGCCTGGTCACCAGAGGATAACAAATTCATCAGCTTAAGCATACAATTCTTTCTTTCCTTAACAAGCAGGAATTATGGCCAAAATAACTTTTTCCTCTCAAAATCAGTAGTTCAGTCTAATTTTAGCAGCAATATGCAAAAAACCCAGCAGGTGGGGATCTACAACTGTTTTATTTATACCACAGCAGCAGCTTAGGACCTTGAACTGGGCAGAGGCAGTTACACTTAGATATTGTACAAATGCAAAGTGAAACAGTGTTTCCTGTCACAAACAGCTTTCAGTCTAGAGCAGCATTAATGCAATTTCCTCAAATGGGAAGCACTTTTATAGAACGTAAACTCCTCTAGTGTGATCTATTGCATGGTTTTTGCCTTTTTGTAATTGAACATGGCCAAATTTCAGCTTTCCAAAATCTCCAGGACAAAAAGAGAGCCCACCACATTCCCAAGGAAACTAAGGAATTGCACAAAGTGTAGTTACACACAGTATGGTTGTTGGAATAATGCTTCCTGGAAACACTTGAAAAATTGTGATGAACAAACAATTGGAAAAGCATCAAAGGGGTCTAAGACTAGAATTAAAGCTAGATTTACTGTGTTTAGTATTAGTCCATGCATCATTTTGGTTTGGGTCGTATAGTGTAGATGCATTTTGCACTTCAGTAGGCTCCCTGGTTTTGAGGATTTTCTTGTTTTTCAAGGGAGGAGAATGAATTTAATTTTTCAGAGGCAGAGGATTTAATTTTCTGTGATTGTAGACCATGCTTACAGAAAAGGAAAATCTCTCATGGGAAGCACAGAGTCAGGAAAGGCCTCAAAAGCCATGGTGAGTATCAGCACAGCATGAGCTCCAATGGTGATGCTGGGATGCCCACAGGAGCAAAAGCCAGGGAATGCTGCACAAACACAAAGAGGCTCAAAATATTCACCTTCTATTTGTCACTCAGGAAGATTTGTACTGCAGTGACAGATTAGCTCCTGGGTTTGAATAACGAACTAGAAACCCAAGAAGTTCCTTGGCCTGTATGAAAACAAGAAACCAAACTATCAAAGGCATTCTCTGTGCCCACCTTCCCTTGGAAAACCCCATATCGTTTAATGTGCTAATGTAATAATGTTTATGTAATGTAATAATATTTTGCATGGTACAGATGACATAGGTATTAAATCTACACACAGAGGCTTTAAATCAATAGCACTTAATTAGTTTAAATAAGTAGACACAATCAAAAATAGCTCTTCCCCAACAAGTCCAGTCAATAAAGTTTGATTTAGCAAAAATTGAGTAAGAGCAGCAGATAGCAGAGAACTTGGCTTTAGGGACTAATTATACTTGAAAGTAGAGATTTTCCATTTTAAATTGAAGCCATTTAAATGGTGTGGTGTGAAAGAGGTATGAAAGACTTAACAATTTAATCCTTAACCCGTGTAGAAACAGTTAGGTTGAAAGGACTTATTTAATATACTCCAACTCTGCCACCGCCTGGGTACTCAAGGAAACTGCATTGTGCTCAAATGCAGGCAGACATCCCTCGCAGTCTTGCCAAGGCTGGCTGGCAGAATAAAACCCACTGAAGCCATGGGATAAGTCAAAAATGTCCCATCTGAAAAGCCAGAGGGTTCTTAAAACATTGGCAAATTCTGAAAAGACAGGTACGATTTACCCTGTACTGTACCTGAAGAGAGCCTGCATGAAAGATGGAAACTATTTATATTGAAAGGCCCCACTAAAGTCTCCCTAGAGCATTCTCTTTTTTCTGGGGGTGGAATGAAGAAATGTGAGGGAAGAATCAGAGACAATTGGGATACAAAGAGATGCTGGGGAATGTCAGGAGAAGAAAACATCTGAGACAACAGGAGAATGTGGGAGTGCAAGGAGCTTGTGAAGGCAGCAGAGGAGGGGTTGTGGGACAGCCCTGTGGGCCACACCTCAAATCCTGTGTCCAGTTCTGAGCTCTTCACTGTGAGATGGCCACTGAGGGGCTGGAGCGTGTCCAGGGAAGGGAACGGAGCTGGGGAAGGGGCTGGAGCAGCAGGAGGGGCTGAGGGAGCTGGGAAAGGGGCTCAGCCTGGAGAAAAGGAGGCTCAGGGGGAACCTTCTGGCTCTGCACAACTCCCTGACAGGAGGGGACAGCTGGGGGGGTTGGGCTCTGCTCCCAGGGAACAGGGACAGGATGGGAGCAAACAGCCTCAAGCTGTGCCATGAGAGGTTGAGGTTGGACATCAGGAAGAATTTCTTCACTGGAAGGGTAATTAGGCACTGGAAGGGGCTGTCCAGGGAGGAGCTGAAGTCATCTGGAGGTGTTTAAGGAAAGCCTGGTCTCCAGTGGGATGGCCTGGGGCCAGCAGAGCTCTGTGAGGACTTTCTCATGAAGGCAGCTTCTCCTCCAGGCTGTGACAGGGATGTGTCCCTTCTCCCAGAGACTCAGTCCCAAAAGGCTTGGGAGGAGCAGGGATGCTGCAGTGCAGCAGCGAGCCAAGGGTGGGAGCTGCTTGAGAGACAGCTCTGCCCTCAGCCACTTGGGGCAGAAACCTTCCAAGTGCTGCCATCTCTGCAGGCAGGGCTTCAGTCACAACCACTCCTTGTGGCACACCAGCTGGGCACGGGTGCTGGCAGCATCCCTGGCTGTGGTCTGGGCATGATCCAAGGTGCAGTTCCTGGTCCAGGCCTGAGGTACAAGGTGGGGGGACAAGTGTGACCACACCAGGTCTCCTGGATTCCAGACAGCTGGACATAGTGATGCCTTTGGCCCATGTTGTACTTTTCAGTCACCTCCTCCCAACACACCCCAGGCATGGACTGGAATTGTGCAGGGGGTTCCAGAGGTAGTTCTGTATCCCAAAGCTCAGTCATCCTCTTTCCCTGTACTAGAATCAGATGCCATTTGCTACATGGCCAAGGTGCAGTGTTTTCTCACCCTTTCTTGTGACAAGTGTCAGTCCCTTCACATCAAACCTCAGGGCATTTATTTTCCTTTCTCCATGCTTTGTGAAGTGCTGTGTATACTTAGCAATGCACTATAAATTAAAAGGATTGCCATGGATTTATTTCTAAGATCCTCATTAATTTATTTTGAACGATGCCAAATTGAAGTGGCCTTAGGTTTCACAGCTGTTCCCCAGTATCTAGGATGGAATTGCTCACCAGTCTAAGCACATAACTGGAGTTCCTTTCCACAACCACTGTTAGTTTTGCCTGTTCAGTGTCACATGGCTGAAATAATTTCCCCTGGCCTGTCTGCCCTTTACTTTTTGTGGTCATGTAGCTGGAGAGGAAAATCTGGGTACCAACCCTTCCTTTGCTGTTGCAGAAATTACAGGGTATGCTCCTCTTCTTCCTGGGATTTAATCACTTTGTGGGCAGCATGAACTCATGATACAAATTCAGAAGGCATTGGGGATGTGCAAAAAGGAAAGAACCAGAAGGTTCACTTTGACAGCAGACACCTAACTGGCTTCTCTACCAGCCAGCTCCTTCCTCAGGACCAGTGGGAGGCTACTGGAAAAAGCAAATTAGTTACTCTAATTCCAGCAGAGCATCTCTAGTGTGCTCCATCCCAGACCTCTTGTCACCAGCTGGTGCCCAAATGCCCCTGCCAGCGGCGGGATGCAGAATACTGTAAATTTCTGTTGTGCTAACAGTGCTCAGATCCTGCAGAGGGAAAAATGCATGAATGATGTCTCTGACATAAAATCTGTCACCCTGATGTTGTTATCCTGACTCTCTCCCTCTCTCTCCCCTCCCTTTTTTTATTATTCCCCTCCCTCACTTCCCTTTCTTTCTTTCTCTCCAGAGTGAGTTCCCATCAGTTTCTCAACCCAAAGAATTTGGAGTTGAGGGACATTCTTAGAATTGGTCTTAATTTTCTCACATTTCTGAAAGAATCTGAAAAGCCAGAGGAAGGCACTTAGTGCTCACCATTCCTTTAGGAGGGAAAGGGGTTTATCTTTTTTTCTCTGCAGTGACACACCATCCTGCTGGTAGAAGAATCTGGTTCTGAGGAGTTTTTCTCAGTGGCACCTGGGTTTTATGGGATCCAGTTTTCCAGTCCGCTGCTGGGAAAAAAGTACATGTAAAAGTGATGACTGAAATACCGGTTTTCTACATTCTTTGCTTCATTGTGACTGAAAAACAGATTTCTGTTGATCTTGGACAAGAGATAGTTTTGTGTCATTTTTTAGAAGTATTTTATGCCTGTTCTCTAAAACATTTTTTGAGATGTATCAAACAAAAGTGTCTCTGCATGCACGGGAGACTTTTCTTTCAGGCTCTATTTCTTTTTCTCCTCAGCAACACTGGTCTGAATAGCCAGAGACACATCAGCAAGAGCCCCCATCTCTGGAAAAAAAAAAAAAAAGGAAATACAGGAAATTTCAGGAGGTTGAGCAAAGGGAGGCCAGAAGAGGCAACAGAGCCAATGTCAGGGTGTCCCAAAGCATTTTGCCATTGCAGTGGTGAATGGCTGAACCAGGCCACCACGTGAGGGGAAAGGAGAGTGGAAGGAATTGAAATGGGATGAACAACTAGGAAGGAAGACTGGGGGAGGGCTGGACTTTCTGGAGCTGCTGGGAAGATGTCATTTAGGGGTGATAGCAGCTTTATGGGAGAATGGTCACCACTTTCCAGACTGCCCATTGATCACTCATACCCGGACTTGCTTTTTTTTTGCTTTCCAGAGCTCTTGTAGTTGCCCTGCTGCTCATGTGTTGCCTGGGGCCATTTTCTGCTCTGGGTCTCCCTCCAGCTGACCTTCCCCACAACACCGCTGAACTCTGCCTGACTCTGGCTGAGCTGTTTGTTCTTCCCCATGTTCAGGCACAGAGCCACAGAGGAGACTTCTCTGTTCTGTCAGTGTTTCCCCTCACAAAAGGGCAGCTTCACCTTGAAGCTTCACCCCAGAGCACCTCCATGCACACAGAATGTGCCCCTGCTTTTACAGATGGCAGAGCTTTTGACAGGCCTGTGTGTGTCCTTCCCTTCTCCCAGCCTTGAAAGATTTTTGCAGTACAGAGACTGGGAAGTTTCTTCCCACAGCTCTGCACCTGGCTGTTGTTCTTAAGAAGGTGCCTCTTTGCTGGTCAACTGCTTTCTTTTCTTGCCTGATTTCTTTAACAGATGACCTTTGGGTTTCTCCTGATGCCTTCAAGGCAGAAATACCAAGCAAAACAGGAAAAGCAGAGTTTACATATAGTACGCATTAGAGGGATTTCAGGCATCTTCCCAATTCTTTGGACATATGATCAAGCCTTTATGTGAACATAGGGTGAAACAGAAACCACAAGATGCTTTACTGAAAAAAAGTATTTTAACAATTATTGGGAGAAGGGAAGCAGCAATGGGAATGCAGGGAACAAGGGGCTGAAACAGAACATTTTCCCTGTGTCTAGAGAAGGAAGAATTAAGATCAATTAACACAACTCCTCCTATTCTTGGAGAGGTGGAAAAGGATAGCAAAACATGATGATATTTGGTCTGCACCCTTGAATCCTAGTTCCCTGGCATGGTCAGTCTTGATGTTACCTGTCAGGGCTGAGGACATGGGGATTGCTGTGAAAGCACTCAGGGTTTACCTCAGGGCAGCCACATCCTGCCCTAAGCCTCAGGTGCTTGCTTTCCTTTGGCTAATTTGGGATGCAGCTGCCAATGTGGCTGTGGGTTTCACCTCCATCTTCCACCTCGTTGACCACAGCCACAAATGCATGTGGAGAGAAAGTGAGTTCTTTTCTCTAGAAATTTAACCTGAGGAGATCCTGAAACTCCTCAGGTTTGTCTCTGGATTCACCACCTCTGCCATCAGTGCTCAAGTCAGTCACCTCCTAATAGGAGTATTCCTGGGGAGAGAAGCAGTGAAGTGCCAAGTCAGAAGCAGGAGGGAAAGAAAAAGGAAATGACTGGTACTTAAAAATACTCAACCCAGGAGGCATGAACCATGAACTGAAGAGAGATGCCAGAAGAAACCCAGACACGGCTTGGAATACAAGAGAGAATGACTAATTACAGATGCTTCCTCCAAGTCTGTGAGTAGGTGAAAGTCACTGCTGGTGTGATCATGGATGTTAGTGCTGGTGCATCACAGCAGTGGCATTGTTTTTCTAGAGCAGAGAAGAGGAAGACATCCTCTTCTGGAATGCATCCACAAATTGTTACTTCACTCTGTTCCATGAAGCTGTCTATGAAGAAGGCTCTTTTATTCCCTTTCCTGGTGATAGCACAGCCCCCATATTTGCAGTACCCTTAAAAATCCGGGTAGCTTTCTCCCTAATCCCCAGAAAAAACAACATCCATCAGTGGAACAGTACACACTGCCACTAATTTCTGTTCCAAAAGCATCATGTGAAGGCCTGCTAAAGTTTTGTGTTTTGTGCTGCCATCTGGGCACAGTGAGGTTTGCTCTTGTATCCCTTATGAACCTGGACAAAGGATTCCTGCCTCCTTATTCCTCTGACTCCTTCACTGGCTGAAAAGTTCATATTCATGTATTAAATAGGTATTTCTGAGGCTGGGCTTTCATGACATCCTGAAATGGCAAACAACTCTCACTGATTTGTGACTGCAGATTATCCTGGATGGCTAAAGCTCTTACCATCCCCAGCCACACCACTGGGTTATTTTTAATTTGGATTGCTTCCTTGATCCAGTGCTCAGCACAGCTCCACAAACCACAAGGCTGGGACAAGTGAGGGAAAACTGCAGTCTGGAGTTGGTGGTAACAAATGTCTCAGGAATCCTTAAGCTAGTAACACCATCGTGGAATCCATGCCATCAAACAGGAGCCTGGGGGGATCAGCAGGGAGTTTAGAGAATGAAGAACAAAGGCATTAAACAGAAATGTGCCCTTTTATGCACACGAGGAATATCTGCAAAGGAGGTTCAGTTTAAGAATCTTTTCCAAGTGGATGTCACACAGCTGGAATTGGTGCTCATCTCTTGCTAAGTACCACTGAGGAGTGAAGCTGCCAGGTTTGTACTATTCTGCTCATCCCATTGGAGCTCTGGTTCCACCTCCTTTTCCTCCCAAAGCCTCATCTCCTCCTCTGTGTGTATTTGTGGTCACTTTGTCCTGAGCTCTATTAGTGGTGCCAGTGCAGCTCTGTGTGTAGCTGCAGCGAGATGCAGATTGAAATTTCAGTGTCTGTAAAGCAATAGTTTCCCACTCTACCCTTGGGTTTTTTTTTAGCTGGATCAGTTCCTGATCCAGTCCATTGTACAGACACGCAAACAGCTGTGTCAGTGTGACAGGAGGAAAATGTTTGAGGGAAGCAGAGGAGAGGCTTAGCTGAGTTTAATCATCACTGGTACCAAATGGCAAACCACAATCATGATGGATTGCTCTAAATGCCTGGCAGCAGTTATTTAAACTTCTCTACAGCTCCCTGTCATACTTCTTACTTCCCAAGTCAGTGCCACAGAAAGGAAATGGCTCTGTGTCTGGTATAGTTGCCCCTTTCTGCTGAATCAAGGCAAGCTGAATGCAGGTAGCCTGAACAAGTCTGCTGGCAGGCAAAGCAGCCAGGGTTCCTCACAGCTTCCTCACTTGTTGTAGTCTGGTCAGCCTGTACATTTAAAGGTCAAGTCCTGCAGAGACCAAAATTTGCCAGGACACCAGCCATGAGCAGCTACCCAGAACTGTGCAAAATGTGTTTATAGTGGTCAAAACCCATGCCTGAGACACATGCTAAATACTGGCCACTACCAAAGACAGTGATTCTGACACAAAGATGGAAAGTATAATTAAAAATTTAGAGATTTATTCAGAAGCATAAAATTCTATTTAGTCAATTAAAATCACTGACTGATGCATGTGACATGATCCTTGGTACCTGACCAACTGCTGCTATGGGCGGGGAATGGTGGGGATATTGTTCCATGAAGACTTTGTTCCATCCAAAGGCAGAAAGAGAGAAAGGACTTACAGAATATAATGATCTGAGTTGGAAGGAACCTTTAAAGGTCATCTGGTTCCAACCTCCACCTTCAACTATCCCAGGTTGCTCAGAGCCCCATCCAGCCTGGCCTTGGACACTGCCAGGGATGGGGCAGCCACAGCTTCTGTGGGCAACCTGTGCCAGGGCCTCAGCACCCTCACAGGGAACAGTTTCTTCCCAATATCCAATCTAAATCTCCTCTCTGTCAGTGTGAAGCCATTATCTCTTGTCCTGTCACTCCAGGCCCTTGTCAAGAGTCTCTCTCCATCTTTCCTGTGGGCTCCCTTCAGGCACTGCAAGGCCACAATGAGATCAAACAAAACTACTCTGAATCTTTCAGGCTGAAAAGGACCTTTAAGGTCATTAAGTCCAACCACTAACCATCTTATTTTGCATGATTCATTTGTATGTTCTCCTTTCTTTATGATGATCACGACTGCAGCAGCACTCTGAAAATGTGGACAAAGCCACCACTTATTTTGGGGTTGTCCTGGGAAATTACAAATCTGTGCAAATACTGGCTTTTTTTTAATCTCAGAATTACATCCAGGAATGACAAGAAGCAATTTCATTTAGGAAATTTTTAATAGCCTTTCAATCTTTCAGGTTATACCTGAAAAATATACAGGCTTTCTACATAAGCAAGAAGAAACACAAAGAAAGTTGTAGGCACAACGATATGTTTTCCCTAGATGATGCACATGATCATGGTAACCTCGCTCCTTGCACAGTCACTTGAAGTTTCACAACTCTGGTTCAGACTAAATACCAATGGCCTGATTCATTCTTCCACTGAATTTCACTGTTAATCATTGTAAAAAGAACATTTAGTGCCATGACTCAGTAGGCAAAGTATCTCCGGCCCCTTCTGACTGAAGTTTGCTGTGGCCACACCCACCTCCAGCAAAGGCAGTCCATAAATGGCCCCATGGCTCCATAATCAGGCTCCTGACACTCACTTTTCCCAAGGATTAATGTCTGAGCTTCCAGGGGAATTTTTCATCAGTACCTGCAACAAAGAAAGCCCCCCCAGTGATGTTATGCTTTAAAATTGCATCCCATACATCCCAAAACTGAAACATTGCAAATTCCCAGTTTACAGCTGACTTTTTGGAGGAGGGCATTAAGACAAATACTGAGTGATCTGTGAGAGGTCACAAAGGATAGCAAAGGTTTATTAGTAGGCCTGTATGTACAGAAGTTGACTGGAAATGATCAGGGGTCTGGAATTAAAACAAAAAGAAACCCTCACATTACAACCACTTTTGTAGCTCTGAGATCAAAATAATGAAAAATAAGATGAGAGACCACGTTGTTATCAAATCTTTAATTCCTGGAGTCCCAGGTGGCTAGCATTACATAAAACTTCTATGAAAAATGCATGCCATTCCATGAATAACTTGCATGTATTATGTAAAATATTTATTGAAGACAAATGCCATTCCATGAATAGCTTGGATGCTGCTTACTTTGAATAACAGGGTGTTCATCTACTGTAAATTAATTTCTACCGAATGAAATTACTTTCATCCCTCAATCTATCACCCTTCTCATAAGTAAAGTTTATTAACACATTTCTACTTTTAAATCCAGCTTTCATAAGAGCCCATAAATGAAAAAGAACACTGAATGCTGCTCATTAGTTGCTCTTGACAAAGGCTCAGTGGGAGGAGAAAGCAAATACAACAGAGAGAATAAAGTATCTGTGATGAAGAACCTCTAAACCTGGCCTAGGGTGAGGAGACAGCCACAGTAACATGAATTAAAGCTCAAGTCTGTGTCCTACTGAGTTAATCTTTACATTAGAGCACCATCCCTTAAGTGAGGTCCCATCTGCAGGTGTTTCTTAGCTATACTGAAGGGTTAGAGTTGTCTCAGCAACACTAAAAAGCTAGATCACTGGGTGTAAGAAAAAAATTAATTATTCCACCACTTTCCACACACAGGCCCTTTTCTGTAAAGCTGCTCTGCATGTAGATTTTTAGTTTACAACAGTACACACACATATAAGATCTCTAACAGTATATCCTGGTATTGTATAATATTTAATGTAACAATATTGGATACTGTGTGCAATAAATTAATCTGCCTTTTTTATATACAGTTAGTAAAACAACAGCTATGCATACACAAATTCCCTTTCCCCCTAACTGAACCAACAAGCTTTTTAAAGAAACCACATCATCTGCGTTTCCTGACTGTTGTTTCAGATTCTGACTTGCTCACCTTTTTTCCCTCTGGGCTTCTGTCTTCTCTGGTCTCACAACTTCACTGTTTCTATTCCACACATCCAGAAGACAAACTGCAAAACCACAGGAGTGAAACTGCTGTGATGTGTGAGTTCTCAGAGAAATCAGCCCATCCTCATCCTGAGCGAAGATTACCTGAGTATTTAAAAAATGGTAAATTATTATAAGTAATAACAAACTGAGAGTAGATCATCAAACAAAATAAGAAAAGCCCCTTTTTCAAATATTGAAGCACCATTTCTAGGGCATGATTCACCTATTCCTGAGGTAGACACCTAAAACAGGTCAGATGAATCACTATCTAACAGTGTCCATTTCTCCCAAGAAGTTTCAAAATAAAAAACAGTTCAGAAGCTCTCTTTGATCTTAATACATATTTTCAGATTTGTGGATTAATTTCATGGTGTAGTTTTGACAGGCCTGGGGATGGTTTTCTCCTCTAATTTCTGAAGGAAATACAGCTCTTTTATCTGTCAGCTGCCCATTAGGAACCAATTGTCTCATTCCAACAGAATACAAATAGAGGAATCAGAGATGAGCAGGTTCCTATATCCAGAGATCAGTGTTCCTACTGCCAGGGATTAATGCTCCTATAGCAAGGTATCAGTGGCCAGGTGCAGCAGAGAGCTCTTACTGGCATCCCAGTGGGGAGGATCAGCAGAGGGAACCTGCCTTGTCCATGCTCTTTGGCATTTTAAGCAGTATCTTGTCCAGGCAATAGGATAAAATACCTGGTTTAGGGTCACTGAATCTGCTGGGAACATGGGAATGATATAAGGATAATTTGGGGGAGAAGAGTGTTGGGAAGAGAGTGAAATAAATGACAGCATAATGTGCCAATATTATAATAAAGTATTAATTAGAATATTGGTAATAATGAGCTCTCTAGATACTGTTTGTGCTCTTTGGACTGGAAGGATTTGGTGGTGTAACACCGGACATGACCATGCATAGCTGATCCTGGAAGCTGCTGCTCCTAAAATGAAAAAGATGACTTACACCTGTTCTTTGGCAGCTCTTCATCCTCAGGAGTTCCTGAAATGTTCACGCTCCTTAGAAGATGGGAATCTTTTCCCCTAGGAGTCTCCAAAGCACATTTCCGAAATCAATCAGAAATTAATTCACTTCTCCTATGACGACAGGCCTAGAGAGTTGGGGTTGTTCAGCCTGAAGAAGAGACCTTATGTGGCCTTTCAATACGTAGAGGGGTCTTGCAAGAAAGATGGAGACAATTTACAAGGGCCTGGAGTTACAGGATGAGGGGGGATGGCTTCAAACGGACAGAGGGTAGATTTAGATTAGTATGAGGAAGAAATAATCCACTGTGAGGGTCGTGAGGCCCTGGCACAGGTTGCCCAGAGAAGCTGTGGCTGCCCCATTCCTGGCAGTGTCCAAGGCCAGGCTGGATGGGACTCTGAGAAACCTGGGATAGTGGAAGGTGTCCCTGCCCATGGCAGGGGATTGGAATGAAATGAGCTTTAAAGGTTCCTTCCAACCCAAACCATTCTCTGATTCTGTGATCTGGGAGCCCTTGAAGAGAGACTGGTGACATTCCTGAACCTGGGAATTGAGGACAAAGCCCCAAAGTCCCACAGGGACTCTGGATCCTGGCAGATGCACAAGGAGTGAGCTGCACATGCTGGTTCCTGTGCTCAGCAGGGCCTGGGGGCCTGGCATCTGCTCCCAGCACCTGGCCCAGCAGGGCCCCCCACACCCACGCAGGAATCCTGGCCAACCCCACTGCGGGGAGCCCCTGGGAACAGGGAAGGGGGTGCAGCAGCACACGGCTGGGGAGAAGCAAGAAGCCACCACTGGCAAGGGGACAGGGAACAGCAAACAGCCAGATTGGTGCAGGCTGGGTGTGGGAACATGGCTGCAGTGATAAGAGGTTTGCAAAACAATCACTGGGAAGAAACCAGGGAACTGGGCTTATTGAGTCTAGAGGAGAAGGCTGGAAACGGCAAGACATGATAGTGCAGTTGCAGTACACAAGAGGTTGCTGTTAAGAGAGGCAGAGATTACACTGCTGGAAGGACAGAGATAAGATCTAACCAACTTAATTTCCAGGAAAGAAAAGAAGATGGGAGAATAGAACAAGAGTAGATGTTGCAAAAACTTTCTCTGCGTAAGCCAGAGCTGGAAAAGATTATCTGTGAAGTTGTGGAACCATCAGCAGCAGAATTTAACCAGACATCATCATGCTCTCTCAGTAGAGGATGGACTGCTAAGCTATCTCCCAAGCTAGCCTTTGGAAAGCAAAAATCCATCAACTCTTTTCAATAATAAATTAAAAACCATCCATGCATGCCATATGTATCATTAAACATATGGAAGATGAGTAAAACGTTTCACATTTGGATAACAAAGCTACTATAGATTTACAAATCCTGATTTCAATGCAGGCATAAATTTGAAATATTACTTGGATAGAAAACTTTGATCTTTCCCCTCAAAGAAACCTGCAGTTGTTGAGCAGGTAAATGCTGCCAAGACTTTTTAGTGCTATTTCTGTCACATGGCACCTCCTTCCTGCAACCAACTTTTTCTGTTACCTCCTGCTCCCATACAGAGAAGCAGCAGCCACTTAATATTCTGTGGAGCACTTTTACTCCTGTTGAAATGTCTGTGGGCTGGGTTAGTCTCACAGCAAGATCATAGAGTCTTCTCTCCACCATCAGATGATACAGGGCCATAAGATACCTCAGGCACTGGAAGAAAACCCAGACCATATGGTTCTTTTGGGATCCACTGCACAGAATACTCCCAAGACAGAGGCACTCCGAGCTTCTCAGTCCATCAGGAGTAATCAAGGGCACCAGAACATCTTATGGGAATGGACTACCTAAAGGACATGGAGTTAGGGTGTTTCTGAGTTGATAAATGGGCATCTAAGCTGAAGCAATCCAGGCAGATTCCCATAGGGCATATATATGGAAAGGGTTTTGATGGGAATTGACCTGACTCAGGATCAGCTGGTTGACCCCAGAGAAAAAAGCCTGATCTATTTGCTCCTAGTGAGAAGAGCTGGAGCCAGGATTCACCCCTTCCTTACTCAGCATCAATGACAGCACCTCAGCAGGATACCAGTCCCTGAATGAAACATACTCACTGTGACACCTGCCAGGAAGGCATTCCAGCACCAGAGCTGGGATAAAGGCAAAGATATCCAAGCCACTGCTGGGAATCCTGCAGGAAATATGAGGCACAAACTCCTAGAATTACAGAGAGCAATCTGACAGTGCTCCAGGGCAAAGGGGTAGCTGCAGTTGGATGTGAGTACCCTACTATGATGGGCCTCATATAGTTTTTCTGAGGATCACTAACAAGGGAAGGGGAGGTCCTGGCAATGGAACATCAAACCTCTACTTAGAGCTGTGACAAGGTTAAACAACCTTTTGGTCTTTGTTTCTTTATTCTCTGATTCCCTGGGGACTTCAACTCATGTGTCTGAGGAGGTGTGAAAATGTCAGAAGAGAAAGAGTCTGTGACAATGCATGTTGACCACAGGACAAGGATGTGGCCCCTACCACAGCCACTTTACACCCTGAGCCTCCACAGCAAGTTTTTTGCTGAGGCAGAAACCCCACTCTTTTTATAAGGTCATTCTGCATTTACGTTCTATTTGCAGGATTATTCTTGTGCTGTTCTTAACTAAATGCAATGAAAATATCACACAGTGTGCATCACAAAAAAGGCCCTTTTTGTGTGTTAAGAACAAAAGCTCAATTCATGAAAAATGTGCCTTTGCTCAAAGGAAACAATCCTGCTTCAGTCTGCCCTTCCAACAGCATCAGAACTCCAAACAAACAATGCTTTCCCACCCAGTGTGCATAGTTATATTTCTGTGCAAGCTCACATCCATCTTTATAATCCATCCTATGGGAAAGGTTGCTTTTTCCAGAACTGAGGGGAGTGAGCGGCACAGGGAATCCTCTCTGAGTATACAAGAAGCCAATATCATGGAGGTGATTCTATTAGGAGATTGATTATCTAATTACAGGAGTCATGTTTTGTAAGTTTAGGGCCTCCAGGAAAGCCAACATGGGTGGCTAAAATCCCAGGGATTTTAATTTTTAAAAAGGTGAAAGAAACTACAATAAAATGGTGGATGTTTCTTGAAGACTCTGACTGAAAGCCTTAACAGCAATCAAGTGCCCAACCCTAACAAAAACTACCCAAGGGTGGAAAAGGGAAGTTGCTCTCTAAACCTGCTGGTGTGACAACAACCAACAGAGGAGCAGGTACAGCAAACAGAATGGTGTTTGGGCTCACGTTCTCTCACCTGGATGCAGCCAGGAATCAGCATCAGGAACAGCTTCCCATGAGGGGGCACTACACTATCACACATCCAGGCTTGCAGATCTCCACCTCCACCACTTGTGCAAAGACACTGAACAGAGAGGGAAGCACATTTCAGCTTTGTTTATCCTCCTCTGCAAAAACTAAGATGAAAACTTACTGTTTATCCCGTTAAAAACTACACTACTACGTGCAATTCTATCCACCAAGAGAACCAAAACAAAAATCCCAAACACTACATCTGGAATGCAGAGATAGTTTGGGATTTCTGAACTTTTAAGTGCTTGACTTCACAGCTACTGAAGAGTACCTTAATACAAACTAAGGACTTCTATGTGCAAGTGTTTAATGAACAGGGTTATTGGTGAATGGGAAGATTAATTTGTGGGCTGGATTCTATGTCTAGCCAACAGAGGAAGGAAATAGAAGGGCGGGCCTGAGTCATTACTACTGACCTACACCACAAGCAACACCACTTAAATGGACGTTATCATGCGAGGATCTGAGCTAGGAAGAAGCGACTTCCTGGCACAGCAGTTTCCAAGTGCAGAGGGATGGGCAGGAGGGGGCTGGGGCAGAGGCAGCTGTTCTGAGCAGGGAGGAAACCTGCTGAGGGGTCATCCTCCCGCCTGGCTGCACACTCAGGTGCTGCAGCTGCCTGCATGGGGAAAAGCCTGCACACCTGCAGCTCCTACACAGACATATCCTCCCTTTCAGCTGGAACCAGAGTATCTGGCAAGCCCCTCGAAGGCAGCATGCTGATTTCTGCTCCCCGTGCTGTTTTGTAGAGGCCCCAGCTATTTCAGCAGGTCTGGACTAGAATGAGAGTACCTGCAGTAGTGTGACCTTGTCCATATCCCACCTTTCCCCTACAGTAATTTATTTCTAGAGTCAATAGCTGGAGCAGAAAGCCTAAAGAAATGACCACAAAGCAAGTGGCCTACCTGAATCTGAAAGAAACGGAAAGGCAGAATGAAGTGTTCCAGATGTTCTGGTAATGAATTGATTAGTTTGTTCAGAATCATTTCTACAGAAGCCTTTGAGTGTCACTCCCCATCCCCCAACCAGCCCAAATTAATTTATTGCCATCAGCACCCATATGTAAAGTACAGAGAAAGACTCTAATGAAGTTCTTGTTTTAGCATTTCCAAATGGAGTGGAAGTATTTTAAGAGTCCCAGTAACTTTCTCCAGGACTTCTCCAAGGGGAAAAGCAGACAATGCTCATTATCCTGGATCTTCTCTCTTTAGGCTTTTTCTCACAAAGGAAGGAAGGTAAACATCAGTGTGTGAGGTGCAGGTAAAGGGCAAAGCTGAGATTCCAATCCAGCAGTTACCTGCACATGGATGGAAAAGGTAGCATGGGCTGGGAAATAACTTACTGCAGCATGAGGGCTCTGCTTCAGATTTGCACAAGGATTTAGCTGCAACAGAAGAATCACGGAAAGATTTGGGGGAAAATCCAGCTGTTTGCGGAGCTCAGAATCCCACAACAGAGAAATGGAAAGCGCCACAGAAACCAAGAGCTGCGTCCCAAAGGCTCCCTGGGAGCTGCAACTGGGAATTTCAGTCTGGGAAAGACACCTGCTAGGAACAAGCAACTCGGGACATCCTTTGAATGGAGCACCTCAGGGCAGAAAAAGGCTAAGCCCAGAGATTTCCTTGGAATTACCTATATTGACTGCTATAAAAGAACAGCTGTTTGGAAATATTTGCATAACTAGTTCTCATTAAGATTTTCCAAAATTTCTGTGTGGTATTTCCGGATATATCAATGCTGTGATCCTGGATTACCAAAAATTATGAATGATAGAGAAAAGGCAAACCCTACTAAAACCTATCTTCCTGTCTGTCTGACTACTCATTCCCCCAGTACACATTTTTTCTCCATAATGTCTTTCTGCCCTTTTGGAGGCATCTTAATAGTATGAAGCACAGGGGTTTTTCAAACTGCTTTTATTTTTTGGATCCTTGCTCACAGGTATTACTTTATGTTTCTAGGGCATCTTTGGTGAATCCTTCTCAGGTTACACCTCCTGATATGTGTGGTCTCCAGGCGAGAAATTACTGCAATAATTTTATTCAGTAAAAGACACTGCTGACACTCAATAGAAAGTAACAAAAAATACCCTCATTAATGTTCTTGGTCATAAACCACCTCTTCCCTGCACTATATATTTTGAAAAAAAACCTCTTAAAATTCAAGTTCAGATTACTTACCTGCACGGACACTTCCATATAAATCTCCATATACCAGTCAGGTGGGAATGTGATGTTATACTGCATTACATATCAAATTTAATTTTTCCAAGTCTGACTGAAGGAAATCCTCCTAAAAATATAAGAGCTTACTACTGTTCTACTGGAAATTCCATCACTGAGTTGCCAAATGCTACTGGTGAGCAAGAGATAGGTTGCTTTAATCACAGTATGTATCATTAAAGGTTGGGTAACTGCTTCAGAGAATATAATCCCTGAAGTATATAGCTCCTTTTCACCCCCAGTATTTATTCAAAGGAGCTTCTTGCTTGTGAAAGGAATCTATATTTTATTAAACCCAAATAAAAGGATTTTAATTAAACTAAAATTGGACTAACTTTTAAGGTATTTCTTTCTGTCTTCTGAAAAACAGTATATAAGGAAATAGATGTGACGTTTTGAGCCATGTTTTGCTGCAGCTGATCATGTGAAATCTTGAGCAGGAGATACATTATGGGGATTTCTTTATTCTTTCTTTGGTTTATAGGTATGCTTTGAGCAGTAGTTTGTATTGCATTCTGCCCAGCTGACGTTTTTTACACGCTCAGCAAAACTAAAGGAACATCTCAGGCGATCTTGCCTGCTTTTGAAACCGGCAGTTTGAAAGTGGCCATTCCTACCCTCGATTCCATCAAAATCAAGGACACCAACATTTGCATGTATGCAGCCCACACCTTTCTGAAGCTGTTGCATGAGCAGTCATTTTCCTTGGTATCAGTCTGGACTGCAGCTGTAAACTGAGCTGGGAAAGCCCATCAGCCTCCCCCAGGCTGACCTCCTCAAGTTCAAAACCACCTCATCCCTTTTAGAACAGGCAGGAGCTTATAATCAAGTAAACTGTTGGGCAATGTCAGGCTACAGGATACATGCAAATAAAAACATTCTTTCACCACCTTTTGTGGCTGACAGGCAGGGACTCTCCAGACTGTCCCTTACTCTCAATGCCCCTAACAGTAGCCTTTGTCTCAAGACAGTCCATTTGTTTAAATTTTCCTGGCAGACCCTGTTAAAAAGGGGGAATTTAGCTGTGTAGGACAATGGCCTGACTTGCACATCAGGCCACACAATTATTTTGCAAAAAATTTGTACAACACACTAAATGGGCCATTTATACTTAATCCATCCAATGTAGACCTTCACTGTAACTGGTACACAATTCATCATGACAAAAAAAACCCAACAAAACTATCTCTTTATGGCTCACATGCAGGTATCCGTTTGTACAAAAATCTTACTGCTTTTTGTATGAAAAAAAAAAGAAAGAAAAACCTCCATGAAGTTGAATAAGGATTATAAAGATAAATAATTTGGATGGATTATTTTGCTCCTGGTTTGACTTCATATAAGCAAACACAGCATTGTATCTAGGTCACTTGTTGGCTGCAGGCTATTTGGAATTCCCAGGAGAAGGCACTTGAGAATGAAATAGGGGAAGCCCATTTTGGTCTGTTCATGTTCTTTGATAATTTAGGTTTTGTCTCAGAGCTACAGTTATTAACTCAGGTTGTGTCAGCAATGTGGATTTATAACATCACACAGAAAAGTATTTCTAACCATATCACCCGAAGGAATTTCCCAGCTCTGTATTTTCCTAAACTTTTCTGTCACAGCCACCTGAAACATCTCCTTGAACAAATTTCAGGAAAGATCCCAGAAATCAGTATTTGTCTGTGTGAAGCCCACAGTTTCTTCAACACCTGGGATAAATGATGCCTCTCCCAGACAACAGCAGCTCACCCTTGTAACTGCATCCACAGCTGGCACTGAAGCAGTTTCTCAGACTGAGACAGACCCAAGCTCACTCCCACAAATGAAGAACTTCCTGTAAACAAACCAAGAAACAAAAGCTAAAAATAGTCCTCCTCCCTAGCTGCTGTCATGTGGGGAAATCAGAGCATGAGATACACCTCAATCTGAAGCAGGGAAGTTCCAACCTGTATTTTTGAGGGACGATTTGCACACTTAACACCACAACACCCCACTGCATCCTTTCTGCCCTACCAGACTGAATCCAGGGATATGGCTGTAGGGATAAAGAACCTCTGTCAGTGATACAGCTGCATTCAAGATTTAAAAAAAAACATACTGTGCAACTGACACTTCTTCCTCTCTTACCTCAGCACCTGCTGCAGCTCAGGAAGGTGCTGGCACCTACAAAAGCAACAAGAGCACTGGCAGTACCAAAGCTGAGGCCAGGTCTGCACTTCTCTCATACTGTTGCAGTGAAAATGCAGTGCTGGAGGCTGGAACTCTGCTCCCTGCTAAAGGAAAGCTGTAAACAAGGGGCAGGAAAGGAGATGACTGAAGGGCCGCTACTGCTGATGTTCACAGTGAGCCTTGGAGGAAATGAAGGAAACGGCCAGGACTGACTCACCGGGGATGGTTGTTTTACTTGCTGCTTGTGTAAACTTACTGTGCTGCAGCTTCCAGGTTCTCTGTTCTGCTCCCTTCCACTATTACCAGGGTTTTTCATGCCATAAGCCCAGGTTTGCATCTGCTTGGAGTAAGGTACAGCTGCTGAACATGCCTAGGGAAGCAAACTGGCTTTCCAAGGAGAGTTCAAGCAGATGATTTTAGTTTTAAGAAGACCCTTAAACAACCCCCCTCCTCTGACTTGTGATATGTCAGCAGCTACACCAAGTTACTGTTCTGTCCTGCTGCCTGCCTGGATTTTGGCATGCCCAGCTGTGTGCTCTGCATATAGAACTAAGCCCAGAATAGCATCTGGGAAGAGCAGAGAGGATGTGACAGCACAGGACTTGAGCAGGACGGGATGTTTACAAGGAGGATGTTGGAGTGGGAGGAGTGGAAGGTTAATGTCCCAGCTGCCCCTAAGCCCCACGACAGCACAAAGCACTGCAGGAAGCAGGAGCACTTCAGGGTACAGGGCCCTGCTCTTGGTGCTGCTGGGCCTCTTTGCAGGGAAGGGACATACCAGAGATGTACATACAGGGTTATATATATACATATATATAGGTCTACACCCTAAGGAGGTATGTCCTTGAAGAGAAAGGGACATACCAGGCACTCAGATGCTGCAGCCCAGAGTTTGGTGGGCTAAGAGACTCTGCAGCCAAATCCACCTGGGATAGTCACAGCATGGGACAGCTCATGCTGTGCTAGGTTCCAGATGTGTTCAGGCACACAAACTCTGTGCAGCAAGCAGAGAAAGCCAGGTATCATTCAAAAAACCAAACAGAAAACTGCATCTGCAGCTGCTGGAGGTGCCAGCGACAGGGGAGAGGTTAAGCCCATCTCAGACAACAAGTTGCCCTTTTCTGGATAGAAGAGCAGTTTTCCAGTCAGGATGACCAACTCCAACCCGCTGCCAACTGCTAGGAACTTAGAAAATGCAGTGGGAAGATGCACTGGCTATTTATATAATGTCCCAGAGGTCTGACACCAAACTAAAAGAGACATGATCCAGAGTCGGCTTCCGGGAATTCGAAGCATCCCTTTCCTCACTGCTGACTGTAGATGCAGTGATGTGGAATGGGAATCTCAGCTGCAGAAGCTGATCCACCCTGCTGAAAAAAGGCACCCACACAAACGAATGAAAGGAGTAATTGAATCAGAAGGCAGAAACAGGCATGAGGATGATTCTGTGGCTGTCTGGGGAAGTTGTCAGTGCACCACTTCTGAGAGGAGTTTTCCTGCCTGGGAGACTCCACATGGGTCTTACAGGGAAGAGAGGACTCAGGATTGCCTGGGAGTGGGCTGCAGGTTTTCTCTGGTGGTTGGGCCAAGCTCCTTCTTTCTCTTTTTCTGAAATCTTCAGAGCACATCCTGTAGGATATACACCTGCAAGCTTCAGGAAATGATTAGGAGAAAAAAAGACTTAGCAAAGAGAGAAGTATGGATAGCAATTTGAAGAGACAGAATATATAATATAGGTAATGCCTTCCTCAGCCCCCTAAGATAATGCTTGGCACACTTTGCAATTTTGGTGAGCAAAGATCTGTATAATATACCATGAAAAATGCACCCTCACGTAACTCCTGTATCCCTTTAAGCACCTGTGTACCTACAAAAGACGGAACACCCAAGAATTGTAGCTGTAGATCCAGCTTTTTAATGCAGCCTACAGAGTTTTGCTACCCATGTCCTGGTCAATTTCTTCAGAATTCAGGTGTTACATTAATTTACATTAATTTGATGATCTTGGATACAATCCTGCCTGGGATCCTTTACAATCCTATAAAGCCTAGAACAACCCAACACTTTCCCTTGCATCCCCAGCTGCCTGCTGGGAGGAAACACAAAGGGTTCATGCATGTGAAGTTAAGGAGTGCAAAAACACAAGACTCGGATAATGAAGAGAGCTTAAAAAATAAGAAGTACTTCTGATTCTTAAGCTGGTCCAGACACCTGGGCTGGCAGGTCAGGTGCACTCCAGAGGCAAAGCAAACAAGCACTGTGTCCAAATCTGAGAGGGTCACAGTTACTACTGAATGTCTGGAACTGAAAGGGACCCACAAGGATCATCCAGTCCAACTCCTGGCCCTGCACAGACATCCCAACAATCCCACCCTGTGCATCCTTGAGAGTGTTGTCCAAACACTCACGGAGCTCTGTGGGGCTGGGTGCCGTGACCACTGCCTGGGGGAGCCTGTTTAGTGCCCCACCACCCTCTCGGGAAGAACTTTTACTAAAAGCACCCTAACCCTCCCCTGACACAGCTCCAGCCTTCCCCTGGTCCCAAAGAGCAGAGATCAGAGCCTGCCCCTCCTCCTCCCCTCCTGAGGAAGCTGCAGAACTGCTGTGAGTTCTGACCTCAATCTGCTCCAGGCTGAACAAACCGAGCGACTTCAGCCGCTCCTCATGTGGCTTTCCCTCTGGGACCTTCACCCATATTCTTATTATTTAATTAAAGAAAAA
>VRYO01000369.1:5372953-5383041 GCA_009812075.1 Sialia sialis
CCGGGGGCCGCATCCTTGGCGGGGGCTCCGCGCCCCGACGGCAGCAGCGCCTGTCCCGCCCGCCGCCCCCCGCTCCCCCGCCCGCTGCCGGCAGCAGGGAGGGCCCGGAGCACAGGCCCTGTCCCAGGCTCGGCTGCCAAACAGCAGCAGCAGGAGCCTCTTCCCGCAGAAATGGTGCCTCCCACGCAGGAGCGAGATCCCACGGTGTTCGCCGGGTTTTCAGCTCCCGCCGGGAGCTGCGGCCCGGGAGTCGCGGGGGTGCTGTGCTTGAACTCTGGACACCTTGTTTTCCTCCTCGCCTCGTGACTTTCATGGCCTGTCACGGAGGGAAGGCACAGGAACGAAAGGCGAGATCCCTGCCTGCTGCTCGCTTCCTGCCTCCTTCCCGCAGCCCGGCCACTGCAGCAGCTCCGATGGCAACCCCAGCACCCCAGCCAACCTGCCCGGGGGGGATTCGGAGCTCCCACGGCTCTCACCTGACCCATCGTCCTCCCAGCACCCCCTTGCTTGATGCTTCGTCTATTCCCAGATATTGGCTAAGACTGCATCAAACCTGGTAGGAATTATGGGGTCAGAGATCTGAGCTCAGCTCATCGGTGGTGACTTGTTGGCGACTTTGCCAGGGTGCTGCTGGATATGGATACCTGTGTGTTGGCTTCTCCTGGAGTTGGATGCCTGTTCCTCCTGGGCCCAAGCCAGGAAGTTGGAAGTTTTGTGACCTGATTCCTTGGTGTTTTGGAGTTTCTCATAACCTAAATGACTTGGAGATGGCTTGGATAAGGACAGAGTCCTTTTAAAGGGTTGCTCTGAAGGGAGGTGGCTTGGTTTGGAGGAATAATGTATGGGTGACCCAGATTGTAGAACTGCACCTGAATTGGGCGAGGAGGAGGCATCCATAATCAGACTTGGAGTTGTAACAAATCTCAGTTCTTCTTAGTTATTGTTAATGTTAGGAAGAGCTCGGCTGGCTTCTTTGTAGAGCTTCGTTTTGCCTGGTGGTGGTTGAGGGTGGCATTTGTCCTGTCCTGCCTGTACAGCAGCCTCGTGGTCTGGGTAAATCTCAGTGGGTTTATGCGGTCCAGTTGCTCGTGACAGCAGGTGACTGGGCTTGAGGTTGATGCTCTCTGAAATAGTGAGACACAGATACTTCCTCTGGGAACCTCTTGTGCATCCTCATAGATTTTGATGGTAAGAGTCTGTTCCACAGGCCTTTTTTTCTTAATTGTTTTTTTTTTTTGTCTGATTTTTTCATTTCATCCTGCTAACTTTGGATAGTTGTTCTTGTGCTTGTTCTGTTGAATCTAATCTTTTTGTATGGTTCATTTATTTCATGTGCTTTCTAGTAGGAAAGAGCTAAAATATGCTATAGTTTTTGATGTTTTTTTCTTTCTTTTTTTAATGTAATCTACTTTAGAGTCTTGTTTAAAGTGGGCTGTGTTATTTAATTAGTTTGTATTCATATTACATTCCCTCTTCATAGTTATCCCAGGCAAAATTTGAGGAACAGCCCGCAAGGGATTTCAAATTCTTAATTGGAATCACATTTTTTTCCAAGGATGTTTGATTCTTAAGAGTTTACTGTGCTTTCTGTCATCTGGTATCTTTCCAGTTGATGTTGTTTGCTTAGTTACTGTTTGGCTAAATTATCCACAGCTAGTTTATTTCAGTAGTCATGCCTCGGAAGTTTTGCAATTCCTTTCCGCTTTGCAGCTCCTCACTGAAGTCCTGTTGAATCTTTTAATGAAGTACTCAGAAGCAACTTCAGTGCAAATGCAGTTGTGCTCTATTGTTTTGGCACTTGGGCTCTACAGAGAGGCTATTTCCCTCTTTCCTGAAGTAATCACACAGTTGATGTTCAGAGTATCAGCCAGCTGGGGACAGATACCATCACCTGACCCCTGGCAGTTATTTACATTCCCAGCTGTTATCACTGCACTGAATCCAAAATTCTATTAGAAAAGTACCCAGTCTTGATTTCATGATATCCAGTGATAGGCTGTACTGGTTCCCCAGGTAAATTATTCCAATGGCTGATTACCCTCGCTAATTTCTTATCTCCATCTGTCCGGCCTGGCTCCTAACCACAAAGTCTTGCTACAAGTTTTCATGCCACGTGACAGAGCCTGTTGCTGCCAGGATGACACATTCCAACTAAAAGATGGCTTGTTGTACTGCAAGCCCATGGCTGTTAGCTTTGCTGAGCTCTTCCTTCTGGGAAGAGGCAGCTGTGGAGCTGGATTCTGGGTGATCAGTGTGGTTTAGAACAGTGGTGGAGAGTGCCTGGCCTGGTGTCTGTGTGCAGGCAGGGCTTCCCAGGAACTGTGATTGAATAACTGGTGTTGCGTGGAGATGGGCTTCACATGATGAGCTGCCCAGCAGCACAACAGGCTGCTGCTGAAGGAACGATCTAGTTCTCATCCAGTCCTGACTGCAAACTCCTGCTGCTTCCCTAGGATCAGCTATGGTGATTAAGTGGCCTCAGATCAGTCCGGTCACTGCTCCAACTGAATATAGACCCCCTTCCCTAAAGAAAAAAGTATAGAAGTTGGATTTGCCTGCTTTGTGGCCAGAGAGATTGCTTAAGAAGTGTAGCGTGACACTGGGCACAAGAAACGTGCTGAGGGACCACCTCTTCCAACAGCAGGATTAAATGCCAGAGGGAATCACACATTTAGTTCCTACATTTCTGTGCTTGGATAAACAAGGCTGTGGTTGCACAAATCCTCTCAGCTGGCACTGCTGTTGAAAGAAGCCGTCGTGCCTGCCTGTTGTCATCTCTGCTGGTTCTCTGCTGCGGTTTGTTGTGAGACCACACATGCACCTCTGCCACCAGAAGAGAAAGGGCAGAGGATGGAACTCCTCTGGGCAAGGTGAAGACTAAGAGCTGTGACGAGCATGCCTTACCTTAAATCTTCATAGAAGGCAGTGTATCTTTTTGCCTTCCCTCTGCAGCTGACATGTGAGATTTATTCAGTAGTGCAGGTTAACTTGGGAGAACTGGGTTTAGCCAGGACTGGGTTTGGGTCATCTGCTTTTATGTCTTTGGTCAAGAAGTGTGTACTGATATTTGTTGTGTAAGAAAGAGCATTTAACGTAAGAAGAAGGAGGTCTGAGCCTTGGCTGTGACACACTGCTACCTATGAAGGGTTCAGTGGTGCAGAAAAGTTCCAAGTTAATGCATTCATGCATTCTAGATGTGAGTTTTCAGTGGTGCTCAGTGCTGAGCAAGGTGGGGTGCCCTTTTGGGAAAGCTTCATTAATCTTGTCTCTTCCATTAAAAAGTGACTCCAGCTTTCTTGCCCTTTCAGTCGAATTTGTCTGCTGAGACAAAATCCATTCCCCATCTATTATTTTTGACACCATTCCTTCAAGTCCCATGCAGAACACTGCAGGATGAGGAACCGAGCCTGTGGTGGGGACTTGTTTTGACCTCATGTTTAGGAGGTTGGATTAAAAGCAAGATGAAGTTAAAGAAGAAATTCCCATGACTTTAATACAAGTTCAGTGCAAGGTCAGGGGGAGGGCTATTGGTTTTGATAATGGGAAAAATTTAGAAGAGGGAAGGTGATTACCATGACATGTGTACAAATGTACATAGATAAACAGACACACATATGTAAATATATACAAAATAGAGGGTGTTCTGATGCTAGGAGAGTTTGAGGAGGAGTGGCTGAAGAAACTGTAACTGGATAGTCCATCAGGAGGGAACTGAGGTGGGAGGAAGCACAGGAACCTGCTGCCAGGAGAATGCTGCATTAAAGCAGAGATGGCCATAAGTTGCCTTCCTGAAAACATATCCTGTTTGCAGGATCATGGAGAAGTGTGTGGCATTTGGACACCAAACCACTGATGTCAAATTGAACACCCAGCTGCAGGCAGGGGCTCAGTGTGTGATTATTAAGCACTGGGGTTCCTAATGCTGATCATACACAGAAATTCCCAAATCTTTACCTGGGCCAGTCTGGGGTGATGCCCAGTGGGATCCTGGAGCTGAGTAATCTCCTCCATGGCAGAGCAGAGCTGTGCACTGGTGAGCAGACCTAGCCTTACATAGGGTGTGACTGGAGGAGGTGAGGGGAGGGAAAGCTCCTGCTTTATCAACAAATCCAGCAGTAGAGTTTATGAATCCAAAATACACCCCTCTGGAGGCAGGGGAGGGGATTAGGATTCTAGTCATGTTAGGGCATGATTTGTTCAGGTTGTGGAAGCTCAGGGATAATCAGGGGACAGCAGTGTGGGTTACGAACAGATCTGTAACTAGTTGGACATGGTCCTTGTTCACATCTGCCACAAAGTGTCTGCCTTGGCTGCACTTGCATATTCACTTGATAATAGAAATAGATTCATAAAGCAGTGTTAAAACTAATACAAAGGCCACGTTGGGAGGAGTAGAAGAGGAAGATGCTTTGCCTGTGATCTTGCTAGGCAGCTGCAAAAAATCAGGATGTGAAAACTAAAAGGTGTGTGTGCTTTACACTCACCTATGTAGGTGTAATGATCAAAAATGCCTACACAGATTGTTTGATTAGTTTAAATCTTACCTGGGCCCTTAAACCTTCACTACAGATTGGTCTCTGTGATGAGGGGCTTGTGGAAATTTGGAAGGAGTAGATGGGAAGAGTATAGCTTTCACAGGAAAAGATACCATACCAGTACCTAGCAAAGCTCTGATGCTGTAGCATCAGATGTCTTTAGTGGGTCTGGGTTCCAAGCTGAAACCTTGGATTAAGCCTGAGTTTAGATGCAGGAGTTCTGATGTAGGTATTCCATAGTGCAGGCATCCAAGGGTAACTCTAGACTATGAAATGTAATCCAGCTGCAACATTTGAGTCACTCTCCTTTCTGAGGTGCTCCGAGATCACTGTCTGGTTTTACAGGTGAGGGCTGCCAGGCTGCTAGTGAAGTTGAGAAGGTGAAGTGTGTCTATTTCTATTCTGTTGCTGGATTTAGGGAAGAAAGGGTGTTCTGAGTATGCTGCCAGCTCTTCAGGACAGGAACAGTTTAAAACAGTGAGGATTCAGTCCTGATGGTTGATATGGCTCGTGCAAGGCTCAAGTAACATTTCTTGTTATTTGTTCTCTTTCTGTGAACTTGCTTTGCACATGAAGATATTTCAGGCTTGAGTCTGGGTACAATAGAGCTAGTATATCTTGGAGTGCTTTGAGAATGATGCACTTTTCTCTCCTTTTTCTGCCCTTCCACACAAGACTGTAGAATATCCTGAGTTGGAAGGCACCCACAAGGATCACTTATGTCCAAGTCCTAGACAAGGCATGTGCCAGGTACAGGCAAACAGAATCTCAGGATGGGCAAGGGAGAGAGCACTGGCAAGGTTGCAGTACAGCACACAACCCTGTCATGACTCTATGCTGTGCCAAACCCTGGGGCAGAGAGAGGATGCTATGAGGAGACAGGCAAAGGGAAGTCGGGCTATCCCACTATTTTTACAGCAAATTATGGGTTGTGGCATGTTTTCTTATATGTGCAAGTGATTGAGGGAGATGGGTTTACCCCTCAAGTCACCCAGTAATTTCTTAATAACAACTGGTGATGTGTATAGGGAATACATGACTGCACTGTCACTCTCTTCTCATACCTGTGCACAGCTGGGAAGAGGGAACTTTGTCAGGGCATGTGGGATGGCTGATAGGGAGGCTGTAAGGTTTTCCTGTAGGCTGAGGGTGAGCACTGCTTGTTTTGGTGCCATCTGGGAAGGCAGGCATCCTCTCACATTACTCCTACATTTCACCTTGTCTTCCTGCCCCTGCACAATAAGTAAACTGAGCTGTTCCATTTCAGAGAGGGGCCGAGAGGAAGATGAGCAATTTGGAGGTATGGTGGAGCAATGAAATGTGCCTTATCCTGGAAGAGCAAGGCCAGGCATGCTAGTTATGTCATTGTAGTGTGTGCTTTGTCACAGGGGAGGGTCAGGACAGTGAAAAGCAGCTAAAAATTGTGTCTGTGTTTCTAGAAGAATCATGACAGCTGAATTGCCCAGTGAGTGTTATCAGATGCACCACAGACATTTCTTCCTTTGTTCCCTACCAGCGTCATTTTTGCCTATCCAGTTGCTGAATGTATGATAAGTGATATCACACATGAAAATACACATCTGAGTGTAAAAAGGGGAAGATGGATTGATTCT
The DNA here is from genome assembly GCA_009812075.1 of Sialia sialis. Taxonomy (NCBI): domain Eukaryota; kingdom Metazoa; phylum Chordata; class Aves; order Passeriformes; family Turdidae; genus Sialia; species Sialia sialis. Next base: position 5,379,102 of record VRYO01000369.1, read on the forward strand.
GACTCTGATAGTAATAGCAAAATGACTTTAGAAGAGACCAGAACAAGAAAAGGTGAGATGTGCTGTATTGTGTATTCAGGAAAAACTGGTGTGATCAGAAATCCCATGTTCAGTGAGGCAGTATGGAAGCAAATCTGCTCTGAAATATGATATAATTGTGTTTTACTAGAACATTGCCTTTGAAAGCTTAATTTAAAAAGTGGCATTGTAAAAGGTTTTGTTGTAATTGCTAAAAAGAGTGAACGAAATGCACTGAAAGGCAAAAAAAGGTATTAACTGATGTGGGAGACAAATACAGAAGTGCCAAGCAAAGTATGTGCAGAAAATACCAGCTTCGTTTTAAACTATGGTTTGGTAGAGAAATACAGTTTTGTGTTTAGTAGGAGTGAGAAATAACTGTATGTCCCAGGTTCATAGAATTGATGGAAGTGGAGAAGGGGTCTCCCCTGAATGTGGGCACAGCGAGAAATAGACAACTGTGAATATCTGGTGTATGTGAGGTTATGGGAGTGGGGCTTTCACTGACTGGGCAGTGAGACTCCTCCAGTACAAGTGTGATATCAGGATGAGCCAAAACAACTAATTATGTACACTGCATTGTGTGAAAAATCTCTATCATTCGTAGTAAACAACGTTACAGCACAGAAGGAAAATATCCTAGTAATGTGTTTTGTTATCTGGAAGAACTTGGAGGCAGAAAGACACAGAAGGAAAGAACAGAGTGAGCAGCTGATATATATTTGTTGGGGAAGGGATTGCTTAAATAAGACTTTGCTTATGGTTGCAATCAGATATGGGGTTTATAACAGGCCTTTGCATATTCAGTACACTGAGCAGCCACTCCCTGCCTAATCCTCAGAGTAGGGCTGTGAGGTAGGAGGGGTTACTGTTACCCCAGTTGCACAGGTGACCCTCAGACAGGCAGAAACTGGTGCAAACAGCTAGAATTAGGAACTGAAAAGTCAGCTGGATGGGACTATTCTTGGTTGCTCTAAAAATATGCCCAAACCAGTTACAATCTTAAGTCTTCTGTAGAGATTCCTTTTAGTGAATGCTTGCAGTAGGGCACTGAAGGAAGGAGAGCTCCCAGTATCCTGATGTGTGTTCCCCCTCCAGCCTGGATTGTGTTACTGGTGATAACAGCTATCCTTTGTGGGCCCCGCTGGCTTGAAATGTCTAGTGGCTGCACCCATGTTGAACTGCTCATGAGCCGTAGCCATGAGGAGAGGCAAGACTTAAAACAGCAGGATGCATCTTTGCCACCTTCTGTTAGGGCAAGTGCATGAATAGCCAAAGGTTTGGAATGCTGGGGTATTCCCCATGTTTGCATCAAAAGCAGCAATGCTGCATGTCCTGCTGTGGGGATAGCTGTAATTGCACCTTTGCTGGCACAAATGGAAGAGGTGAGGTCCTGCCTTCAATAATAGGCAGCAAAGATCTGTGCTGAAAGCTGGGTTCCTCAGGTGCATCAGTCTGACAGAAATTAGACCACATTTTCCATACAGGAGGGTGTTTGGGAAGAGGATTCCAAGAAGGAGAGCTTTGGCTCTTCCCTCATTCTTGGGCATGGTCCACTGACAATCCCAACCCTTCCCCATTCAGATTCTCTATTGCCCTTGCCTTCCCCAAACTACAGTGGTCACATGGCATTAAACCCTCCACTGTTACATCCAGTGATTGTTTTTCAAGCATAGCAAAGCATTTTGCCCCATCCCAAGTCCAAAGAAGTCGTTGAGGTGACTGGAGGAGCTCTGCTTGATCTCGTTGACCTTGGCAGAGCTGGGATGTTGACGTGTTTATTTATGCCCCGCTGATCAAAGCGTGTTGCAGGTAATGGGAAGGCGAAGGAGCCAAGTCTGATTTCATTTGCCTGGTGCCTATGGCTTCCCGGGGAAGTCTCTCATGGATGGGAAGGTATGCACCAGTCCAATTAGAATATGCCATGCACGCCTGCGTAGGCCAGAGGACACAAGGACTTTGCGTTCCTCAGCCAGAGCTGTTGGTTTGTGACCGTGTCATAAAAGAGGTGAAGGAAATTTTATTGGCTTGATTTTCCACTGTTACTCGTAGGCCGCTGTTATGTTGCCTTATCCTCCAATTTCTTGGGGTCAATTTGAGGCATACAGACCTTATTTTACTCCTCAGCATTGCCATCTGATAATGTGAGACTTGGGAGGGAAAAGAGAGAGGTGGTGTTACGTGCCACAGGGCTGAGGAAAAGGAAGCCGTAGGCCAGTCAAGAAGAGTCAGAGTTGATGTCTTCAAAGGCTCCCAAAGGGCCATCTTAGGATCCTGATTGCTCAGCTATTATCTGAAGAGTCATGAAGCCATCAAGGCATGCTGTTTTAGAAAATGTAGAAGGGTGGTGATGGGAAGCAGACTCTGCCCTCTCGTTCATATGTAGAAAAATGAAAATGGAGGGAGGAAGGATTAAAATATCTCTAGTTGTTCCTTATGCATTGAAACTTGTTTAATTATTAAAATGGGGAAAATATTTTAATAATGCATCAAAGAAATGTTAGTGATATTTCTGAGCTGGTATAAAATGAATGCTTTAAATTAATCCACACTTGGAGGTGTACTGAACGTGGAAGTACATGCATGTCACTTTTGTCCATTGACAAAGAAGGGGAAATAATGCTGAAACAGAGAATATCAGTATTGTTCATCTTTGTGTGCTGTTTCTTAATTTTTTAAAGATTGTACCTGTAGGGCTCTACCTTTTTTTTTAAATTTTTATAATATGCTGTGTTAATGACAGTATTAGGAACTAGTGCTAAATCTTAACTACAACATCTATGGGCTGTAATTACTACTATAAACCTTGAAATAAGGTAGTATTACTGCTGCATTAGCATTACTAATTGGTGAAGCTGGTTATAAAAAGCATTTTCTAAGACTGATGTATATCAGTTACACCATTTAAACCCCTGATTTATACAACTTTTCACAGCTTGATCTGAAAGACAAGGTCCCTTCTGTTTGGAATATTTCCCTGCTAGAATTGCAGATGGTTTGAGGAGGTTTCCAGGGCTTTTCCTAGGATGCCCTATGCATTGTTACTTGTTTTCAGAGTTGGTCACAAGGGCTATCTCCTAATTCATCTCTTCCCCTGGTGCCTGCTTCTCACCTGGGAGGGCAGCAGACATGTTCCTAGCAGAGGGCTGGGAGTGAGGGTGTAAAAGCTCGCTGCTTGCTGCTGGTGTGTGTGGGCAGCCGAGGGAGCGCCTGGCCCTGTGTGCAGAGCACTTGGCAGTTGCACATGAGAGACGCCTACACTGGAGTGTCAGGGACTGGCCTGTGCAACTGGGTGTGGCTTCACCAGAACCTAGGGCTAAGTCCAGGTTTTCCTGCTTTGCTGCCCAGCTCCATGTTCTTGTCCTCTTGTGCAGCTTGGACAGCCTCTCTGGGGTCCCAGCACATGGAGGATGTGGACCGACTGGAGCCAGTCTGGAGGAGGCCACCAAGATGTTTTGAGGGATGGAGCAGCTCTGCTATGAGGACATGCTGAGGGAATTGGGATTGCTCACCTGGAGAGCAGAAGGCTTTGGGGTGACCTCCTTGTGGCCTTCCAGTGCTTGAAGGGAGCCCACAGGAAAGATGAAGAGAGACTCTTGACAAGGGCCTGGAGTGACAGGACAAGGGTGGGGGTGGCTTCAAACTGGCAGTAGGTTTAGATTGGATATTAGGAAAAAATTGTTCCCTGTGAGGGTGGTGATGCCCTGGCACAGGTTTGCCAGAGAAGCTGTTGCTGCTCCATCCCTGAAAGTGTTCCAGGCTGGCTTGGATGGGGCTCTGAGCAACCTGAGGTAGTGGAATGTATCCCTGCCCATGGCAGGGGGTGGGAATGAGATGGCTTTAAAGACCCTTCCAACCCAAACCATTCTTTCATTCCATATACAACTACTGCAGGAAGCTGTCAGATTTACCTTGACTTTCT
>VRYO01000369.1:5383262-5500669 GCA_009812075.1 Sialia sialis
GTGTGCCCTGGCACAAGGGAGATGTTGGCAGCAACCTTGATGCATAGCAAATTGGTCTGCTCTGGATTTCTGTTGTTCTGGATTTTCAGGGTTCCATGTCAGGTCTTAATTGAGATTTATTAAGATCCAATTCCAGGTGGATGGTTTGTACAGTCAGCAGCAGAAGGAATTGAAGAAACTCTCTTTTATTTTTTTCTTTTTTTATTTATTTTTTTTTAATGAATGGAATATAAACAAATGAACTTTGCTGGATATCTGCAAATACCTAAATTGGCCCTGACAAATTGGGTTATTCATCTTTGTTAACCCAGTTATATGAGAGTGTGTTTCACTGCCCTTTTTTTTAGTTTCTATCATGACTCCCAACCTTTGAAAAGCAGGGATCAAACAGAGAGGGAATGGAGACTTGTCCTTCCTCTCTTTAGTTACAAATTAAAGTTTAAGAAATTAAGATAAACCCAGACAGCGAGATCTAATTTTTGAGTTACACTTAGTTTTTCTGGCCTTTTCCACACCTATTAAAGGCCATACAGGCATTTTTTCTTAATTATAAGCCAAAATGCTCGCATAACCGCATGATTCTAGATAGCGGGAAACAGAAAATGTGATGTGCACAATAAACCTGTGCCAGTTGGCCATACAAGACTTAGGCCAGGAGTAACAACAAGTTTTCCGTGTGTTCACATTAGTACCTTCCTATTCAGCACCCACACAATTCCTGTGGCTTTGGGTGTGTGAGGCTATTTTTCCACAAGGGAGAGGGAAAGGGTCCCCACTGGTGCTTTCCCACATTTAAATTTCTTATAACTTTTTATTTATATCTAATACTTTTTGCTTCCAATAGCAAACTTATCTCATGGTAGTTTCTTCAATCTAAGGACAACAGTTAAATTCCCAAGAAAAAAAATGGTTTGTTCCCCAAGAAGCTGGGTTAGGGGAGGGTGTACCAAAACCTGTTTTTCCCACGTACATTCCTACTTCCCTTTTGGATGGTTCTTTTGGGTTTTTTTTTCCCTTTCTTTAGCTGCATATTCTATACAAAGCTCCATTACTATTACCATACTGCCAAGTGTGATACAAATCTCATCACTTTTTAAAATAATGTCATTGCTGGAGTTATAAGGTAATTAAAACTGATATGGGGAGCTAAGGCTGAAAACATGCATTCTGAGGGCACAACACGAGGATAAATGTGTGATTGTTGTTGTTGTGGTTGCTATCTCATGGGATTCTAAATCAAACAATTTTTTATTGTTCTCTCCAGTTGATGGTACAATATTCAAGCTGAGTATGACAGCATTTTCTGCTGTTGTTATGGTTGATGACACTCTGCTGTCACTACCATGGAATGATATACAGGTGTAGTTTTATGAGTATTTCACCTTTTTTATTTAGTTGCCTAGGATATGCTTCATGTATTGAAACAAAAGCCGGATTTTGCCAGTCTGTTTATGGCTAAGTATGTATATTGATAGCTTGTCAGTTATCCCACACTGCTAAAATGTTCCAACTTTATCTTCTGTGGGGCTCTGATAACTACCAGAAATCTGACAATTTTCCAGGTGGAACTTGTGAAAGAGGTTATATTACATGTTTGCATCAGACAGGATAACTTTGGAGGCCCTCTCTCCAGGGCAGGACAGTTTGTCCCAATTCAGTTTGCTGAATATTGTTCATCCTTATCTGCCTGTAGCTTAACAGTGCTCAGGATGGGTACAGGTAATGTGACGGCAGCTGTTCTCAGAAATGGTTCCGCTGGGCAAGGCCAAGCTTTCAAGTGCGTTTCCAGGTCCTTTGATGTCTTAAGGGCATTTGCATCTGTCAGAATGGTTTGGTGCAAACATGAGTGTTCTTTAATCTGAGACTCAAAAAACAGCAGTATGGGATTCTGGCTCACGTGTCCGTAGTGCAGTGACAGACTGAGATTTCTGCTGCTAACTGGAGGATCTGTCCCATGAAGGTTCTGAATCATTCTGTTCAAAGAGGAGCTGGGAACTCCTCGAGTTTGTGGCAGACAGGCCATCTAGGAATGTGTGCAGCATGCTGCTAGCAGCCACCTCTGCATAAAATGTCATAGGAAAAGTAATTTGGGAAGGTCTTGCCTACTTTTGTGCTCCAGGTGTTTCTGTCAGTTGTGTTTCCATCCCCAGAGTTTGTAGAGAGACCTGCACAGAGCAACTTGGAATGACTCAATACATTACTTCCACTTTAGGAATTCTGCTCTTCACCAAGTAGTGTCAATTTTCTTTCTACTGAGCTCTAGCAATGAGAATCACACACTATTGTTTATTCTCTTGTGAGAAGACTGCAGGATATCAAGGCTTACCCATTACTTTTATGAATAGAAACTTAACCTCTGCTTATAGTGAACTGGGTTTTTTGCTTTACAGGTGACCCCATTTTATCTTAAGAATGAATCACTTTTATTGCATCTCTGGGAAGTGCAATGTACAATCCAAACCACGTTCTTCACTCACTGTTTGCCAGATGTTCAGTAGCAATTTCCAAGGTGAAATTGTGTTCAACCCAAAATTAAGTTTCTCTGACACTTGTTTTTGTTAGCATTAAGTATTATAATCTAATTAAATAAAAACCAATGTAAGAAAAGTATGGAAAATTATCTCTTTTTTTCCCCTTTTCAGTTAGTGAGTCATTAGATAATTAATAGGCTCGGTGTATCTTGAGTGTGCCTACAACAATAGAAAGCTGCAACTGGGTGTGTTAAAATGCGGGCAAACTCCCTGCACTGGTGTGACTGGGAGGTCTCACCTGTGTTTCTCAAGCTTCAGTAGCAGCTCAGATGCATTTTCCAGGAGGTCAGGTGCTATTGGCAGCTTTGCTTTGTTTTCCCCTGCCTAAGTCACCTGAGGCAGCTCCTGGTTCCCAGAACATTACCAGCACTGTGTAGCACAGCAGAAGACTACATTTTTTTGCTTTTTTTAGATCATCTTTTTTTCTCTCTAAGTCCTTTCCTTCAGCAAGTCCCTTCTGCTCTCCACACCCTCAAAGCTGACTCCCTGTTACATTATTTCCCTTCTTCCTTCTTATCTCTAGCACCCTGTGTTATCTCTTCCTGAGCTCAAGAGTTTTGACCCCCCTCCTTCACCTCCCTTGATGGGTTGTACAGTGATAGAGCAGCCTGGTGGTGTGCGAAGATTGATGACTGTTTCTTTGCAGGGGAATATGTGCAGTGGGAATCTCTCACGTGGAGGGCCATATAGCTGAGGAAGCCAGGCTAAGCATGGCAGGACTAGCAGAGGAAATGCAAAAATTGAGACTTGTGGCAGGGCAGGCTTTGTGTTCGGTTTCCTGGCTATCTCACCAAACTGAAGTCAAGGATGTGGCTTCCTGGAAGAGATGGTGCTGTCCTGTGCACTGAGCTCTGGATTTTGTAAGGAGAAAGGCTGGCTCTGAGCTGTTTCAAATTACAGAATGTTAAGGGGTTGGAAGTGACCTTAAAGATCGCCTAGTCCCAAACCCATGTGCTATGGGCAGGGACACTTTCCACTCGATCAGGTTTCTCAGAGCCCCATCCAACCTGGCTTTGGACACTTCCAGGGATGGGGCAGCCACAGCTTCTCTGGGCATCCTGTGCCAGGGCCTCAGCACCGTCATTGGAAAGAATTTCTTCCTAATATCTAACCTAAATTTCCCCTCTTCAGCTCCTTTTAAAGTGTACCTGAACTATGGGACCAAGATGATTAAACCAAGGTGCGATAACAAGAAAAGGCTCAGGGAAGTCTGTTGTTTTTTTGCGTGGGTGTTAGAGCCAAACATGAAACTCTTTCCTGTCTGAGCTGCAGCCCTTAAAGTCAGCTTTGGCATTTCTACATGTGGCTGTGGCTGCACCAGTAAGGATAAACCCAAACTGGGGACTACTTGGCCAACCCTTTGTTTCAGTTACAAAAAAGGTGTTCTCGCCCATGCTACTCAAATGTTGACGGCTTTCTCCTCTCACAGCTCAGGGCTGCAGCTGGGCCGGAGCAGCTCCATCCCCACGTCACAGGGCAGGACTTTTCTGTGCTGGGAGTGTGTTTGCAGCAGCCTGGGCGTGTGGGCTGCCCCATGGCCCGGGGCAGGGGAGCAGGATGGGGAGCAGGATGGGTAGTGAGGGTGGCCGGGCGGTACCCGGTACCATGCGAGCAGGGCCAAGGTGGCAGGCTGAAAGCTCAGTCTCTCTCTGCTTTTTGAGGAGGATCTCAGGGCTCCACTTGCGTGTAGCCTTGCTTCCTGGCTAGCTGAAGGGCTTGTCTGTGCTTGATAGCACTTGTTATTGCTCCTTTCTTGTTTGTTGGAGGAGGGGGGAGGGAAGGCGAGGTACTTTCTATTTAAAACCAGAAGTGTTTGTCATCTCCGTCCAGGTGAGTTAACCCACAGTGGAAGGAAGTACGACATTCACATCGCCTTTTGTAATCTGGGAAAGCTGTAGATGGATTGTGCACTCATGCTTTCACTGCTGTCCTTTTCTGCTCACCAGGCCAGCTCCTTCACCCTTCTCCTCTCAGATTTTGTGCCTGTGACTGCAGCAGGACCAAGCATTGCCCCTCTGTTTTCATGCTGGTCTCTCACTGTTCCAGCTTGGAGGAGTTCTGCGCACCCAGAATCATCTGAAAGCTGGACGCGTGGGAGCTGAAGTCTGGTGTTTCCAGGCCTTGTTGGGAAAAGAGCCTGAGTGGCTTTATTTCATCAGGGAACATTGGTTTACCTTGTTCCACAGACAGAGCATATGAGGGAGTGATGGCCAGCTCATCATCTGGTCCAGTGAGAGATGTGCAAGATTAGCAAGCCCCAAAAGAGGAAACAGTGAATTACCTTTGAGAGTTTGCCTATCCTGCCTAGTGGCAGATGGTAGATTGGTCCTGTGTGCTGCTCTGTCATGTTATTTGCCCTGCTGAAAATGATGATTGGAAGTTTGTTTTGGGTAGCTGCACTCCTGGGGGTCTCCTGGGCACTTCTCTGATGGAACAGTCCTGAATTGGGAGTTTAACATGGCAGTGCTCCACACTCTCTTCTGGTAATTACTGGGCTCTTGTGTATAGCTGCTCTGCATGTGAAGACTGCAGGTGCTGTCAGTCTTGTTCTATTATTTCTTCTTCCATCTCCATGAAATCCTTATTGCAGACATGTCTTTTACTAGTATGGTGCACCCAGCTTTTGACCAGGAGGTTAACAGTTTGTCTGGAGAAATGCTTAAGTCTTCCCCTCCTGTCTCTACAGAAAGTTTGCCTGCTCCTTCTTCTGCCTCACTTCCCAAAGCTCCTCTCTCGCTCTCCATGAGGTGTGCAAAACACCCAGCAGTAATATGAGACAAATATCACTTGGCAGCTTCCAGTGTTGATGTGCTGTGCACCTCCCTCTACCCTGCCTCCCAGTATCATCATGGAACTGCTCCAAATGCAGCTTTAAACTCATCCTTTTGCCCATCCAAATCCCTTGCGGAAACTGGGATTTTGAGCTTAACAAGAGGAAATTCAGTGCTGTGTACATCTATGAAACAGCACAGTGAGCAAGAGTTCTTCCCCTGACAAAGTGTGGGCTTGAGCACCTTACTATTCAGATCTTCATGAGCCATCCTAGCTTTAGTAATAGTAAACCTTCCTTAGCCAGCAGCTTGTGTATTCCTAAACAGTTTCTCTGCTCCTGGGGAGCCTGTGTTTGAAATCTGTCTGTATAAGGTGTGAGAAGTAGTACTTTTCTATGCCTGGAGCTGAGGAGATCAGGGTAGCCAGGAGAGCCAAGAGCAGTGTAGCACAAGAGTGATCTGATGTGGAACCTTTGAAAAGACAGTTTAGCAGCAGCCAGGTAGTTTAGCAGCAGCTGACAGCGGCAAGACCTGGTGGAAACCCCGTGGGAACTCCTCGAATGGACATATCCTTTGAAACAAACTAGTTGTTAAAATTATAGCTATTACAACTACTCACTGCTTGGGAGGGAAAATCCAAATTGCTGAAAAATGGTGGTTTCGGCCTGGTTTTGTAAGAAAGGCTGTCTTTTCACTATAAACAAAAATTTAAGATTACATGAGAAAAAATACACAGGAAGTAGTTAACTGATGAGTTAACTCAATTAGCTAACTCAATTATTTTCCTTATTTTTTTTTAGAATTGGGGTTATTCAGCCTGGAGAAGGGAAGGCTCCAGGGAGACCTCATTTCAGCCTTAAAAGGGGTGTATGGAAATAGGGAGAGCTACTTTTTACATGGGCAAGTAGTTATAGGACAAGGGGGATATGTTTTAAACCAGAAGAGGAGAGATTTAGATGTGATATTGGGAATAAATCCTTTAATATGAGGATGGTAAGGCACTGGTACAGGCTGCCCAGAGAAGCTCTGGCTGCCCCATCTCTGGAAATGTTCAAGGCTACATTTTGCTCAGGGGCTCTCAGTAACCTGGGCCAGTGGAAGGTGCCCTTTCCCACGGCAGGGGGTTGGAACTGGATAATCTTTAATGCCCCTTCCAACCCAAACCATTCTATGATTCTGTGATGAAGGTGCAGAAAACGCTTCAGTTCTAACTCCAGAGCATGTGTTCCTTGCCTTCAGAGCAGGTGTTGGTTTCACTTGATGTAAGGGAAAATAGAGGCTAAACCAGCTTTCAGGCCAGGCGTGCCCTGGCCATGGAGCTAACTGGGACAATTAGTTCAGATGTAATTATGCCCTTACTGCTTTTACTTTCTGTGTGGGAAGAAGTTGGTACTTGTGACTATAGAGCCACTCTAGCACAAGGAAATCACCATAGAAGAAAAGAGAGGGAGCCACATTGGTTTGTCTCTTTCTCAGGTTTTTTCCAGGTAGGGATTGTGGGTCATGGTAGAAGCCAGAGAGATAAAAGTGGTGAATCAGATTCTTCCGTCCTTTTCACAGACATATCCCAAATGTGCATTCCCTAGTGCTTTGTCATGTCTGAACTTCAAATGCAATAGTGGATGGGAAATTCCACTGTATCCTTTGGGAAACTGTCCAACAATCCTGAGATAGCTTTCTTTTTTTTTCTTTCCCCCTCCCTAAAAGAGTAGACTAAATGATGACGTAGTTTCTCTTTATGGTCTGTAGATTAGTCCACACACACCAAAACTACTTCTCTCAACCCATGTGGTTTCCAGCCTTCAAATATCTCATGTCTTGTGTCATGTCCTAGTTACCTGTTAATCAAATTCATTCCTATGTCTTGTTAATTAATTTCTGTGATCATTTGAGGTCCAGACTTACAAAGAGATCTGTAAAGAAAGCCATCAGCTCCAAAGAACAGGCAAAAATCACAGAGAACTTTTAAACTCAGCTAGAAGAGGCCGGAGTATTTGTCCAGCATGCCTCATTAAAATAAATGAAGATTTTGGAAAATGTTTTTGTTCTCTGGATGCCTTCTGGTACCCCTTTTGGGTCTGAGATAACCAGCCATGGCCACCACTTTTTATAAGTTGACCTGTGTTTATTGTAGAGAGCTCAGCACGTCTGCTCTTAGACCAAAGTCACTTTCTGCACTTGCATGTGAAACTAAAAAGACACCAGTGGGGTTATTTTTGTATTACTCTTATACTGCAAGCTTAAAAGTGGTGTTTGTCTATTCTCAATCTTTGTGTTTGTTTCCCAGCTCTGATTACCCACTAGGTATGTGGTATTGGTTTTGGTTTTTATCAGCTGCAGTAGAAGCATTGAATTAAATCCATTGTATCATTGTGAAGTAGTAACAGAAAAATGCATTTTTCTTCAGTAGGATGTGTCACTGATGGAGTCTGAAGAAACCAGTGAGGGAGGGACCACTCCCCCAGGAGCCAGCAGCATCACTGGGGAAGCTCGGGATTCTTCAGTCGTAGAAGGAGAGCATCATGCCACTTACACAGCAACCAAAATGAGCACCAGCCCATCTAACTCTGCAAAGGGAGCAGAGCTCAGCATGCCCAAGGACTGCCTTGCTGCTCCAGGGAAAGCAGCAGGGATGCAAAAAGTGCCAGGAGGACTGGAACAAGGCAGAGGGGATACAGAGCCTCAAAAGGGACTCTCAGAACTAGAAGGAGAAGTGCTTTTAGAGGAGGGTGGACTGGATTATTCTCTGAAACTTAGGCAATTGGAACTGGTTGGCCTGGAAAGCAACCAGGACCCTTCCTCTCACAGCAGAGTCCAGGATGAGCCAGCCCCTGGCAGCCCCATCCTGCTGGCTGTGAACCTCAGCACTGAGTTTCCTCAGTGCCAGGTGGAACTGGCTTTTCGTGGCTCAGACCCTCAGGCCCAGCAAACGAGATCCCCTTCGGCTGATGCTATTTCCTCTCAGAGAGAGACACCCAAGTGCTTTTTGGTGTGTAAAACTGTTTCAGAAGGGCATTATAAGGCTGAACCCTTTCTGGATAACGTCTCCAAGGATTCTTTGCAGGAGGTTGATGCTGGTGTAGAGCAGGAGCAAAGCACCAAAAAGTTGGCACCAGCACCTGATGAGCAGCCTACCTCAGAAGGAGCGGTAGAAGACACAACTAAACTTCACACTTCTGAAGATGTTCAGGAAAGCTTAAGAGCACCCCAGGGTTTGGAAGAGAATACAGAATCTTCCACTTCATATCAACTGTGTTTCACTTTAACACTTGAGAGCCAAATGAGTTCACTACAAGCAGAAAGAAACACCTCAGCTGGTGAAACAGGGAATACCAGCATGGTCAAAGACCAGGGAATGGTTCCTAAAGAGAACTTATCTGCTTCCAAATCCCTTCATCTAGAAGATGATCACAGAAAAACTGAGGGCAAACCTGCCCCTTCAGCAGAGAGTGTTGTCCAGGGAAAGAGTACTGCTAAAAGGACAGAGGAAGTGAATGCTTCACGGCATAAGGAGTCAGCTTGGGAGGAGGCAGTGTCTGAACTTCAGCAAGAAGAGAAGGAGGAAGAGTGCAAAGAGCAGAATCTGCTGGAAGAAGGCAAACCTTTAGAGCTCAAAGATCAGAAAAACAAGGAACAAAATGAGCAGGAACAATTGCAGAGGGAAGAGCTCAGACTGGGGGAAGAGCTCAAACTAGAGGCTCTATCATCAGCTTTTGGGTCAGAGACACCTTCTGTTCCCAGGCATAATGTTGATGTGTGTGGTTTGGAGTATGTTTCCTTGTCTGAGCAAACAAGATCAGCATTTCCTCCTGGGGAACCTGTCTCTGTGAAACAGCATCCTGGTGAGGATGTGCTGCTGAAATCTCATGTCACAGAAGCGGGTTCTGGATGTCAGCCACCTGCTGTCGGCCCTCTGTCCTCAAATAACCTGAACCCAGGGCGGGGAGCTCCACACCTGTGCCACGTCTCTGACCAGGCAGAAGACCTGGAGGACTCTGGCAGCTTTTCCATCGGTGGTCAGGATATTGGAGAAGCTCGCTGGGATGATAAGACACGACTGGGCAGGGAGAATGAGCACAGTGATGGTCATGGAAAAGCTGTCCAGAGGTTTGATTTAAGAGATGCATCACTCTGTGGAGGGGTGACAGTACCTTTTAGCACAGAGAACCCAGAGGCCCTTATTCCAGCACACCCTTCCTCTGATACCAATAACTTGGTGCCACCTGATCCCATTACAGGAAAAGCTGAGCTTTGGGACTTCATTCCAGCTTCCCCCTCAGAGCTCACTTCAGCATGTGTTCCAGAGCAGGAGGGTGCCAGAACAGCCTCTGTGACCCCCGAGAACTGTTCTGGCAGCAACCTGAACGAGCTGCCCGACTCTGCAGGGAAGCCACCCAACCAAGCTGCTCCTGCACGAGGGTGGGACCCAACACCAGCAGAAACTGCTGTTTTAAGGACACATGCAGGGGAGGCCAAGACTTCCCATGAACTCCTTACTTCTGAGGAGAGCGTTCATGAGGACCTTAGTGGCCAATCTTCTTTCTCTGTAATGTACACGAGCACCCTTCCTCTACAAGGAAGCTTTCCTGGGGATAGGAGGTCTGTGGCTAGTATTGCAGGGCCTCTGGAAGAATCCCAAACACCAGGAAGGACTTCCACTCCCCTGAGCCACCCAGAGACAATTCAGCAAAACTCTCCCCAAAAAAGTGCCATTATCCAAGGAAAAGAAACAGGAGAAAATGTGGATCATAAAGCAGAAGTGCCTTTATTTGATGAGTGTGACTGCAGTTTATACCAAAAAGAGCCTGGATCCAGAATTTCCAGTGTCCTGAGCACCCTAACTTGGCCCTCTGAAGATGATACGGTCATTGCTGTGAATGACCAAGGACAACCTCTGTCCCCTGTGTCCCACTCAAGCCTACCTCTGGTGTCTGAGCTTGATGCCAAACAGCTTCCTCATCCTCCCTCCCACATCCAAAGGCCCAGTCAAGCTCAGGCCCCTGCACTCCATGCAAATCACCTTGTTCCACCTCCAGCCCCTGAAGGTTACCAGCCACTGGCTCCTGAACCGCGCTCCAGGGCCCCCCTCAGCTGTGGGATGGATGATGGTAAGCTGGGAGCCATTCACCCCACTCCAAGCTATCCTCTCCGGACTGCCACCTCTGCATCTGATTCCAACTCAGTGGCCTCTGCTTCTGATGGAGAAACTGTAGCAGAGAGAGATGGCCTTGTTCCAGTGAGTGGAGAGTGGGATCTCGGAGACTCAGGTCCCCATGATACAGAGACTTCTGATGACTCAGGGGTCAGTTTGCTGACCAAAAGTTTTTCGGCTCTTGGAAATGAAATGTTGGTTGGCTACTCTGACACCAGCCCTGAAACAGCAGATCACCACCACATGGATATAGAGAGTGGAAAATCCTCACCTGACCACCCTTCTTGGCCCTCATTGGAAGGCGTGATCACATCCCCAGACTCCAAGAGCAGAGACTCTGCACAGCTCCTTCCAATGCTTGCATTCACCAATCCAATCCACTTCCTTCAGCTCAGCCCTCCGTCACCCCCAACCACCAGAACAGCCTGCCAGGACGAGGAGCTGCGATGGGAGCAGCCTGCAGGCAGCTTCAATGTGGACACAAAGAACATTCAGGCTCCACTGGCAGTCACAGACAAAACAGAAGGTGAGAGGAGGGTCAGGCAAAGGCTGGAAGGAGGCAAACACCAGCCAAAGGGTGAAATGGCCAAACATGCACCCCTGGAAAAATCATCAAGTTGGCCAGACAAAAAAAACATTGGGGTAGCTGTGCAGGAGCCAGCTGCCAATCAAGAAAACACAATTAAAAGCCGAGTAAAATCCAAGGACTGGCACCGTCAGGGCCTGAAGAGGATGTCAGTACCACCAGACATCTTGCAGCGTGAGTCCTCTTTTCCATTTCCCTTCCTCCTTTCCCCCTCCAACTTAGTGTAGTTATCAAGAAGTAGGATTAAATTAAATAGACAATGTGATGAAGAGGCATGAAAGCTAAGAGATTAGTATGGCTCTTGTGCCTTTCTGCACAAGATATTCCTTGCTCCAGCCCTATAGCCCCCTCCTATCATGCCCCAAGCTTCCCTTTCCAGCTGTCCCCTCCTTCCTCTCTGCTGCCCTGTGTATCCTGCTTGTTCCCTTGAGCAGGGATGCACTCTGGGGCTCAGTCCCCCCATTCCACAGTAATATCTGCAACAATAAACTTACTTCACGGATCCCTGAGGCAGTAAGTAAGAGCCATGCACACACCCTCAGTAGCCCATATCTCTGATCAGTTATTTGCTGCCTCCCCTTATTTTGCAACTGGTACTTTAGGTTCCCACTTGACGTTCTAATAAAGATAATTTTCCTATAAGCACAGGATTTGAGAGTACAGATAAGAATGGAAATTTGTCAAACCCAAGGTCCCAGCACAGAAGTCAAATCACTGATGTCACAAGTGGAAAACATGCATCCTCTGTAATGCAGTTCATTCAGCAGTACTTGCTATCAGGATGTTCTTTACTATATCTTATGTAGACTTTACATAATTAGTTCTTTTTAGCTTTTACTTTAGTCTATTTTTGAAGCTCTGAAACATACTGGATTTTTGGCACAGAGGAAAAGGAGGGGGATGTGGAGGGGTGTAAAAAGTTTGGCAGAACTTGAATCAAGATTTGTTCATATGTTTGACCTATAATTTCTTGATTCTAAATTTTAAAATTTTCAAGGCAATAGTACTGTCTTTCCCCTTACCCTTAAATGCAGCTCAGTCTTTGGGCTTTCTTCCATTTTCTGCTTCCAGTTATTTCAGATTTGGAATTTCTTCATACCTTATTTGATTAAATCCCTCACAAACCAAAGGGATTTCTCCAATTTTACATTGGCTCCACTGGTCTCCTAATGGCTAACCCTAGTAGCTAAAGTGTAAGGACAGCACCAAACAGGACACACAGGCAGTATCTTTGCTTGCATAACTGGAGAGGGAAGCTCTTAGAATTACTGCCACTGCCTAAAATGTCAGCGTTTTTCGTTGTGTGAAAAGTGAATGTGGCTAACAGATGTAAAGTGTAAGTAATGTCAAGGATTATTAAAACTAGAATGTTTCTGACCCAGAAATAAATGTCACGAGGGTACCTGTACTCCAACTCAAGACTGCCACTTAGGTGGGGTATAGGTAAGTGGTATCTGTGTATCATTTGGACTGTACATTAAGTCTAAAAATGGACTGATGTTTTACTTTCCAATTGTCTTCCATGCAGAGGTTTCTTCTGTTCCTTCAGAGGAAGAAGCTCACAAGGCACACAGGGAACCACCAGTCAGCTCAGAAACAGTTACAATGCGGTGAGTCTGTCGATGACCCTCAGAATTTGCCCCCAATCCCTGTGCAGACACCTCCGTTGTTTCTGAGTTACCAAAGATGATGATAAGGAGTGGAAAAACTTTAATTAAATGCCCTAGGCCTTTGTTTCAGTCTATGCTCTTTTGAAGAGGACCGTACTGCAACAGAGGTATTTCTGTGCCTTCAGGACAGCCTTTCCGTTAAGCCAAACTTTTCACTTTGTGTCAAATAAAGCTTGTGGAGCTTGGGCTTGTTGGAAAAGGAGAGGTTCCTATTGTGACAGAGTAGTTTTTAAGGTGTGGATAAGCCGTCTCTGGTGCCGTGCCCTTCGTTCACTCTTGTTTTGAAATCCTTTTTACCTGACAGAGAGAAGAAACCTGTAGACACAGCTGAGAATTTCAAGCGCCGGCACTCCAAACTGATCAACTCCTGTAAGTACCTCCTGCCTGGGGTGTTGTGGCAGTCCTCTCTCCACCAGCATCTCTCACCCTTGCAGTGAGGATAAAGGAGAGGGACTCCTGCCATGTGATGGTTGTGAGGATGTCGTGTTGGAAAGCAGCTGGAATCCAGCAGTAGACTTGGGCAGCTGGGGAGCTTTGCCTGAATTTGGCTGTCTCAATGCAGGGCAGAGTTTTCTCCAGGCTGAAGCAGAGGGTGAGTTGCTAATACAGAAAAGATAAATGTATATGTCTTTCTTCACAGCAAGATTGCTGTATCAGGAGTACAGTGATGTAGCTCTGAACAAGGCCATCCAAAGCCAGAAGAGAGCGGATTATCCAGAGGATATAGAGTCAAGTTTCCCAAGTTCCCCGAGGCTACGGAGGAAAGTGCTGTCTCCCCAGGACTCATATTTGCAACGTCTGTCAGTCTCATCTAACGCATCCCTCTGGCAGGACATCCCCATGGTACGGGGCAGCAGAATACTTCTCAACATGTCCCGTGAGGAGCAGAGGCTGCAGGAGGTAAGGGGCAGATGTGGCATGGTAAATGGATGGTCTGTAATGAAGAAAGAGTCTCTGGAAGAGGAGTTAAAGCAGAGAACAGAAACTGATGTGGGAATACAGGTGGTTGAGACAGAGGTCACTTCCATCCCTGGAAGCAGCATGGGGTGTGAAGTAGAGCAATACTGAAGTGCTGAATTTTAGAGAAAAGCAGCACTGAAGGACGAACTCTGCACCTTATCAATAACTCAAAAAAAACTGGGGAAAAGTGGGAACAAGAGAAGGAGTTTTGAGTATGCTCAATGCAAAAGGGTGTATAAAAGTAGAAGACTTGCAGCATTCTCCCACACATCAGCTGTGAGAGATGCTAACAAAACCACAGTAAAGTGCATTTTCTGTGGTAGAATAGGAGTTTAGCACATTGACCCGTGTGAGTTTAGCAAATTGACCTGTGTGAGCTGCAGGGCTGAGAGAAGACGGAAAGGTGAATGGATTCAGCACAATGGTACAGAGAAAACTAGGTGAGGAAAAGGGAAGGATCTGAGAAGTGGACAGGAGGACACAGAGAAAGAGGTAAAAACAACAGCATGGAAATTGTGATGATGGAGAAAAAATCATGTGGTACAGATGCTGGACTTTATTGGAGTTTGTAAAATGCAGAACTTGTGAAAGTGGTGTTGAGGGGAAATGAAAAGTAAAATGAGAGCAAGTAGCTATTTTCAAGTTATACCACAAGTCTGTTTTTTAAAGAGACTCTATAATAGTATGCTTGCCCTTCATTTCTAAAACCTCTGTTCTGTAGTTACACACTCCTTGCATCATGTGCTGGGAGGTATTCCTGCTTTACCCCCTCTCCTCTCCGTAAGATTCCTTACAGACTCACACAGTACACTGATGCTGTGCTCCCCTGTTTTCTCTCCCAAGGCCAAGTTTGAGTTGATAATGTCTGAGGCTTCCTACCTGCGCAGTTTGAACGTGGCAGTGGATCACTTTCAGCGCTCAGCAGAGCTCCAGGCGATGCTCACCAACCAGGAGCGCCAGTGGCTCTTCTCCCGCCTCTCCGATGTGCGCGATGTCAGCGCCAGGTGAGACATGGCCCTTTGCTTCCAGGTCCAGCAGGCAGGTGGTGCTTCCAGCAGGAACATTTCTCACTCCCCTTCTGCATGCTCACTGTTCAAGGCAGATACAGCACCTGGGGATGACACCAACACTTCCTGGAAAAGAATAGTCACCTTTTTAGGTGACAGGGCAGTGTAAATTCTGGTGTTAAATCCCAGATACAAAGGCTCCTTGTGCACAGAGCTCATTGCAGTGGATCAAAATGTTGCAAATGGTAATGTAGCCTTGTGCCACTGCTTTCAACTACAATTAAACTTGACTAACTAGATCCCAACCCAAAACAGCTCCTGCCAAATACAAGACAAAAGGGGCAGCTGCATGAGCCCTGACAAAAAGCAAGGGGGGAAAAGGGGAAAAAAAAGTAAGTTACAACCATCACTTGACAGAAACTAATGTGAATCAATAGAGCGTAATTCATGAAATGTGGACATGACCCCACATGCAAGGAATCCTGTATGTATGTAGGATTCTGTTCTGCTTTTCCTCTTGCAAGGCTTGACTACATAAATCACTAAGCTGGTAAGGATTGCTGCTACCTTTTCCATTTCTACCAGCAGGATTATTCTGGTGAGGTCTTAGTTTCCAGTTGTTACCTGACCATGCCTGTAGAAGCATGGTCTCTCAAGAACAGAGGTCTTTTGCCTCTGCTTTTTCCTTGCTGATACCAAGCCCTAAATTGTCATTGTCCTGACATTACACTCTCTCTAGAACTAAAGAGCAGTCTTGTGTTTATCTGTGGGCTCTTAGGGTTTTAGACGACTGAATGACACTGATATTTCCCTCTCCTTTTATGGCACCACATCCATGTGCTGCAGTTTCCTCTTTGACTTGGAGGAAAAATTTGAAGAGGACATGTTCACCTTCCATGTGTGTGATGTGGCTCTGAAGCACGCCCCTGACTTCCGCCGGGTGTATCTGCCATATGTGACAAACCAGACGTATCAGGAGCAAACCTTCCAGAGGTTACTGTAAGTTTTTCTCATTTGCTGCATCCTTCTCCTCCTTATTCCCATAAATATGGACTCTTTCAGATAATGGGGAATGCCGCAGAAATGAGCTGTTGAGCGGTGGGTGCTCTTGCTACGCCCCCAGAACTTCCTCAGTTCAATGGCATTTGGGACAGCAGGACAGAGCTCCTGCAGGCTTCTCTGCCATAGCATTGGAAAGGAAAAGAACATGTAATATCTGATCTTGTTACAGGCTGTTCTTTGTCTGCCCTCTACTGAAGAGAGCAAATATGACTGTCCTGGATAATGGTTTTCAGTCTTGAGCACTGAGAACCGGAGTGCAAACCACCACTGTCCCCATGGAAGGAGCGCTGCTGATAGAGGGAGTTGAAATGTAGATGTTACTTCTGGCTTTTAGTTCGGAGGGCTGTGGAGAGAGGAGAGAGATAATAACAGCTGTACTGCCATCCTGTAGCTGTTAGAAACTCATAGCTGCACTTCAGCAGCAGAATGGTGCGATTTCTTGACACCTCTTGCCCCAGGGACAAAACCTGACTGTTGGGAGAGCTCCAACATTCCCTGAAATCTGATACTAGGAAGGTTATTTATTTATTCACTCTGATGCCTGGATGTCTTTTTTTTTTTTTTTTTTTTTAATTTATTTTATTTTTTTTTATTTCTTTTCTTTTCTATTTTGCCACTCCCTCAGAAATGGAAATGCAGGGTTCCAGCAAGTCCTGGAGAGATTGGAAAGTGATCCAGTGTGCCAGCGCCTCTCACTTAAATCCTTCCTCATCCTCCCCTTCCAGCGCATCACTCGACTCAAACTCCTCCTACAGGTAACTGTGGTGATTCTCTGCCTTCACTTGAGTTTCCCTGAAGCTGTATCTAGGAGCAGCTGAAGGAGCTGGGAGGCCTCAGCCTGGAGAAAAGGAAGGTCAGGGGGCACCTTCTGGCTCTCCACAATTCCCTGATAGGAGAGTGCAGCCGGGGAGGGTTGGGCCCTGCTCTCAGGGCACAAGGGACAGGGAAAGAAGAAATGGCCTCAAGCTGTACCAGGGAAGGTTCAGGGTGGACATCAGGAAGAATTTCTTCCCAGAAGGGGTTGGCAGGCATTGGAAGGGGCTGCCTGGGAACATGATAGAGTCCGCATTGCTGGAGGTGTTCAGGAAATGATGGATACGGCATTGCATGAGGCAGTGCTGTTTGTGAATCATTGAGAGCTTTGCTGTGACACTACTTCAATTGTTCTCCAATAAAGAATTTATGGAGTCTTTTCAGAACATGCTGATTTACATTTTATTGAACTTTTTGGCTTCCTGCTAGGAAAACAAAGCAAGGGTTCCTTGGCTGCCCTCTGGAAGGCAGACTGTGTCTATGCTTTGCCTGCAATGTTGACTAATAAGGAGCCATCCAGACAGGGAACCAGCCAGTTCCTAAAAAATTAATTTTGAGCTCTTTCTATGAAATTCTTCTTTTTGATTATTTGAGCCTCTTTTTAACAGGTGAAAAGGACAATTCTATTCTGTTCATGCATCCATTTGTGTTTTAGCTGGTGGTTGCTTTCTTATGCCATGTAATTTCCATGTGATAATTAATACAATTTAAATTTACAGGAATACTCTGGTCAGCGTGACTTATCAGTGACATTCTGTGTCTCAAATTTTGGCCTTCTTGTTTTCACATGCCATCAGCTACTTCTGATTTATTATTTATTCTACTCTTCATTGGTGGTAATGTCCACCTTTCCCTGTTTGCATCATGAGAATCATATTTTCTCACACAGAATATCTTGAAAAGAACTCGGCCTGGGTCTGAGGAGGAAGTGCAAGCAACGCAAGCCTATGATGCACTTGAAAAGGTAAAGGTGCCTTCCCTTTCTGCAGCCTTACCTTTGTCTCTAATTAATCATCAACTCCCACCCTTGCCCCTGCAGGAAAATCTTGCTTTAAAAACACCCACAGCATTAATATGTTGCATCCCTTTCTCTTATCCTGTTTATTATAGAGGCAAGGTTTAAAGTTTTCTGGGACAAGTAGTTATCTCTATAATTTGTACAGCCTCATAAGGTGGATTGTTCAGTCTAGTGATGATTTGACTTTCCAAAGGAGAGCCACCAGGATGGTGAAGGGTCTGGAGGTAAAGACACAAAAGCAGTAGCTGATGTCACTTGGTCTGTTCAGCTGGAGAAGAGCAGACTGAGGTCAGAGCTCACAGCAGTTCTGCAGATTCCTCACAAGGGGAGGAAGAGGAGCAAGCTCTGATCTCTGCTCTGTGTGACAGGGACAGGACCCAGGGAACAGCTGGAGCTGTGTCAGGGGAGGGTCAGGGTGGATATCAGGGAAAGGCTCTTCCCCCCAGAGGGTGTTGGGCACTGAACAGGCTGCACAGGGAATGGTCACGGCCCCAAGGCTGCCAGAGCTCCAGGAGTGTTTGGACAGTGCTCTCAGGGATGCACAGGTTGGGATTGTTCTGTGCAGGGCCAGGAGCTGGACTCAATGATCCTTGTGTGTCCTGTCCAACTCAGAATAGTCTCTGATTGTAATACATACTTTTTTGTAGGAGGATGCCTAAAGAATTGTCACTAATGCTGTCCCTTGAGGAGCTTGTGGGAGTGGTACTGATCCCATCAAGCAGTTCTGCTCCCACCTCACTGCTCATCTGTTTTTCTCTGCAGCTCATCAAGGATTGCAATGAGAATGTCCAGCGCATGAAGAGCACTGAGGAGCTGATCTACCTCAGCCAAAAGATTGAATTTGAGTGTAAGGTGAGCTCATCCATTCTGCGAGCCTTGCTCCAGCCTAATGTATTTTCTGTCTTTGCCCACAAAGTCACTTTTTGTTCTCCTCTTCTGTATACACAGAGCTGTTGAACTAGAATATCATCCACAGGCCAACTCTTCATCAGTGCTTTCCTTGCCCAATCATTTATGTCTGCCTTCACATGAAGGTGCCTGCCATGACTTACACCTCTCTAGCCAGAGAACTGAAAGCAGAAAGGCAAAAATGCAAATCCAAAACTCACAGGGACTCATTTTCTTGTGCATAAATATTTATTTTTGCCTTGCAGATATTCCCACTCATCTCACAGTCGAGGCGACTTGTGAAGTGTGGTGAGCTGACAGCACTGGATTTCAACAACCTGAGTCCAAAATGGAAAGTCACCTCCCGACCCATCTACCTGCATCTTTTCAATGACTGTCTGCTCCTGTCTCGGCCCAAGGAGTGAGTGCTTCAACACAATTCTTCCTGCCCCTTCTAAAATACCTGTCTCTTTTGGGGTCTGTGCTTTGGTGACAGTTCTTTCCCTCTGCCTGCCAGCAAGTGGCAGCCTTTGTCAAGTCA
The DNA here is from genome assembly GCA_009812075.1 of Sialia sialis. Lineage (NCBI taxonomy): Eukaryota > Metazoa > Chordata > Aves > Passeriformes > Turdidae > Sialia > Sialia sialis. Next base: position 5,402,262 of record VRYO01000369.1, read on the forward strand.
CTCTCCTGTCCAGACCTGATGTGAGTGTCATGCAAAGTATGTGGAAATTGATAGTCCCAACTTTTAATTACATATCTTAATTACATACATTTACATTATAAAAACATATCTTGTGGTCCCTAGCACAACACTTCTATTCTACTTTTGCATCTCTACAATGTGAAACACTTGAACAATAGCTATTTGTTCTAGTTTTACTTTGCAAATAATTTCTTCTTAAAGCAGAGTATGAGGACTAGTAAATGTGCAAATCACTGGTTTGTCAAGAGAGTTGTTTGTTAGTTATGTTGGGGTTTTGAGGATGGTGGGTTTGTTTTTAGGCTGTAAGCTACCAAATAAATTATGACAAGAGAGAGCTTAGTATTTCTACCCTTTTCATTATATCCCTTTTCTCTCTTCTTTGGCCTTCTGAGACTTCTAACAAGAGCACTGCTTAGGATGTGAGAAGCAGATAAAGACTCATTAAAACCTTTTTTGCTTTCCTGCAGACTACATGGACTTACTTTGTAACCCTCATCACCTTAAAACTCACCCCTTGTTTTGTTCCTCCTCCTCACCTGCAGGGGTGGACGCTTCGTTGTGTTCGACCATGCTGCTTTCTCGTATGTACGTGGGGAGAAGTGCGAGATGAAACTCCACGGGGCAAACAAGAATCTGTTCCGTCTCTTTCTGCTTCAGAATAACCAGGGGAAGAGAGTGGAGTTCTTGTTTCGGACAGAGACACAGTAAGAGCTCAAGTTTACCCTCGGTATATTCCATTACCATGGCCAGACACCTCCTAGTAGCCTGATAGTGGTCACTCAGCCACTCAAATGCTGAAATACCAAATGCAGCTGCTGAGCAGGAGTCTTGAAAAGCATCCTCTTGCTATAACTATTTCCTTGTGAACCACCTTCTTCCTCTCCCATCGTAGCTGTTCATACAATACTACCACATTATGTCATACCATCAGCCTTCGAAAATGGGAATTTTTGTCTTTTCCCACCTCCCTTCTCTGCTTCCCTTTGTGTGAGCAAACATGCCCCCACCCTGCCCCCTTTCTGTCACCAGACTGCTGTCCCTCACGCTGAGTGCTGACACCTATCCTATGCTGTTTTCCAGCAGTGAGAAGCTGAGGTGGATCTCTGCTTTGGCTCCTCCACGGGGAGAACCAGATCTCCTGGAATGCCCTGGTGAGATTGCTCTGCTGCTGCAGCAATAGGGGTGGGCTGGCTGGCAGGAGTCACAGACACCGTGAGGTGGGACACCCCAGAAGGATTCCAAGGCAGAATACTCGAGATTTTGTAGCTAAAGGACATACTCATTGGGCTTTTCCTCTGTGCCAGGTGCTGCCAATTATTTTACCAATTTTAACTCCTCATTTTAGATAAAGTCCTGTGGTATCCCTGCCACTTCTCTGCTTTTTATTTGGGCAGCTCCTTATTCTCCACCTCCTCTGGAACTGATGCCCACAGGTTTACTGTTGCTTTCCAGTATATCAATGTGATCTTTCCTCCTCTGCAGATGCACCACAGGTTCAATGCATAAAGGCTTACAAGGCTCGGGAAAACGATGAGCTGGCTTTGGAGAAGGCAGATATCATCATGGTTATGCAGTACAGCAATGATGGTGAGCAGAATGAACAATGCCTGTCTTAAACTGTAGGACTGAGAGGACAAAGGGATTCTTCACCTTCTTTAGGACACTTTATTTGGAAGTTGAAAGGGGATCTTTTCCTTTGCTCGTAGGGTCTTTTTGGAGGGAGCTTTTTTTGAGAAACAATGGAAAAAAAACATGTAACTTTTGCTTCATGTTGTGCTTTTCCCCACACCACAGGGTGGATAGAAGGAGTAAAACTCTCAGACCGGGAGAGAGGCTGGTTCCCCTCGGAACACGTGGAAAACATCTCCAGCAAACACGTGCGGCAGAAAAACCTGAAGGAGGAGCAACGGGTGAAGAATGCTAAGCAGCAGGTCTTCTGCAAGAAATAAGACTCTGTTTGGACTTGTACAGTCTCCCTGCCATGGAGAAACCATGGCTTTTCTATTGTGCCTCAGAAGAAATGCCTCTGCAAAGAGCATAATACACAGCACTTTGACAGGACTGGGTGCTTTTTGCCAAAGAAAGCGGGAATTCAATAATCAGGAAAAACTTCCTCTGTGTCAGCAGGACTATGGCAGCAAGAGGAGGAATAAAGGTTGCATGTATTGCTTGCTTTGTGGTAGTAGGGAGGGACTTAAATCCAACAGAGGTCTGGGGTCTGGACTTCTGAAAGTGTATTCCTGGTTTTGCCACTGACAAGTTGCGGGACCTTATGCAAGTCACTTCAGAGTTCTGCTTCAGTTCTGCCATCTGCAAAATGGGGGTAAATGTACCTACCTCACTGCATGTTGTGAGGCTAAATTCACTAGTATTAGCAGCCTGAGAGCTTCGAGTTCCTGAGAAGGAAGGTGCTAAGTGCAAAGCACAACAGAGCTGAGAAGAATATTCCGTTTGAATACCCTCTGGATACCTTCATGGCGTTGATCTCTATAGTGTAATTTCCATTTAGGGTAATTTATGTATTAGATCATGCAAGTCTAATGGGGTTCAGATTGGCAGATATTTCATTGTACTGAAATGCTCTTAAGTCCTCAACAGCATTACAAAATCCACTGGAATTAAGCAGAGTTTTCAGAAGCCACTGTGATGATTTCCCCCACATAAGAGGTATCATGCTGAAGAATCTGCTTCACAAAGGTCACCTCTCTTCTGAACAAGCATCCCACTAAACCATCTGAATTGACCTTTTTTTTTTTAAACTATGCTTCCCCCGGAAGTAGATCAGTGACTTCTGTCAAAGATGTATGTTTCATGTTGGTACACGTTTGCCCTGTACAAAATAACCAGGAATAGGCACATGTAACGAAGTGGCACTTTACTGCTGCTCTTACTCTGATTGCTGATGTGGTATTGCATGCACCATTTTGCACACTTACGGAGAACACTGAGATATTTAGCCACTGTAGATAAAGTCAAAATATGCACCAGGGTCTTTGTTCACTTTTTAAGAATTCTCTGGCTTTAAGTCCAGTTTACATGCATTTGTGCAGAACCTGTCTCTTTGAGGATATGCCTTCAATTGTAAAATACTGTTTCTGTGTTAAAGTGTTCAGCTCAGTCAATGCAAGACCAAGCTTAAGAATCAATACACCAAAGAAAGCCACGTGTAGCCTCTTGCATTTAATATATTTGAAGAATTAGTTACCATCATATCTCCAGCTTTCTGTCTCTGTAACATTCTGCCTTTAAATCCCATTTACATTGTATCTAGAATAGCCTATTACAGCCTATTTATATCAATAATTTTAGCTGGATTAAAAGAAAAAAAAGAGTTGCTTTTAGTCCTAATAAACTCATGCACTTCTCCAGTTAAAAACCTTTCTGCTTGCCTTGTTACTTATCTTTTCCTCTCAAATCTAAGTAATTCAATTTACTGAATGTACATGAAGTATTTTTTTTGCTATAACTTTCTAAGTGACTGTCAAGTACAAACAGCGCTCTTAGGAGAAGCAGCGAGGAAAGCTGGGTTTATCCAAGCTTAAGATTCTTCAGTGTTATCCCCAGCCCTGGAGAGCTGATGCTGCAGGTTCCGCAGTGGTGTTACTCATCCATAACTGAAGGTAAGCTGAAGGGATGAACTATAGAAAATGGGAGTCCAGCCTACTAGAGCAGAAAGATAGGACCCAGTTATTCAACTTTTAATCTGTGATCCAGACAACAATCTGCTAATACCTTTTCTCCCCCTCTGAAGGATTGCAGCTTGTCCTGAGCTAAAGCAGAGCTCTACCTCAGACTCACACAAGGGTTATAATCCTCCAGAAGACCCAGAATGTTCAGATATCCCAAATGCCTGGTTGTCCCAGGCTGTCATGAATTTATGCAGTTCCCAAGTCCCCAGGATTGTCAGTGTCTCAGGTGGGACACAGAATGCTGCCATGGGATCAGTTCAGCGCATCTGTGTAAGGTCATCTCACACAGACAGTCAAGGTATCCCACATCCACTTCAGCTTCATCCAGGAGGAGCCAGCCATACATATTCCCATTCTAAATTAGAAGTCATCTTGTTCAACACCTCAAATTGAGAGTTCTTTGCTCTTTCAATTTCTGCTCTTGAAAGCAAGCAGGCAGATTGTTCATTGGAGCCTCACAAAGTGGTTTTTATGCTAAATTCCATATGTTGTTAAAACTCCACTTGACATAGGAAACTTCAAAGGGTACTGTTGTCATGATTGACAGCACTACTATACTCTTTTTAACTATTTGGATAAAAGGTTAATTTGTCCCTATCACAAGTACAGCCTTTCTTTCCTGATGTCAGGCCTTTGTATGTTGAGGAGCATTTAAATATCAGCTTACGCTTCTAAGAACAAGTGCTTCTATTCTAGGTTACTTTGATTACTTATATTTCAGATAGGCCTCAACTTCTCACTATTCAGTTAAACTTCTAGCCACAGCATCATCCTGCCACCAAAATCCATAAACAAATCTACACTGAAGTGCTTTTTGAAACTGATTGACATCTCTTTGATTTGTACAGACTTAATGAAAGTAGTACAATATCTTTCCCAACTGCACATTCACAATGCAGGAATCACATTTGCAGTGTCTTTTGTGTCCTATAAGGGTCTTAATTATGTCCGGATTTCTCCCCACATTATCTAATGTGAACAACCTGATTTACCAGAAAATCAGTATTAAACAGAAGCATAGGGTATATCGTGCAAATCCCAACACTTTCCTGCTATTCCCAAAGACTGTGGGAGAGGTGCCACTGTATCTTCCCCAGAAACCTGTGGAGACTGATACAAAATGTGTATGGACAAAAGAAATTCAGGATTTCTACACTGAAAAAAAGAAAGACAACCCTCAGTTGTAGGGCAGTTGCTCTAATTTCTTTTTGTGACAAGGACAGTAGTGAAGTTACAAGCATGAGCTGCATTTAAAAAGCTTTGCTGAGAAGCTGAGAAAGTCATAGTGTATGTCTGAAAATTAAATTTTATGACTGCTGCCATTTTTCATATAAAGTAGCTTAAAATACAGGTATAAAGTAGTTTAAAATATATGTGTATTTATATAAATACACTCATGTATGTGTGAAATTCCCACTGCTGGAGACCTGTGTTGCTCCCTCCTCAAAGAAAATAAATTAAAGCATTCTCAACACCTACTATTTTCACAAAGAAAGGTGACATTAGGACCAGAGTTCAGTAAATAAACACAACATTGCTCAGAAACAACTTTTAAAGCAGATAGTGATTTTTATATTTGCACTTTTTCTAATATTGAAGAGGTCCCATGACCCTCCAAGATCGTTATGTCTTGTCAGCTGAATTAGTTTTTAACTAATGCCATTTTAGCCCAAACTTCTTGGAGCTGATGGCAATACCAGGTGTACTGTTAGACCAATTATACTGGCGCCAAAATGTTGGCACAGATGTTTCAGCTTACACTCATTTAACTTGATGGAAAGGACTTTCAGGTGAAAGCATGTGCAGAAGCAAGGCCTTAGAAGCTAAAAGTGAACCTTGAAACAAAGACAGGAAGTTTGAGGAAACCCTCAGGAGAACAATGCTGTGCCAGCAACATGAGGGTGAGCTAATAAACAGGAGAAGGATGAAGTACATTCTATTTTGGTGCATCAGAACGCAAGCGAGTCTCATTCTTCATGCAAGCACTTAACAGCCTTTTTACTAAGAATTGTTAAGCATTGAAAGGATACAAATTACAGTGCCCAAAAGTCAGGAAGTGCCATTTGCTCCTTGCAACCTCCCCAGCTGCTGAAGAACCAGAAGCTGCTGGACACCTGCAGCCAGAGCATGTTAAAAAACAAATGTCTTCCTGCCAGGCCACTGGAAGAGAACAGAATGACAGAATCCCTAGGGTTTGGATGCTCTAGTCAGGGTCACCCAGAGCAGGTGACAAAGGGAACATGTCCAGATGAGTTTGGAATGTCCCCAGGAAGGGAGACTCCATTCCCTCCCTGGGCACCTGCCACTCTATGGAAAAGTTCTTCCTCATGTTGAGATTAAACTTTTTGTGTTTTAGTTCATGGCCATTGCTCCTCATCCTGGTCACGCTGAAAAGAATCTGGCACCATCCTCATACCACCCCTTTAAAGACATTTATATGGATTATGAGATCCCCTCTCAGTCTTCCACAGCCAGAACAGGCCCAGCCCCTGCAGTCTCTCCTTGTAACACTGCAAACCCCTCATCATCTTTATTTCCCTGCGCTGGCCCCTCTCCAGTAGCTCCTCGTCCTTCTCGTAGTAAGGAGCCCACAACTGGGTCTAGCAGCCCAGACAGCGAGGTTTCCCTCACCCACGGGGGGCGAGTTCAGGTTCACTCTGCGACATTTCCAGAGCCAGCTCCTCACGTTGTCCCCGCTATCCTCACCGCTGCTGGAACACTCCCGTCCCCTCCGTGTGGAGAGCAGGGCCCCAGCGCGGTTCCCAGGGCTGTGTGGGGCTGGTGCGGCCTCCCCCGCCGTGCCCAGGTGCCCTTGATGAGCCGGCCGAGGCCGGGCAGCACGGGCGGGGCATTAACCGGGCCGGGCCGGAGCGGGCCCGCCACGGAGCCGGCATGGACGGGGCGGGCGAGGAGCAGCAGCCGGAGGAGCGGGCGGACACAGGGCTGGGAATGGGCTATGGTAAGGACGTGGATGAGGGTCGGGGGATGAATGATGCCGGCTCGCCTTAATGGCTGGGGGGAGACACCCGGCAATGAGCCTAATGAGCAGCTCCAGGGGAGGGTAATGGCTCCCCAGCGATGTTATCTGGGCGCTCATTAGCCTCCCTCAGCCCCGCCGTGTGCTGGCCCCGTGGCTGGCAGTGATGGATTCCCCGGCCCTCGTGTCCCCTGGCTTGTAAAAGCACCTGGCCAGGGCAGGAGGTCTTTCCTTTGTGCCACACCGAGGGGCTCCCGTTGCCTCGGGCTTTCTCATTTGCGCTTTTCCCGGTTGTCCAGTTTCCTCCTCTGAAACTGTTCCTTTTCCCCTGCCCTGTGTGTGTGTGTGTACAGGTGGCTTTATACCAAATGCCCCAAACAACCCTAAAAACCTTGCAGTTCAAGCGGTTCTGAGGAATGTTTAAGGAGATAATTGTGAGATGGACAAGGGGGCTTGCATTCCTGCAAGTGCACCAGGTGTTCCCACTCAGTTAAAATCCCTTCTATTTAATGTTCTGTTTGTCTAAAAACAGAACGGTGATGGACAGTGATGTCCAGTCTGGTCTATGAATGATGGGAGAAAGGAGTGGTTTTGTAACTCCGTCTTTGTTACCAGGAAGGCTCATCTTTCTTTCCAAACTTGGTTTTTGTTTCAGCTCTTTTCCTTGGCAGACCCAAATGGTTGTGAGGTCTTTCCTATCTGTCCTAGAAATAAAACATAGCAGTATATTCACTTGGAGGACTATTTCTGTAAAGAATATTAAACTCCCAGGTGTCCATTTCTGCGACAAGGTACCCACATAAGACTTGGACACTTATTTTGTGATGTAAAACACACACTGGGGTTTGCATAGAAACAAGTAAAAACCCTGCTCAAATCATGCGAAAATACTCTTTTTTTTTCCACATAATGAGTGAGACAAGCTCAGATGCAACCAGGAGGATGGTGGAAAAAGACCAGAGACATCTTCTGCCTCATTCACTTCTTGACCCTCCCCATCAGGATATTTAATCTCATTTAACTGCAGTGGAAACTTGTTGCTGCTTAACAAGATCAAATTATTCTAGCTCCATAGTTTCCTGCTTCTGTTTCTTTCCCTGGCGACTAATTTGGTTCTCTGAATCCTGTAAAAAGCAAATTAGATGCTCTTGGAGCAGCCTGCCATCCTCTCATACTTCTATGAAGTTTCTCTCGTCTGCTTGGAATTGTGTGCCTCCTCCTTGATTAACAGCTGTTTCAGAAAGAGACTTTGAGACAGAAGCAAATGCTTTATTTTGGCATTGAACTAATATATATTAAAAGCAGAGTACAGTAAAATGAAATTATTTTATCTTTTTCCCCCAAAAATTAAACTACCAAGTTTCTTTGTTGTCGCATGCTATTGAAATGCTGACAACAGTCAGCTCAAACTTTCTTCTCTCCAGACAGAGGCAAATACATGGGTTTGGGTTTATTATTCTACTTCCCATCTTATGAAATAATAACGTTTTTTAAAAAAATCAAGTAGCAGAAATCAAGACTCACACATTCTGAGCCACTTGGGAGGTTTTTTGGAACTTTTTATTTGGAAATGTATGTGCCAGCTGGGAAAGTATTATTCTGATGCCTATTTCAATTATTTCACTTGCTGTGTTCTTTCTGACCTGTCTTCTACTATTCAGTCTCTCTTATTGTAACAGTTTGTGGTTTTTGTTAAACTTGGTTAGACTTCTGTACCTAATTTTGTCCTTATTCCACTACTTCATTCCCTATCTTTTAAGTCTGTTACTCAGAAGTGTAGCTGAAACTACTGAGAAATAATTTAAGGCATTTATTAGAAGTTAGTTTGTACAATTAATGTTTTTTTTTGCTTGGCCAGCTTTGGTATGATAGAACTCAATAAAAGTAAAAAAAGTGATGACATTTGTCAAATAATCCCTGCTGACATAGCAGACCAGCATTTTACTTCTGTGTTTCTTTTGCTCATTTTAATAAGATGACAGGATTTTGCCAGGTCATAGATTTTTTTTTTTTTCTGTTGCTTATTCCAGAGACCTGTGTTATCCCTGGGGCTGTTTTCCCACTACTGTATTTGTAATATGCAAGTTTCCCTTTATTCTCTGTGTCTGGAATTACTCTCTTCTGTAGTTTACAGTTTGCTTTTAAAATGAGGCTTTTCTCATCACATGTTTGAATATCCTCATATTGACCATATCAGGTTCTTTGCTGTTGCTTTTCTGGCAGCACCTGTCTTTATTTTGAGCCTCTAGTTCTTGTCATTGTTGGGTTTTGTTGTGTGCGCTTTTCCTTCCCCCATAACCAAAACTCCTGATCCAGGGACATCCAACTTAGGCAATGGGCATGTGGAGTGGGGTTTGGGTATTTTTTCCCCCATTTTTGCCTTGTAGAGTGCCAGGCTGAGGAGGAGAACACGCTGCTGAATACAGAGCACTTCGTGGTGGATGCTGGTGCTGTTGGTGGCCATGGTGCAGGGAGCAGCATGCTACCTTCATTCCCAGGCACAGCCAGACAAGAAAAAGTTGAGGATAACTTGGAAACAGAAGATGGGAACAGCTCTATAAAGAAGGTGGGAGAAGATTTGGGATATGGCACCCTGCAGGCAGCTGGGTTGTTTTCCCAAGGCTCTGTAGTCCTTGATGGCCAGCACAACTTTGCCTCTGTGTGTGGGCAGCCGTCGGATTTCTGCGGTGACACGAAGGGTGGATTAGTACAGGAGCCCACCGGTCAGTCAGGGTCACAAGAGCACTCTGACAGTTACTGCTGTGCTGGGGCTGAAAAAGAGGTAGAGAAAGAACAAACTAAGAAAGCATCCGGTGCAGTGGCTGGAGCTCCCTGCAGGCAGGAGGAGATCGGCCCAGCCCCTCACCAATCCAGAGGTGCTCCAGCCAGCGCTGCAGCTCAGAATTCCTACAAGGGCTCCTCAGTCCTGGAGTCCAGAGGCAGCTGTGATGTGACCAAGGGAAAAAAATCCTTACCTGTCAAGAAGAAGCCACGCACCTTCTACAGTGCAGGTAGATCCCAGGGCACACACTGGCACACAGTGACACTCGTGGTGCCAGTGGCACTTGGTGTTCCCTTCCCTGTGCTGCTCTGCTCTAACTGGTATTGCACTGCACTCCACACCATTAGATGTGTGAAGACTTCCACTAATAAAGGTTGCTGTCTTTTGTTTGAAGCATCACTAGTAATGCTCTTTCCTTTTGAAACAGCAAAAGAAGATTTTTGTTTATTTTTGGGGTTTATTAAAAAAATGTTTTGTTACTCATGTATTTCTAAGGATAGTAAAAATGTTATTTTTTTTTTTTCTGTTTCCCTCTCTTGTTAATTTTTTTTCTTGTTTTCTTGTTACATACTTCCCATCTCTCTCTCTCTTTGGACAATGCATCATTTCTAGAGCAGCTAGAACAGCTGGAGAAGGTGTTCCAGGAAGACCACTATCCTGACAATGAAAAGAGGAGAGAGATTGCAGCTGCAGTTGGTGTGACACCACAGCGTATCCTGGTAATGCCTGCTGGGTTCTATGCTGCCTATGGGTTCTATGCAGAAAAGGGATGGGCAGGGACTGGGACATTGCCAGTGTTCCCATGTGTCGATCGTTTCTTTCCTGAATGCATTCCTTTCTTCCCATTTTTCAGGTCTGGTTTCAGAATCGTAGGGCAAAGTGGCGGAAATTGCAAAAGTTGAGTACAAAAGGCAACAGAAAATATCCAGCATCAGCTCTGTCAGTCCCCTTTGGAACAGAGGGCTATGGGTGAGGAACTTACTCTGTTTTGCCATTTCTCCACAATTGATACCTAAGAAATTAAGTATTTTCCCATTTCCCCTTTATGTTTAAACAGTGAAGAGCTGAGCATTGAGTTGGACCTAGGTAGCCAGTCAGATTTCTGGGCAAATTGTGGTGGACCCTCTTAAAAATCCTTTTGATTAACTTGTAGCTCATATTAATCAAATTAGGTATGAAATAAAACTATTGAAATTGCTCTGGCTGAAATAATATAGAGAGCAAGGGATGAGATGGAAAAGTTTATGGAATAACCTCTTCAGTTTTAGTTTCTGTGAATGCATCGGCCAGGTGCTTTGGGTGTTCTTGGGGATTCTTTTAACCCAGTTCTCCCACCACTGCTTTCCATTTCCATGGATTTTCACTTGGTGATGGAGATGCTGCTTGCTTAGATCAGTCTTAGAAAGTTGTGGGCTTCTTTGGAGAAATACAAGGTAGCACCTTTCATATGTGAGCAGATGACATCTATGGGGGGGAAAGGGAATATGTGAGAGGATAGATGGTCTTTCAAGGGATGGTGAATGTGTGAGGGGAGAAATCAAACTCCTTAGGGATGTATTTATGGCAATCTAGAGTGTCTTCTTATGAAGAAAACAATGAAAAGAGGAAAAATTGAAATGAAAGATTGGAGAGCACCTTACTTCATTGCAGTGTTCCTGCTGCCTGTCCTATACCAGTGACCTGGGGCTGCTTCCCCAAAGACTTTTGATACAGCATTCCTTGCACTTGTAGTCAGCCAGTGCTTTCCCTTTGCACCTGCTAGTGATGTAGGATCTGCCCCTTGTCAGATAGAAGAGTGCATGATTGGTCATAATGCCCTGCCTTGTCCTCTGTGTCTGCTGCAGGGCACCTCCTCTGCCTGTGCCTCCATTGCCTGATGCTGCTGGAGACCAGCCTGCCATGCTGGGAAGAGACCCTGGAGCTGGGAACTCCTCCAACCTGCTCAGCACACACCCTGCATCCCCCACCTCTGCCTCAGGTGAGACCCTGACCAGCACGAGTGTTTTGCACAGCTGCAGCAGTAGCTGGTGGAGCTGGGAGGTTCCCAAATGCTTTCGGAAAAGCCATGTCAGAGCCTTATGCCATCAGTGCAAAAAGTGACACCAAGTACTCCACAGGCTGAGAAAGTTAGGACTGTTCTGCCTGAAGGAGAAAAGGCTTTGTGGAGGCCTCAGAGGAACCTTATGGCATCTGAAGGGCCCTACGAGGAAGCTGCAGAGGGACTTTTCATCAGGAACTGTAGTCGTGCGACAAGAGGGAATGGCTTCAAACTGAAAGAGGAGTAATTTAGGTTAGATACTAGGAAGAAATTTTTTCCTGTAAGGGTGATGAGGCACTAGCACAGAGAAGCTGTGGCTGCCCCATCCCTGGCAATGTCCAAGGCCAGGCTGGATGGGGCTTTGAGCAACCTGGGGTAGTGGAAGGTGTCCCTGCCCATGGCAGGGGATGAGATGGTCCTTAAGGTCTCTTCCAATCATTCTGTGATTGTAGGTATAGCAGCTCACTGCTGATTGAGTCTCTACCAGTTATGTACCAGCACCATGGTGCATCTGTGCTAATTCTGGAGACAGATTTGCAGTCCTTGTTTCTGTCTTAGCAGAAGCCAGCAAGGAATTCTTGGTTCTGATATTCTCCATGGCAGATACACATTCCCCATATTCTAGTTTAGCTGGAAACATTCTGGCTACAGCCTGAGCCAAGCGAGCTGTGTAAGGAAGGTGCACTCTTGTGAACTGGTGGTGTTGTAGAGGCTCCATCAGGTACTCCACACCCTAAAACATCCAAAGGAGCTTCCTTAGCTTCTCCAGGCAGGGCAGATTTCCATTTTGTGCAAGACCTTGAGGGAGTGAGAGTAGCTGAGTTCCAAAGCTGAGTGCTGAATTTAATCACTGTTGCAGTGGAGTTTTAAGTCAGTGGGGTGTGCTGTTCAACCAGTTTTCTACCTGAGATGTGTTGAAAGATTAATGGCAGTGAAAGAGAGAGGATTTGTCTAATTGTTGATTGATGTGTGCAGTCCAAGAGCATTCCCTAGAGTCAGGAGTGCTCCCTATAGCATTTCCTAGATATGTTTGTATTTCCAAGTTAGCACAATATGAAAAGATTCCTAAAGTGATGAGGACTCCACCACTTCCTTAGGGATGAATATCCCAAGGAGTAGATGTGCTGACATATGGTACTGCTATGTGTGTTTTCCTGCTTCCCAGTGTAATTAATTCTTTGGAATTTCATGCCATTATGTTTTTCCCCTCATTGTATTCTAAATATCAGTATTTAGTTATCAGTAGTAGGGCCAGTTCCTGCAATTCATTTTCTAAGAATTACAGTAATTTCATGATTATAAGCCGCACCTTCTTCATTGAAGAATCCAGCCTACCCCAGTAGTGTGGCTTATATTCAGGTGCGGCTTATCTATGGACAAATCCCAGTGAAATGCCAACCCAGAAGTGAGAGCTGGCCAGGGAGGGTGCCTGGGGCTGCGTTTAAAGGCTTCACTGGTCTATGAAAACTGTTTGCAACTTGAGCACCTGACACCAAACCCAGCTGGCAGTGATTCTGTTACTAATTTGTTACTTTGTTACACATGGATCCTCCTTAAAAAAAAAAAAAAAGTAAAAAAAAAAAAGTGCGGCTTATATTCAGGTGCAGCTTATATATGGACAAATCCCATGGTCTACCCAGCTGCCGGGAGGTGCGGCTTATAATCAGGTGCGGCTTATAATTGTGAAATTACTGTACTCAAATTTTTTAGTAGTGATTTTACCTTAAAGGTGTTTTGGTACAGTGGAAAGCATGGCATCAATAAGCTTAGAATGCTTCATGTGTTGCTAAGAGTATGTAATTGAGATACTTTCTTTATAACCTAATCTAGTACTTCTGTCATTTAAACTTTCCTGTCATCCTCTCAAGGCAAAGGCTCCTTTAGTCAATCCAATGACCTTTTAAACCAAAAGGATTGTAATTCAGTTAGTTCTTGCAACAGAGTAAATATGGTCAAAGTGTTTGAGTAATACACTGCTTTCAGGGTGATGAAGTGGTATAGTCTGTTGAGCCCTGTATTGGATAGAAACCAAGGTTTTGCAAATAAAATTGTTTAAAGGAAACAAACCAAATATCCTCTGATTTTTATGCTTTAGGAACCTCTCCTGGTTCCTGAAGTACCTCTGCAGACACACTATTTAGTCAGGAGAGACTATCAGGGAATCACAGAATGGTTTGGATTGGAAGGGACCTTTAAGATCTTCTTGTTCCATTGAACCTGTCAAGGGCTGGGACACCTTTCACTAGCCAGGTTGCTTAGAGCCCCATCCAACCTGGCCTGGAACACTGCCAGGTATGGGCAGCCACAACTTCTCTGGCAACCTGTGCAGGGCCTCGCAGGGAAGATTTTCCTTCTAATACCCAATTTAAACCTGCTATCTGTCAGCATGAAGCCATTTGCCCTGTTAGATAATGTCTGTCAGAGAAATAAAGTTTCATTCAGGGACATGATCTTGTCCTCTGCTTGCATTGAGACAGGATCTGCACACTGGCATGCATCTCTCCATGTGGAAAACACAACCAGTTCTTTCTGATAGGAATGAAAGGTCCCATCTGGATTCTTGGTGCAATGTGTAAGGAAGAAAAAAGGCAAGTGTCCTCTCTGAGGGAAAAGACTGATACTACATGTAGAGAGTCCTTGTAGAAGATAAATCTGCACGGCACAACCACCTGGAAGGCTCCAGTTGCATTCTGCCTTACGAGGTGCAGGATAACACAGCTATGGGGAATCAAACTCACTTTTTTGGTTTTTTTACCATTACAAATTCAGACTTCTTCTCTTTAAGAATGAAAGCAAAAAAATGAAATGGAAGGAAATTGAAAGCAAACTTTCATTTGAATACATTCATCATCCTTGTTCAGAGAAAAAAGCTTGCCTAGAAATAGAGCCATCCATGGACCACCTGTTTTCTTTATTAGGATATCTCATAAAATGAAGGAAACAAAACCTGGACAGGATAAAACCCAAATTAACCAGAGCAAAACAGAAGAGGAAACAGATGAATATAAAAAGTTAGCAATTTACAAGGCAAAACCAATTGCTTAGTAGTGTCCCTTGTAGAAACAGCTCATTAATGGTTTCAGCAAAAGCCTCTGTGATCTGTGCATCATGGTGCATTTGGGCCCACAATGTGAACTGCTGGAGTGGCTATTCAGGCACTTTCCTTTTCAACCACTTTCAGCAGGACAAGAAAATTGTTTGCAGACCTTTGCAGAGTGTTCAGTGCTGCGATTTCCATTGTTTTTCCTTGCTCTACCCAGTACTGTCTGTTATTTTGTGGGTTAGTTGGTGTTTTTATGTTTTCACCAGTTCTCCAAACAAGCTGATTAACAATGTCAGTGAGTTGTATTTGAGATGTGTGTTACCCTGCTGGCAGTTTTGGCTTCTGATTTGGATATAGTAGCCCCACTACTTGCTGTAAGAGCCTTTTGTGCCTTAAAACTTCAAATCTGAGCTTGCTTTGATCTTAGAAATGTTTTGGTTTTGTTTTCACTTTTGCTAGACAGCATGATTGAAATGAATAGCTTTTTTTAAACACTGGCAGTTATTTGAAGCTTTTCTTGATCTTCTGAGATTTCTTACAGATACATATATATCTGTGATTCATTGGCTTATGTTTTATTCAGAATTAACCTATTAGAAAGTAAAGTTCCTTTCCGTGCCTCTGGTTTGTGGGAGGAGATTTTTCTGCCCCACTGGTGCTTTTGCAGGAAATCCTTTGTTTGCCTTGCTGAGGAAACCTGTCAGGAGCCCAGCCTGGTAACTCTTAAGCAAATAGCAAGGTGATTAAATTCACTGGCAGAGATGGGATTGTAATGGAACTCTTGGGAGCAATTGGATGAATTTGGATATGGTCTGTCAAAGAACAGTAAATAAATGACAAACTCCAATGACTTCACTTACAGAACTCTGGCTTTCAAACAAATTTTGAACAAATTTGTTTTCTCATCATTTCAAGATGAGGACAAATCTATCAAAAGCTTTGTGATGGCCCAGTAAAGACTGGAAACAGAATAACCATTCTAGAATTAGGTCAACTGTAGTGCCAGGACTGGTTCAGAGATCTGAAGCTGTAAATTATTAAATTGCTCTCCAAAAATTCCTAAGATTGTCTCATGGACTCAGAACCCAGAAGTAATGGAAACAAGAAATAAAAATCCTTCTGTTACATACCCATGTTCACGGGAAAGCCTTCTGAGGTTCTTTCTACATCATTGTCAGGAAAAGCCACAGAATTGTACAATGTAAGTATTATCACAAGCCAGGGGTCAGAATTCTTCATGGAACAACTCTGGAATCTTCTGTAAATAAGTCAGGTCCAGCAGATATGACTTATCTGGGAGTTGTTTCTTCTTACTGCATTTGGGACTTTATTTAGAAGACACAATTTCAGTGTCTCTTTGAAAGGACAGAGAAGCAGAGCTGACTTGAGAAAAGGTTGAACCAGCTCTTTGGAGATCGAGGGTGCTGTCTCGCACTCTCATTGCCTGGGGGTCCTATTGCCATGATCCACAAAGATTATCTGTACTAAGAAATGCAAATATTAAAAATAAAATTTCTTAGTAGGTCTGAAAGTGGGTTTAGAACTGATTTCCTGGGCTGCTTGTGTTCATCCTGAGGAAGAGCAGGGCTGTCTGCAGAACAGCTGTTATTACTGAACTGGAGCTTTACCTGGATATAGAGTGCTTTTCAGCCTCATGGCTGCTGTTCCATAATGTTTGTGTGAACTTTCTGGGGCACAATGGGCAGGAAAACCCTAGAGAAGAGAAAAAAATCAGAAGAGATCTTCAGTTTAATTTCTGACTAAGCCAAAGCCCCGAAATGTGACTGGTACATCTGAGATGCTGCCTGGCATGGATAAATAGTGTGTTCAAACAGAAAAAATAAACCACTGAGAACTGCCTGGGCATGTGAATGCTTTAGAGATGCCATCCTAGATCTTGCTTCAGTTTTCTGACTGAGCCCAAAATCAGGGCTATTGAAAACCTGAAAAGTTTTCATTGAAATATTGTGATTCCTTCTCTTCATGGCTGCAAAAAGTTAGAAAAAGCAAAATGTGGGAAGATGCAATAAGAGGCACAAAACTGCCCAGCACACTGGAGAATCTGAGAAACAGTGCTCCAAGATGTTGAAGTGGAAACTCATCAGCTCTCAGGACATACATTTCAGAATTCTCTAAAGGCTGCTAATACTTGTTGTGACATCTTTAGGTTTGTGTTTAAGGCCTTTGAGTCACACCTGGTGGAGTGCATTTGATGTTGCTCTCTATGCCTGCAAAGGTGAAGTGCAGCTGCAGACTTTCCCTGAAAGCTCTGCCATGTGTGGGAGAGCTTCACCTGAGCAGCTGGTGATAGTTTCTTTTCTCTTCCTCATCTTTGTGCTGGTTCAGCATAGCTAGACTGGAGAAGTCATTGTGCACCTTCCTGCACATGTGATGGCTACATTTGTGAAGAGAGAAACCATTTGCTAATTGCCACAATAAGAGAGAAACTAATTTTCTTGCACCATGCCCAAGCTTCTTGAACTTCATGTATAGTTGTTACTCAGGATCACGAGCATTCCTGATTCTGACCTTTAATTTCCTTTACTGTCTTCTTTCTACAGAGGCTGTTCTAGAAAACTGTTCCTCTCTCCTTTTCCAGCTGTGACTGAGACGACAGGTGACCAAACAAGATTCTAGTAACCAAATGGTGTTGGTTTCCTTTTCCATCTCCCATATTCCACCTTCTTTTTCCCAAGGACCTTCTGCTGCCCTCTCTAATTTTTTAATTTTTGGTTTTGGCATGACTCATCAGAGGCCAAACCAGGAGTGAAAATGTGTTTCAAAACAGCCTAGATAGTGGATTTGTAAAGGCACAGCTTTGTTTCTTTCAAAGCACATTCATTTTTTCAAAAGGGTGATCTGTGCAGCACACTTCTCCCAGAGGACAGTAGAAATGAAAGATGACTGGGGGATTATTCCTGACTCTTTTCCAAGAAGTACTTTACTTCATTTGCCTGCCTTCTTGAGAGCTGGATAAAGATAGTATGCAGAGACTGAAATCACAAAGGTAATTTTATTTAACCAATAAACATCATCCTGTGTTCCAGAGAGCTTGCTACTTCTCCCTTTTGCTTCTCAACAGCAGTGCTGGTACTCATTTACTTTTATTCCCATCAATTAGCGTCCACTCTTTCACTGACATCTTGCTTTTCTTGCTCCTCTTGTCATTCCCTCTGCTTGCGCCTGCAGATTCCCAGTGCGACAGCACAGTGTGACATCTCTGCTTTATTCGCAGCCTCCTCGGTGGCAGGAATGGTGGCACGCTGTGAAGCACAAGCTCCGAGCAAGGCGCTGCCGCAGCTGCACTTCAATCCCAGCGGCGTGGAGTGCTTCCCTAGTTTTCCCAGCCCTCCTCCCCTCCGCAGGGCCAGCCTGCCGCTCGGCCTGGCCTTCAACCCGCACAACCACATTGTTCCCCTGATGCTGGACACGCCCAGCAGCCAATGCAGCTTGGCCACTCAAGAAAATGGCTCCACAGAAGCCTTCTCTTACGGCGTCCGGAATCAAGGGTAGGAGCAGATGAGGGAGATGAAAATGCAGCCCCTGGGAGAAGCCTTGGGAGGGTGATTGTGGGACAGGGGATGAGAAATTAGGTGGGAGCATTAATGAAAAGTGAGTGCAGATGTGACAATATCCTTTAAAGGGAGTATCGAAAGCTGTATAATGTGTATAATAGGACAGGATGCCTGCTACAAAACAGGATGCTACTTGTACTCAGAGTGCTCTCAGGATTGTATTCCTGTCAGCTGAAAGTGAGGATTTTCCAAGCTTTGGGGCGTGCTTTGGAGAGTGGAAAGATAATCCCCACTAATACAAATTGTTCAAGAATCCTGCTGTGAAAGCACTTTGCTCAAGTGGCTTTTGTTGCCCTTGTTCTATGCCTGGCATGTGGGAGGAAGACTTGGCAATGAAACAATGGTTAATTGGACAGGTTGGTGTAGCTGTTGAACCTCCTTTTAATCTCTCCTTGCTCTCTGCAGCTTCAGTTCACCAGTTTCCTGCCCTTACCCCGAGCAGCTGGAGCCTGCAGACAACCTGGAAGCCACCTACTGTCCATACAGCAGCCGGGGGGGAGTCTATCAGCTCCCCCAGTTCTGTCACCAAGGTCACCCGGCCAGCAATATGTTCTCCAGTGACCACCTTCCTCCTCCCACACCCCTGGAGTCCCATCCAGCTTTCCCTGACTTACCTGGCAACGGTGGAGCCATAACCTATGGAGCTACACAAGACTATGTACAAAACCACATGGGGGGACCACTCATGCCACAGCAGCCAAATGGCAGTTCAGGTAAATTTCTGAAATATTTTGGCATTCTGCTCCTCTGCAGTAACAAAATAGTACCCTGAAACATTTGGCATGGTCAGTGGGTTTACTGATGACTGTGACAGAAGGAACATTCACATACCTACACAAATCTATAGATGTGCCCATCTTTTTTCCATTTAATTTGCTTGGTTTTTTAGAAGTGCTGTGATCTATTCATTTGAATCAAAAGTTACTACTCAAACTGCATACGTCGGGAAGAGCATTAAATGTGAATGTGTCAGATAGTGCAGAGGTTTATGTCTGGAGAAGTAACTTTCCTTTTCCAGGAGTATCCTGTTGTGTACACAAACATCCCTTCATTGCGTGTGGTGGGAGTCAAGGGTGCAAAGTGGAAAAGGTGCCACAGCAGATTGGATAGTTGGAGATAGAGAGGAAAAACAGCCTCCTCACTGTTTGGCTTCTGCAGAAACTAGTTTGAAATCACGTTATGTATCTTAGAGTAGTGCAAAAGAAGAGAGACAGGAGCCAGCAAATATGAACATAGATTCTTCCTCTGACTTGAATTTGCAGCAGCACACCAAAAATGCTGAAGGCATGAAGGCACGCCAGCATAATTTTCTGGAAAAAATACCCAACCAAAACCCAAAAAACCCCCTTGGTAAAAATGACATTGTTTTCTGTCCGGGCTTTGTATTTTGAAGTTATTCAAGTCCAAGTATAATCAAATGACAAACTGTTGTAGTGAATTCATTTGGACTGACAGGTTTGTTAAATTAAGGTCACGCTCCAAAAGCTCAATCCCTTTTCTATGACATGAGAGAACAAAGAGGTTTAACCCACAGATGCTGCTGCTGTTTTTGTACCAGTTCTGTGGACCTTGTCAGGGAGGGAAGTCTGACTCAGTCTGACTCACATCGGGCTGCAAGCTGGCTCCTGTCCCCACTCTTCACAGCTGACATTGTGCAAGACAGGTTGGCAGTACCCATGCTACCTAACACACTTGGTGCTGCTCCTTGCTATAGTTCCAAGGCATAATTATTATCTTCTGTGGTTTTTCAGTTTGAAGTGCCTGAAATAATGAGAGGGCTGTACCCCAGACTGCATCAAATTAAATGTTTTTCTAGTTTGATACACAAATGTGTGTTTCATTCCTTGGGACATGTATGAGCATCAAGGGATATGTAAAGATGCAAGCTGGTGAGCTTGGAAGGTTGTTGAAGGAGCAGAGGCAGAGTTGATATGCTCTTACTCCATACTTCTATCCAAAGCACAATCAGCAGTGAATAGCTTTTGGTTTGGAAGGGACCTTAAAGCTCATCCAGTTCCAACCCTCTGCTATGGACAGAGACACCTTCCATTAGACCAGGTTCCTCAGAGCCCTATCCAACCTGGCCTTGAACACTTCCAGGGATGGGGCAGCATCAGTTCCTCTGAGTTGCAGTGCCTTACCACCCTCACACGGGAGGAATTTCTTCCTGAAAAGGTTCCAGGATTCCTAAAGTGCAGGGCTGGAAACAGTCTAGAAATGAGTGGAAATCAGTGCAGACACACCTGTGAGTCTTACATCAGCACATAAGCAACTGAGCAGCCTAGTTGAATTATGGCTATTCATTAACAAAATATTCCTGTTTTTCAGCTTTTATAAATGAAAGTGAAGATTAAGCATCCATCTTATATCTGGCAGACCTAACTTGGAAAATGGGAGTAGAAAAAAAAACAACTGGGGGGTGTCTCTACTATCATTATGTACACTCAGGATCAGTGCTGAGTGGCATGGATTTTTATTTTTTTTTTTAAGTTTGTAACAATGCTATGAACTTCTTAAGCTTTTCTTCCTAAGAACCATGTTTTGGTTAAATACACTGCAGTGTAAAGAGCTAAGTGATCCTTGATGTGTGTGTGGTGTCTGCTGCACTGCAGTGCTGTGTTTGCACTGAGCAAAGCACAACACATACATCTTGTACATAGACATGCTTCCATTATTTTCATTATTCTTCTTTTCTTGGTGGCTTTTCCCTCAGCAGACATCCCCGCCTATCCAGCTGTGCCCTGGAGTGATTTCTACATGCAGGGAGCTCCTTTCTCCAATCAATTGCATTCCCAAATGCCTTTTTCTAGCATGGCAGGAGGACAGTACTTCACAGAGCCATATCTCCTTCAAGAGCCCAATGGAACAGTACTGGAATCCATGCCACAGACTGAAAAACAAAAGGGAGTGATACCACCAGAGCAAAGTTCCTACCAGAGCTATCAAACAGAGCCAGAGTTGGCAGCACCCACTGAAAAAGAGGATGTAGAGAACAGCAGCAAGAAAGGAGAGACTGCTGTTGGTAAGCAGCTGATTGTTTTCTAGGAGAAGAAGTGGGGGAAGGAAAGAGTTCCAAGATAGCAGTAGCTCCCCTGAATGCAGGATGAAAACTGTGGCATTATTTTTTTTGCAAGCTGCTGCCAAGACAGGTCTCATGATCCTATACCTATTCTATACCTAGTTTTTAGATCCATCTGGTTTTGGAAATAGGGAAAGAAAAGTCAGTAAAATAGATTGCAAACTTCAGTGTTTCCTCAGACATCATCTGTTGTGAACTGTATGGCTACAGAGAACTGATTATTTCTAAGACTTCCAGAGGCATAAACATCTCTTTTGCCAAAAAGGGAACAGGGGAAGGGAGGGTTTTCTGTTTGGATTCTCAGGCTTTTATCTTGGAAATAGAATTACCTTACTCTAGAATTGTTGAAAGGTGTCATATGCCATAAATATTCTTTAGAAGGGTGTCTGTGTGGGGGGTGTGTATCTAATTTTAAGACATAAAACATTTGAAAAATTCAAGGTATTTTGTGTCACATTTTCTAATGATTCTGTTTGGGTTTTTTTGCAGAAACTGAAGAAGAAACCAATGACTGATGCTGTATTCTGAGAAAAAAAAAAGAAGAGGAAAAATTGTTGTTTTAAACTCTGCAAAATAAGAAGAGTCAAAAAGAGATGAGAATAATATTATTTGCAACAGATGCACTTTTTAATTTCTTTTTTTGGTTATATTTTTTTTCTTGTTGCCATGATTGTTTTCTTGCTGAAGAAATAATCAGGGATATTTCACTCAATAAAAGTTCCTGCTCTTTTTTTTTTTTTTTTTGTTTTTTTGGTTTTTTTTTTTTTGTTTTTGTTTTTTTTTGGTTTTTTTTGTTTTTCTTTTTTTTTTTTTCCCCCAAATCTCCTGGTTTACCCTTCTTAACTAATTCTAATCTTGACTAGCTCTCAGACAGGAAAGAGCTGATACAGGAACCAGAATCCCATGGGTGAAAATTCCAGATCATGCAAGTGTCAGAAGGTCTGGCTGCTGTCCTGGAATGCATGGGAAGAGAAACCAGGAGGACTAAGATATATGCAAAGCAGGAGGAGAAACTCCAGCAGCTACACCTGATTTTAGGGACTCCAGACAGCAAAAGAAGTGTCATTGGAAGTCCACTAGTGATTCGGTGTTTGCTAGCCTTGAATTACTTCTAAAAAAATTATTTTCATTGTAAAACTGTAACAATAAACAGCAGCAAGACTGTAACTATAAACGATGGCAGTGTAACCAGTTCCCTGTCTGTTATTAGTTGCTTTAGCATCACATTTGAATTGATCTCTTTGAACTTGGCTTGATCATCTCAGCTCCTGCTTTTGCTTAGGAAACAGCTGAAATGTGTCTCTAAAATCAGTGGTCAGCAGCAGGAGCAGAGGACTCCAGTGAAGGGACTGTTCACTCTGAGAGCTGCAGTCCCCAGGGAATGTGTTTCCCAGAGGAGCTGTAACCATCTGGATGTGTAGGATGTATACTACGAGTGGCTAAAATGGATATCAGGCTGTATTCTTGTGAGGAAAGACCATTGTGCTGTAGGAAGAGGGACATGCATTTCCTTTGTTACTTCCTGTGTTTAACCATGAGTCTTTCCACTGGATTTTAGACACAGACAATGCCTAAATAATTTTTATATTTACTTTGATGTGGGTGCTCCTCTTGTACCTTAGGCAGTACCAGGTCTTTTGTTTCAGTTCCTCTGCAGTCTGACCATGGAGTGTCTGGTAGGTGCTGGATGCTGTAGCTCCTCTCCTTTTTCTTCCTCCTGTAAACCACTGGTTTATGTCTGGCAGTAGCTGAACACTGCTGAAGGAGTAAGCAGTATAGACAGGGACAGATTCTGAGACTACAGCTTTGTGTGATATTCCAGAATTTCCTTTTCCTACAGCAAACGTTAATTCTTGCCAGTAATAAGCTGAGAAGGGTTGGGAATGTGCATTAGTTCACACTTGTTTCACTCATCCTCAGCTGAACAGCCTAAACCAGTATTTCCAAGAGGTGTGAATAGGACTTCTCATTGCCATTACAAGTCACTCTGAAAGCTGCTCGTGGTGATGACTGCAAAATTCATCGTAGTGAGAGCTGGCTGGGAATCTTGCTTGGATCCCAAACCAGCCCTTCCAGATTTGGAAGAGGACAAAACCAACAGAATGCGAGCTTGTTCAGCCCTGCCTTCTCATGAAATGAAGAAGAAAATAATTTAGTGTGCTTTTTGAGAAATGCATATTTTCAGAAATAGGCTTTTGGGATGTGGTCTGATGGCAGAGTCCCCACCCCACTCGCATCATCTGCCTACAGCATTCCCAATCCAAATGTGACACTGAGCACTGAGTTTTATGTGCTGCAATCTCAAAAGGTTTAGGGAATGAGCACAGTGAAATTTTGAAATGGCCAATCCTTTGGGTTTAAGTTTATGGGTAAAATATAAACTTTTTTGAGAACGGTCCGATTTTATTTCCATGCTTGTATGTTAAACTTGCCAGGTTCAATTGGCCTTGGAGTTTTCAACTGAGATTTCTTTCTTATCAGAAAGAGGAGGAAAGGGTGAGTACGAGATGGCCAGATTCATCCTCTTCGTGCTCCTCCTGCCTTTGAAGTCAAACCAGGATTAACCACAGGCAGGACTTTTTTCCCAGTGCTGCCTCTGGCAGAAGCAGTGATAGCCCTTGCCCATGTGGCAAGTGTCCCACCAAGGTGAAGAGCCTTCCATCCTCATGTATCCCTCCCTATTGAACCTGCAATCCATGCTGCACTGGTATCTTGGAATCCCAGCATTCCAGACTTTCTCGTGCTGTTCTCCCTGCTGCAATTTGTCATGGAATTAGGTGCCTGTTGGACGAGATACTGTAGTGCTTTCATTAGCTATTTCCTTTTCTTGTTAAGTCTCAAGAAGGCTTATTTTGTTAGGGTGGGCAGGATCAAAACTCCAAATTCCATGGCTGCCTGACTGACACCTCCTTTGAAGTATGGAGAATTGTTTTGCCTGTGTTGTCATTTGAACTGGAAGTGCCAAGCAGTCAGGATTTTGGAGTAAGTCACAGTTGGTGCAAATAGAGAAAGCTGTGTGTGTTACCAAGTGTTACTGGGGTTTTTTCAAGTTGTTTAGAGTTGACAAGGCAGACTGTGGATGTATTTCTATTGGACTCATGCAGTACTGTGGCTGTAAGACTGGAAATGGGAGTGAGGGTATTGTCACAAACTTATTTTCACAGAAAAAAAGCACAGTAAAGTTTTGTCCAGTTGCCCCAAGTGCGGCTGTTCAGCTGACAGTGCACATATGTGCGTGTCTATCCCCTATTTGAATGTTTTAGCATAATTAATTTTGAAACTTCAGCTACTTCTAAACAGCTGATGTGTAATCAGGTAAATTTGGTGTATTAACCTTTTCCTGTGTGCCTTGACTAGCAAAAAGACAATTTTTTATTGTATTTTCTACAAACAAGTCCTGGTTTATGTGATGAGAGTACACGAACTTGTGTGAACTAACTCTTCAGTTTTAGTAAACAAGATAAACCTTTTTGTACAGGTCTCTTAGTTTCTGTAAGGTGGGATACATTAGAAAGTATTAACTCAGTTCAACAGCAGGAATAATTTTTTGCATTTATCATAAAGAGTGCTACAAATCAGATGAGACAATCATCTGTTGCTGGGTGGTAAATATTGATTTCCTTCCATGCAGCTGTGCTAAGCAGAACATATTAACACCCCCTCAAAACAAAACAAGCCCAAATCAGTCCCCTGTCAGTGCCCTCCATCTTCATTAGGTCAGTGCTGAGCATGGAAACACCAGTGAGACCTCATTTAGCTTAATGATAATCACACCTTCAGCACTGATAATGCATCTGCCAGGTGAGCCTGCACGGCTCAGTCATCAAACAAACTTCAGGGACACATTCCTTGACCCTGTGTGTCCCACATCCCAGGTCTACCTGATCCAACCGAAAAAAAGGTTGGTAAATTTTGAACATTAAGGCAACAGCTTTCAAGAGCCCAGGGCTGTGATAGCTGTCTCCTAAGGGCTGATGCTGGAGAAAAGAAATGCTGAGAGATGTTCGATTTTACAGCAAGGCAAGTGTGAATAGCCAGGAGTTTAAAAGTTTCAGTTATATACAGGATGGAAGCCATCCTCTTGGGATATTTCCCATGCCCTCTGTGCTCACTGTAGATTTTTACAGTACTTTAAACAAAGTGGAGAAATTTATCCCTCGATTGTTTTCAAGGATTTGGAGCAAAGTGCCTCTTGGGTCCATCTCACCTTCTGGTGCTGGGGCACAGAGGGAGCCCAGATCCTCCAGCACTCCCTGCTGTGGCTGATAAAAGCTTCTCCATGGTTTTTGGGGAGGAGAACCAATCTCCCTTTCTTCTGTGGAAAGATTGCATGCTTGCCTTTCTCTTTCACCTTTAGCAGTGAAGTCACATTGCCGCTTTTTCTCAACCCACCTGCTTTGGGAAGTTTGGTGTTTTCTTTTTTTGCTTTTTTGGGAGTGGGGGGAGGCAGACCTGTGTGTTCCTGTGTCAATCCCACTGGCCTCCCTGGGGACTTGGGCACAGCCTCTTCCAGAAGGTGTCCAAATCCTTCCTGGTGCCTTGGGACCCTTAGAGTCACAGAAACATGGAAGAGTTTGTGTCAGGGTGGATCTTTGAGGTCAGCTTTTTCTAACCTCCTGCCATGGGCAGGGACACCTTCCACTAGCCCAGGTTACTCCAAGCCCCATCCAGCCTGGCCTTGGACACTTCCAGGGATGGGGCAGCCACAGCTTCTCTGGACAACCTGTGCCAGAGGCTCACCACCCTCAGAGGGAACAATTTCTTCCTGATATCTCATCTAAACCTACTCTGTGTCAGTGTGAAGCCATTCCCCTTGTTCTTTTGCTACAGTTCTGATGAAAACTCCTCCTCCAGCTTCTCCGTAGCCCTGTCAGCTACTGGAAGTTTCTGTGAGGTGTCCCTTCTCCAGGCTGAACAGCCCAAACTTTACCAGCTGGTCTCCATGGGGAAGGTGCTCCAATGACTTCTGGACAGCTGCATCATTCAGCCTCTGCTGGGAATGAAGGAACTGAAATTAAGGTTATTTGGAGACTCCCCACCCCGAGTCTGGGTGCTTTGCTCTGGGCTGCTGGGCTGGTTGGAGCAGAGTCCCAGGGAGCACAGGGGTTTGTCCTCTCCTCAGCACAGCACTGGAAACACTGGGAATGCTGTGGCAGCCTTGGAGCTGCAGGGCTGTGAGCCATCCCACACCCAGTGTCAGCCTGCTGTGCCAGCTGGGCTGTTTACATTCACTCCCTTTGCAATGGTAAAAGCTGAAAATATTTCCCATAATTTGTGTGTGCTGTTGTCCGCAGAAGAGTCATGATTTATTTTTACAGTAACCTCACATTTTGAAAAGGCACCTTCCTGTTTGTGTCGTGTTTCTCCCTGCAGTGGCAGAGGGCTACGTGCCCTCCTAGCCTGTGCAGAACAGGAGATGGGACTCAGGAGAAACACTTCTGGAAATCTCTGCTGATTCATTTAGCTAATGGCTCAGGAACAAGAGCCCTTTGTGTACTGATAGCTGAATATCAGCCAATGTATCATAAAGCAAAAGTCATTGCCAATTTTTTTTCTAGTATTTTTTCAAATTAGGCTCCCCACCCTGCCAGAGCTGCTTTCCTGAGTCATTCCACTGATTATAAACACTGTTTCAAACTCTGTCTGCAGGAAGGAACGAAATGGAAAGGGAATCCCCATCTCCCTGCCTCCCTATAGGCGAGACTTGCCCTGTTGTGCTGAGCTGCTCTCACAGGAGAGCATCCCCTTTGGGGAAGAGTGAGTAATTGAAGGAATATGTATCTTTCACTCTACTGTGGCTAAGAAGCAACTGGGTAAAGGTGGAAAAGTGAGGGTGAAGTGGGGAGCATGTGACTGGTCATAGAGGGTACAAATTAGGAATGCAGGAGTGGGGTTAGTTACTCTCTGACAATTCCTTGTGCAATGAAACAGTTTGTGCCCCAAGGCTGAGCTACACTGTGCCTCCCTGGGTGGGTGCACAGGACATGCAGCCCGGGGTGCATTGGGAAGAGCAGGTCAGGAGTGATCCTGCCCCTCTGCCCAGCCCTGGCAGGCACATCTGGAGAGCTGTGTCCAGCTCTGGGATCACCAGCACAGGAGGGACAGGGAGCTCCTGGAGCAGGGCCAGCAGAGGCTGCAGAGATGATTTAGGGCCTGGAGCATCTGTGCCAGGGAAAGGCTGAGGGAGCTGGGGCTGTCCAGGCTGGAGAGGAGCCCCAGCTGAGAGGGGCCCTCAGCCCTGGGTGTCCCTGTGTGCAGGGAGGGCTCCGAGCAGGGCCCAGGCTCTGCTCCGGGGCCCAGCAATGGCACCAGAGCCAGGGCAGGGACTGAGCCCAGGGGGTTCCACCTGCACATGAGGCACAACTTCTTCCCTGGGCAGGGCTGAACAGAGACCAGAGAGGGTGTGGAGTCTCCTCACTGGGGATATTCCAGAAGCATCTGGACACAATCCTGTGCTCTGTGCTCTGGGATGGCCCTGCTGGAGCAGGGAGGTGGCACTAGGGACCCTCTGTAGTCACTTCCAGCCTGACCCATCCTGGGATTCTGTGGAGGTGTGGGTGCAGATTCCAGTGTCATTGTTCCTCTGCTTGTCTGCTGTGAGCCAGAGGGTCTCCAGCAGCACCTCTGGCATGAGAAGGTGATTTTGTCTGTGAAAACACAGAGCAGAGAGGTTCTGCCCTCCAGGCCGGAGGGAGGTCGCCAAGTCCTATAGGGATTTAAAGAATCTTTTTGCTGGTTTTGGCAATGACATTTTCAGCAGGCTTGTCTTTACTGTTTTCAGCAGTGTTTGCTCTGGAGCCTGAGCAGGTTCCAGGCTGGTGGCAGGACTCCTCCCGTGGGCAAAACTCTTGATTAATGATGTCCTGGAACAGCACCCTCCATCCTGCCCTGGTTCAGGGACTGTAAGCACAGGAAAAAAGTTAGGAGGAGGAGGAAGAAAAGAGGGAATTCCCTATTCTGCTCTGAAAAGTGACTGTATAAATGTGATGCCTCCGAATAAAATACTAAAATATGAATTGTTTGTTTAACTTCTTGGATCTGCAAAACCCGACCTAGCCAGGGGAAAAGGAGTGAGGAACTCTTGGGCCCACACAGCATCAACTAAATTAAACTTCTGGTTCAGGAGCACCTTTTAGCCTCAAAGGTATTTGCACAAAATTAGCTACAACACAGTTGCACTAACAGAAAAAGGAGCTCTTATCTGGAGAAGTGCAGAGGCATGCGTGGAATTCTCTGGGATGTTTTTTACTGGCAGTTGCATGCAAAATGGAAAATATCCTGCCTGGAACAGAGCTGGCAGGCAGCAAACAAAACCCAACTTAGAGACTTTCCATGGAGCAGGCAGTGACAGAAAGTCCCAACACAGCCATTTTTAGAGAGTAAAACAGCACTTTGAAAAGTGCTAATGTTTCACTTCCAAACAATACAGAAAACTAGTCAATAATTCAAAAATTAGGAAGGGCTGCTTGGAAGGTACAACTGTTTCTTCGTATTATTCAGCCTCTTTTGTGCCTATGCACATTTGATCTGGTAAGTAAAGATTATTCTTAGCTCAAGAAGCTCTGATATGCCTTACATCACTTTGGGCCTGAAGCAGGACAACATCAATGTACCTTCATTACAAAAACTGTTTTATCTCTTACTTGAATTTCTAGATTTGTTCCTTAGAGCTCCAAGATCCTGCTGAAGGGAAGCACAGATCTTTCAGATCTTCATTGCAATTCATGTTCCTCTTCATGCCAGCATCACCTGATACTGCAGTCTTAATCTCACTTGTGCTCTGCTTCTGTCTGGGGTGTTTTGGTGGTTTTGTTTGGGTTTTGATTTTGGGTTTTCTGTTTTTCAATAAATGGAAAAAGCTAGTTTGTGGTGTGGGGTTGTGCTGCCACATATTGACCATCAGAAAGTTGGAGTCTTTGATTTCATCATCTAAACTAAAGCCACTTGCTAGACCCTGTTGTGGTGTCAGCATTTCAAGCTGGGAGAGCCTTTTGTATATTGTACACTTTGTCTGACCTCCTGTATGCCCAGGCCATTACAGCAATTTCACAACTATAAGGCACACCGGACTATAAGGCAGCGGGGATCCGCGCGCAACAAAGTAATGAATCAGTAACAGAATCACACAATCATGGGGTTTACTGGCAGGTGCTCAATTTGCAAACATTTTTCACGGATCGGCGTAGCCTTTAAACGCAGCCCCAGGCGCCTTCCCCGTGCCACAGACCCTGGCACTCCCGCCCGCCCCTGGCGCTGGCTGGCACGGCTCTCATGGCTGGTGGCTGCTGCAGCTCTCGCGGCTGGCGCAGCTTGGCTCGAGGCTCGCACTTCCGAGTTGGCAAATTTCAGAACTTTGCCCATATATAAGGTGCACCAGATTATAAGGCACACTTCCAGGTTTTGATCAAAATTTTAGTCAAAAGGGTGCACCTTATAGTCGTGAAATTACTGTACATTTTCTCCCAAGTATTACCTGTTCTTATTATTCCCTACAGCTTGCTGTTGTCCCTCACTTTTATACTCATATCTGTACTCTGCATTTGCCTTTCCTTCTCTGTTTCTAGCACTGACCCTTTCCTACTTTCTCCCTTCTCTTACTTTCCAAGCCCCTGTCTTCAGCTTCTTTCCCCCTAAGTCCCTCGTTCCCAGCACATCCTGCTCCAGTCCCAGCAGAGGACACCTGAGGGAAGCTTTCCATGCTGCTCCTGGCAAACACAGGGAATGATGTATTGCTGTATTTTAAAATGGTGCCAGAAAGGGGTGTAGGAGTGGAAAGAAAATGTGGTGCCCTCAGCCCCTACTCATTCTCTTTGGGTTACAGTGGCTGAGGCTCTCTCCCAGGATTTTTGGGATGGCTCCTGTCATTGCTTGATAGCTCTAGAGACTGGCACAAAGAAAGGGGTTGCTGTTCACCATAGGATTTTGCATTTTTCTGTGGAAAAACAACAAGAGTTTTATCCCTCTGGGAAGCTGCTGTGGAGTGTTTGGTATCAAGCTGAGACGATATGAACCAGTTAACCAAGAGGGCTGACTTCAGAGAAACTGAGATACACCTTGATGACCTTAGCTCCAAAATCCCTGGAATAGAGACCCTGGTCTGGGGCAATGCCTAGGTGCTTCCCAGCCAGGAGAGGTTGGGACAACTGGAGGCCATAAAGACAGGTTAGTGATCGACCAGGACTATCTTTTATGTTTTCTTCACTTGCAATCTCGTGTTCCCATACCCCCTCAAGACAAATTGCTGCTTTAAATCTTGCTTCTTCCATTCTGTTTGTGTTTCACCAGACAGGGAATGGCAGAGGGAAGAATGGGCACATCCAAATGAAACCAGCACACCCACAGGGTGTTGTCCCAGGGCAGAGGCTGTTTCCAGGTGTGCCTGAGAGGCTGGCACCTCAGGATCTGTGTCAATAGGCTAGCTGCTCAGGGCTGTGCCAGGTCTGGTGCTTCCAGGTTGTAGCTGATTATGGTGTCCCTCCAGAAGTGTTTGTGTTCCTCCACACAAAGCTGATAGCAGAAGTATGCAGGGCACCTGGGTGAACCAGAGCCTTGTGAAAAAAGAAAAAAAGCCTGGTCTCCTCCACTGATTGCACATGGAGAAGGAATTTGGATGCTCAGCTAGAGAGATGGGTGAGGGGGATACCTTCCCTGGGCAGACAGGAGGCTCCAGGGGAATCTGCTCTATTTGCCCTTCCTCCTGCCATGTCCTTGAGAAAATTTGCCTCTGGAGAACCTACACCACATGCCATCCTGCAGGCAAGTCTGTAGCTGTCCATAAACATCTAGGAAGCACCTTCCTACACAGGGAGACCTTCCCAGGGAGGCAGGGAAGGGCACCTCCTCCTGGGGGCAAGCCTGAGGCAAGAGCTACTCAACTCTGGCCAGGCTCAGGAAATTTGTTTTGCATTAGGGAACAGCTCCTGTTCCCAGGCAGAGCCTGATCATTATCTGCACATTCCAGGGGCCTGGGGGCTGAGTGTTAGTCCCAAGCTTAGGCACCCAGGTATTTTAGTGACTTCCTCTCCTGGTCTATCAGGACTCTATGGATGAAGGTGTCTTCCAGAAGCTCATATTTTCATGACTTTTCCTTTCTAAAAAACCATAGGCAGGTCTCTAACAAAAAGCAGAAACCATCCACAACTCTCAGGCACTGCTTCCAAAACAGAGGCTGAGCTTCATGTTGAATGGCTGATGATTTTTTTTTAAGTACAGGCAAAACAATATTTTTCTGCTAAAATAATTTTTGGCACCAGTACATACAAAAAAATTTCCTCTACTCACCTTGAGGAAGGCAGCAGAGAAAGTCTTAGCCCAGACACTTGAACTCTAGAAAAGACAACAGAATCCAATCATAGAAGTAGTGAGGAAATGCTAGGACCAGCTGCAGGGATAATTTTACACATAAATGTGACTTAGACTGTAAAACTAAGCACGTATTGAAGAAAAACCTACACTGTTTAATAGAAATCTTCCCCAGATGGGAGCTCTGCCAGCAGCCCCAAGGGAGGAGGTGCCATCAGCAGGGAGCAAGGGGCTTGCTGTTCTGGGAAGCGATGTGCTCACTGCTGTCTGCAGGGCTGGAAAAACAGAGGTGGCAGCTCACGAGATGCGCTGACAGGCTCAGGAAGGGGAACTGCTGGCAGCACAAATCAGCTTTTCCTAATTGCTGTGCCACGCCAAGGGTGGAGCAAGGCTGGCCCTCACAAGGAGGAGCAGCTCCCTCTGTGCAGGGGAACTGGGCACATGGGATTAACAGCGCCTGATGGGAACAGCCTGCCAAGTGCTGTTTGCTGCTTGCTCAGCTTTCCTGCCCCTGAAGGTTTTTACCTCCAGTTTTGTTTCTTTTTCCACAATTAAGTCCTGGAAGACGACACACTCTCCCTCACCAAACCATAAAACACCAAAGGAACTGTGTATTGTTTTCCACTGATAAAGTTCTTCTGACCTTGGCTACTAATGGGCCACCATGCAGTGATGACAGCCTGGGCTGCATTAACATGATCAGGCTACAGGGCTTGTGCAGCCTGGAAAAGAGGGGCTTTGGTTGGGAGGGGAATCATGGCAGCTTTGGGGCTGTGGGGAGACAACCAAAAAGAGCCAGGCTGCTCACCATGGAAACCATGGTTGAAACCAGAAAAGTTCAAACTCATGAGGAGAAACTTACTTGTCAGGACAAGCAAGGGGCCAGGAGATTGTGAAGTTTCCATCCTTGGTGGTTTTCAAGATGGGGTTAGGTGCAGCCCTGAGTAACCTGCTCTGACTTCATGGCTGACCCTGCTATGGACAGGAGGAAAGGCCTCACTCATTCACTTCACACACTTGCCATAAAGACATGATCTGCACAATCAGTAGGGGCAGCTTGACTCAGCTTTCCCTCTTCCATCTATTTACACTTTTACACCATATTTGCCGCCCTGGTTTCTTTCCTAGAGCATTCTTGATGTGCACACCATGCACAAACCTTCAGCTCAGCACTGAGGACACAGACTGTGCATGAGGGGAAAAAGTCCCTTTCTGTGCCTCATGTAAAATTTTAAAAAGAAGGAAAATAGGAATAAAACCACAATGAAAAAAAATTCTTTACTTGGCAGTCCAGTGATGTTAATAATTCAGAGTGTACCGATCAGAATGGCCCCATGCTACAAAGCAACCACCCTTGGTATTAAAAATCAGGACAAGCAGCTGCCCCTCAAACTCATGCTGCAAATAAAGCCATTCTCCACCTGTGGAGCAGCCACCCCATCCCACGGCACAGCTATGTAGCTTCTACCTGAACACAGTGACAGACCCATGGCACCCCTGATTTTTCTGCATTTGCATCCATGCAGAATAAAATCACAGAGAGCTGCAAAGGAGTGGCTAATCCCACAAAAGAAGAGGAAATTTTTGAACACCCATCCCAACCTTCCCCGTCTGTTTGCACTCACACGGTCCAAGTGGCCCAAGCCATGAATCATGACTTGCTGAAGGCTGGCCCCACCTTTCCTCTGCCTCTGCTGTACTCATGATGATGGTAGGACATCACCTGAACTACAGCCATGGCCAAGTCCCTGCTGAGAACTCACTCTGCCCTGCATCTCCACTGCCAGGATATTTAAAGCTGCTCCTTTTAATTACAGACCTGCAGCTGAGGTGAGCCCGTGGGTCTGGAAAGGGCTCCCCAGCTCTCCACAAGCAGAGGTGATGCTGGTGTAAGCTGGAGGCACAGCCAGCCCAAAGCTGAAAAACCTGTCCTGTGGTGCAGCTTCCCCAGCTCTCCTCCACCTTGCTTTTCCTCACACACAACCACGGAGCAGCAGCTGGAGATGCCAGCTTCTTTCAACCAGCTGAACCTGCCCTGTTGGTGTTGGAAAGGGAGCAGTGCTGCTGGGGCAGAGCAGGAGCACAGCTGGCAAGGCAAGGACTAAAGGCCAGCATTAGAACAAGGCATAAAAGTTCAGTTCTCAGCCCCAGCCTGAATTCCTATTGATCCCCAAGTCGGCAGTGAGAGAAGAGGAGGCATTCAGCATGCCGTGAATGACTGCCTTGTGGATTCATTCTGTGGGAGCCTATGTTCAGCAGTGGAAAAATTCACTTAACTATTTCTGTCACTGCCAGCAGAGCCTGGCAAATGTCTAGAGGTTCTAGGTTCAGTTAAAAGTGACTTTTGATAGGGTTCAAGGTCCTCACTGACAGTTCAAATTAGGTCGTTTCCTGAGAGCTGCCAAGAGGCAGAAACTGAAGAGGTGGCTATTTTATAATCATAATTATACAGTGGCCATAAGCATAAACCACTCCCTAAACATAGAAACCCAACTAACCCCAGCTTGCGTTGTGCTTGTGCTCCACAGCTGGAACAGCATCTCTCACCCAGGGACAGCAAGCAGTGGTCCACTGGGACATCCCTCATGGTACTTCCAGGTCCCTCTCAGGCAGTTCAGGAGGAAAACGATGCTGGAGCAGTCAGAGGGAGCCTTGGCAGTGTGTTAATCACTGCCTGCAGATGGAGGCTGGCTGGGCAGCTCCCTGCATGGGCTTGCAAGTGCCTGCAAGAGAACAGGGCAGGGCTCAGCCTGAATTTCACGGCACATTCCCCATGGAAACAGATCTGAATCACATTTATCACTGGGATTTTAGGCCCCACTGCTTTCTTCCCCACACACCCCCCAGGACAATTGCTCTGAGCCCAGCTTCTGCAAGGCTTGCTTGGGCTTGGAGAGTCATCTGAAGAAAAATAGTGGAAAGGTACAGGCAGTTCCTAAAAAATTGTCTGCACGCACTTACTATTCTTTTCTCTTGGTGGGTGGAGAGGAAGAAGTATAGTCATGACTTAGAGAGCCTGTCAAATAAATCCAGGCTTTTCTTTCTGACTGGAGCAATTCCTTTAGGAGCTCCTTTGGAAGTCACCCTGCTGGTAATGACACCCTCCCCTCTGCAAACACATCTCTGCATCCTCTATGAGTAAGACTGATAATTGCTGAAGCATAGAGATTTAAGTTTTTGAAGTGTACAAGAGGATAGAATTTATTCGAACCCTCCCAATGTGTCAGTCCTACTCTCTTTCCACTGTAGCCAGCTTCCCACACCCTTTCTCCACTTCTTCATGAGCCCACTGTAATTTTTTCGCTGTACTCAATTATGGTGCTCATGTGCCAGGGCTGCTGTAAAATGACAACATGCTGTACCACAGATGACCTTCCCAGCTTCATTCTGAAGGAGGAAGACATTTCCCAGGAATAAACTCTATCCCTTTGGAAAACCAGGCTCTCCTTCCCTTGGTACACCTTCTTCTCACAGAGCTGACCACACAGCTAGCTTGAGACTCTCTTCATTCCTGGGGCAGGTTCACTCCAGTTTTCCAAATTAAGTCTAAAAATCTTTCTTCTGGCAAAATTACCTTGTAGATAACCAAATACACCCTTGCTCTTAGTCAAACACCTATTTTCTTAAGATTTTAACAGGCTGTGTCCCAGTACAAATGCCTATATTCTGCATGGTGTTCTGTTACAATAAATAAAAAGCCACATCTTTTAGTGGTTTGGCTTGATTTGTCCTTATTTTCCTCATAGCAGACAAAGGGCACAGCTGAGAGAAGCCCCAGAGCAACTCCCATCCCTGGAAGTGTCCAAGGCCACACTGGATGGGCTCTGAGGAACCTGGGATAGTGGAACGTATCCCTGCACATGGCAGGGAGGCTGGAAGGAGATTATGTTTAAGATCCCTTTCACTCCAAACCATTCTGTGATTTTATGATTTAACAGTGTTTTAGGCAGTGTTTTATGTTAATCCTTAACAGGACTTAGGTTACCAGTTAGCATCTCTTCTACCATCCAAATCCAAGAAAATATCTAGGCCAGGATTGCTCAGATCCTACAGCTTTTTACTATCCACAAGCAAATCCCATAGATAATATAATATATAGTGTCACATCTGGCCATAAACCACAGCTATTTTAGGCACATTTACAATAAAGAATTAGCAGCACCTGGGTGTAAAGAAGAAATCTGCTTTTGCTTGGAAAAAAACTTTGCTTAAGCCCTTTTTCTTTTTGGAGTGGTTTCTCACATTCTAGGCAGGCCTTAAGGTCTTAACATAGCTGCATCTTTATTTCCTGATGGGGAAGGATGACACAGAAAAGATAGTGTTTTACTTTTGTACGTTTTCCTTCATCCTATCTTTTCCTCCCAAAAGACATGCCATCTTTAGAATAATTTTCCCCTGCTCCTTCTTTTTTTCCAGCATCAATACTTGCTTCTCTGCTGACCCTTTGAGTCTGGGCAGACGTATTCCTCAGAGGGATTCTTCTCTCCCTCCCTCCACAAGTATTTCACCCATCAGTTACCTCAGTCAGAGCTCTGACATTGTCCTAAGCACCGCTTCCCCTTCAGTATTGCAATTCCCCAATCCTGTTTTCCAGAACAATCTATTAGGTACCCCTTTTGCCTCCTCTGTATTAACCTCACAAGTCACATTCTATTCCTAACTTGCTCCCTGCTTAGAGAGTCAGTGCCACATACAGATTTTTAGGGTTGCCATTCCTTAGAACTCAGTTCTTCAGGAAATTTTCATCACAACTGCTTGCAGTAAGGTGAAACTCAATTAATTCCTGAAATAGTACTCATTCCAGACTAGCCTGCAGGTCTGAAGCTGAGTGCAACCAGGCTTCACATCTGTAGTCCAAGTTCTTGCTAAAAGGAAGGTACAGTAATTTCACACTCATAAGCCGCACCTGATTATAAGCCGCACATCCGGGTAGCCCATGGGATTTGTCCATATATAACCCATACCTGAATATAAGCTGCATTTTTTTTTTTTAAAGCGAGGATCCATGTGTGACAAAGTAACAAGTTAGTAACAGAATCCTCCAATCGCAGGGTTTGCTGTCAAGTAGCTCAATTCGCAAACAAGTTTCACAGACCGGCAAAGCCTTTAAATGCGGCCCCAGGCTCCCTCCCCATGCCGTGGGCCCCAGCCCTTCCACCCCCAGCGCTGGCTTCCACGGCTCCCTGCCTGCTTGGCAGCTGCAGCAGCTCGCCCCCTCGAAGCCAGCTGCCCGCTGCTTCCTCACCGCGCGTAACTGGCTCCGGCTCCCCGCGCCATGCTGCAACGGCCCTGAGCTGTGGCACCGCGCGGCAGCGCTGCCCTGCCCACCTGCCCCACCTGGCCACGGCTCCACGGCAGCTTCCCGGCTGGCCGCAGCTCTGCAGCACTTCTCTCCCCACCTGGCTCACACTTCCGGTCTGGCATTTTGGCAGAAATTGTCCGTAAATAAGCCATACCTGATGATTAGCCGCACTACTGGCATAGGCAAGATTCTTCAATGAAAAGGGTGTGGCTTATAATCACAAAATTACTGCAATACTTGAGGAATAAAGATCAGCTCTCCCCTCTCAGGTAAAGTAAGACTCACCAATCTGTTGATTCCTCAGAAAACATCCACCCACATGCATATGTTCAAAAGAAGGGTAGAAGATGGGGCTATAGCACTTAAAAAACCACATGTGGATTGAGGGTGGGCAATAAAGAGGCAGAGTGTGGCATAAACACTGTGGGGAAGGCAGCAGCAGTGCAAGCTAAAGAGTAAATCCCAGGAAACCCCTCTCCAGCTTCTGTGGAACACAGGAAGAGGGGCAGGTACTCACTTCTGAATCTTCAGCTGACATTGATGCCAGCTGAGCCCTCCTCCCCCTATAGTTACAATCTGCTAGAACTCCTTTGACTCAGCCAAAAGCTGCTGGACTACAGTCACAGCAGATACTGGCAATCTGAATACATGCACTAGCATCAAAGTGTGGCCAGCAGGACCACAGGGATTTTCCCTCTGTACTTGACACCCCAAATTCCACATCCCCTTTGGGCCCCTCAGTTCAAATAAAGACATTGGGGTGCTGAAGCATATCCAGGGAAGGGCAAAAGAGTTAGGGAATGGGATGGAAAGCAGTTCTGGTGAGGATCAGCTGAGGGAGCTGGGAAAGGGGCTCACTCTGGAGAAAAAGAGGCTCAGGAGGAACCTTCTGGCTCGGCACAACTCCCTGACAGGAGGAGGGGGCAGCTGGAGGGAGTCAGCCTCTGCTCCTAAGGAACAGGGACAGGAGGAAAGGAAACAGCCTCAAGCTGTGCCAGGGGAGTTGGAAGCTGGACATCAGGAGGAACTTCACCGAAAGAGTGATTAGTCACTGGAAGGGCCTACCCAGGAAGGAGGTGATGTTCCTATCCCTGGAGGTGTCCAAGGAACAACTGGACATGGCACTCGGTGCTCTGGTGTGGCTGACAAGGGGGTGATTGGTCAAAGGTTTGGCTCTATGATCTTGGAGGGCTTTTCCAACCTCCAGTGATCTGTGAACAACAATTCCAAACAATTCTGTGAACAAGCAGAAGGCAGCAGAAAGTTTACTTTCCTGATGTTTGACAAGCAATTGACAGCAATTCACTCCAGCACTTCCAGGTGCCAAGTTAATTCCCATGTCCAGAATTACCCAGCTGACAAAAACACTACTTCTCAGTTCTGCAAGAGCTCAGTGGGGACATGGCTACTCTCAAACTCCCATGAGATATTTTCCCCTCCAGGCTGTTATGTATAGCTACAAAAGAGCATTAGATCAACTCCTTTCTGGAGTCATTTTAGTCTCTGCAAGACACACAGAAGCATGATTACCATTTTACTTTTTTAAAATCACTTTTTTTTTTAAGAAGGCCCATGAACACAGAACAGTGCAACATGTTACAGAGGAGAGCTGCATGGTTCCCTTAGACAAGTGACAGTGGGTAGGTAACACAAAGGTGACAATACATTCATGCATCAGCAGAGCCTGACCCACCAATTCTGGTATTTCTTGTAATAAATACCAACCTCCTTGCAGGAAAAAAAAGGGGAACAAACAAGGACTACTCAGAGACATCTGTATTACCCGGAGGACAGAGACCAGAAGCTCTCAAGAACACAGATGAGATTGTACAGTAAGCAAGCACCAGGTACAGAACAGCACAGCAACCTGCTGGTAAGTCCATAGGCAGGCCCCACCAGAATATAGTTCAGAGACAAAAGAAAACACTAAAAAGCCATTTAGAGTAGAAATACTGGGCAAATTGGTAATTATTTAGCCTAAGGGTTCCACACTGGCATCTCTGCTCTCTCCCATATCCACATTTAAATAAACAGGACAGCCTCAACTCTGCAACTGCAGAGCTGGACCCTTAACTGCTCATGCATCTTAGATTTATTCCACTTGGAAACCTGAGATTTGGCACACGTTGTAAGCCCTTGAGACTGCACCTTGCTGGCTTTGGAGAAACAAAGCCCCAAGCCAGCCTGTGAAAAAATCCTGAGCATACACTAGGGAATGTGCCCTGTCAAGGGCCCAAGGCCCTGCCAGGGGACAGCTGTGGCAGCAGACAGGCTGATGTGAGGAAGCCCACCTGGCCCCAAGGTAGAGTCCAGCCTGGCTGCATCGAGCTACCAGTGCCTGCACATCACCTGTGTGACAGCCAGCCTTTGCCACCCTCCAGGGAGGCAACAGCAAAAGTGTGACAGCAGGGACATTTTAGGAACATACTTAAGACCTGCTTTCATTCACACACCAAGGAAAGCAGAATGACCACACCTTCCCTGACATGTTCTGACAGCATCTCCCATTCCCTTCCAACATAGGGCACTGCCATAAGAGTGATTTCCTGCTTTATCCCAAAAACACTTAACATGTTAGGCAACTTCAACTCCTTGCTGTGCATTAAACAGTGGGGTTAATCAACATAGCAACATCTCTCCCCCACAAACAATACATCTTACTCTTTATTAAGTATCAAATTGTCTCCAACATAAATTACATCCAAATTATGCAAGTTTCAAGAAAGGTATTTTATGTACAATGTTTGTATTGAGTCAGATAAACCTTTATAGTTTCAACCTGTAACATAAAAAGCAAACCTACATCAGTACCAAATAAAGCATTAAAAAGGTAACAAATATATAACATTTTAGAAATGCTCTTAGAACGCAAAAGTTAATGGTGAGGATTTTTATAGTGCAGGAATCTTGGGTTTGCAGCTCTTAGACCATCTCTCTTTCCCTGCGGATGGCACAGCACAGAACCATACTGAATATCA
This sequence comes from Sialia sialis, assembly GCA_009812075.1. Taxonomy (NCBI): domain Eukaryota; kingdom Metazoa; phylum Chordata; class Aves; order Passeriformes; family Turdidae; genus Sialia; species Sialia sialis. The sequence continues at coordinate 5,442,048 of VRYO01000369.1, forward strand.
TGCCAACAACCTGGAAAGAAAGCAAACTGATTAGAAATCAGGAAATCAAAGCATGTGCTTTTATTAGCATGAGGACAAGGTGCTCTTCCCAGCCCAGAGGTCACATGTATTCTGTATTTTTACACTTCACTTTGCCATCCACAATCCCCTAAGTCCATTCCCAGGAATTCCATTCCCCTTAGTACTTGAAAACAGATCACAGAATACATCAGGTTGGAAGCGACCCACAAGGATCTTCAAGTTCAACTTCTGGCCCTGCCTAGCACCAGCAGCTATAAACCACTGCCATATGTCCTAAGAAATATTTGACCATCCCAGCATGAGCTTTTCTCCAGAGAAGTCAAAAAAATACAAGTTTTTCTAGCAGCCCTGTTATTTCAGCCCTCTAGCAGAGACTGTAATTGTTATAAAGAGAAGAACCCCCAAGAGAGATTAGGATTAATAAGTGGGCCAGCAACATGACCAATACATCTTCACTCCATATATACACAGGTCACTGATAAGATTTCACCATTGCTGAAAGTGCAAGGAGGCAGATCCTAATCCAAAGCAGAACCAGGGAGGCCTGAGACAGCCTAGGCTCTGCACTGCCTCAGGGCCCTGCAGCACACACCCTGATCCTGCTGGGACTTGCCCTCAGCGGAATGCTCTTGTGGGCTTGTTGGGCCAGGCACTGCTCTACAAGACTTCTGCTCTGAGTATCCTCTGAGCACTCTAAATAATCTGGAAACTCACCATCATGACAGCAATGCCAAGGCCAACTGCTCCAATGACATTCAATTTGGATTTGAAGACCTCATCAATGGCATCAGGGCAGGACTGAAACAGAACAAATGGTTCATCAGTGTTTAACAAAAAAGGTTCATTTGAAGACTCGTATTTTAAAAGCTGCTTTGATCTGGCCTTTACTGTCACGTCCTTAAAGAGAGCCAGGGATGGTCCTACACAGGAGTTGGTGGAGAAGTTTAAATCTACTCTTCAAGTATCTCAAACCTGTTAACAGGACCTTGATGACAGCAGGATTCCCCTCTCAATCTGAACATCTCATTTATCAGGCTTGGCTTGTTACTAATGGCTGTCAGCACTTCAGATGATGCATTGCTCATCTCTTATCAAAAGGGATTTAAAGTCACTCTCCATATTGCCAATTGCTACTGTAATTTTGCAGACCCCTCATGAACTCACAGTGCATGGGAATGGCAGGATATCCTAGGCTAGGATCCATGCCAGGGCAGATTCATAGAGGCGCCAGTTTAATGTTCCCAGGACAATTAATTACCCCTGCAAATGGCAAAAAAAAACCCCAAAACCAGTAAGTATAGTCCTTTCCCCAGAAGAGACATAAGCTGGCCAATGAAAAGAACAAGGCACTTTTACAGAGGTATAAATCTGTAAGAGTCTGGCAGCTGATCAAAGTCTCATCCCAGCTTCTGTCCTTCTTGTTCCAGCAACAAACATCAGTGAGCTGCTGAAAGCTACATTTTTCTGTTGCTGCTCCTTATCCAGTCTAGGAAGAGAGACAATCTGGGATTAAATGGATATACTGGCAAAAATAAGTTGGTTCAATCAGAACACCAATACAGCACTGTCTTCTTAGAGGCACTCCATTACATCCCTTTGATCCCGCAGTCTCTATCCACTGTTTATCTACAACTGGCAACGGGCATCACAAGACAAAGTCAACAGACTAAGCTTAAAACACACAGCAGAATAAAAACAAACAATAAAACCTGCATGCATCTCATTTACTCCCATACACTCCAACTCAGACTGCATGGACATGACTAAAGATACAGACTGAAGGTTCTCAGGTGGGCAGATATATGAAGTTGTCAAAGTGAAAATACCCCAAGTTATTAATTGAATTCCTGCATGATAAGAACCACAGAAGGACTCATACAAGCTGTCTTGGAGCATAAAGCAAGAGCACAGGACAGTCATAAGGAAAAGAGGAAAAGGGGTGGTGAAAAACTATACAAGCTGTTTTCTCCTGTTATTTGTGGCATTCAGGCACCTCCGCAGCAATATTCCAACTGGGAAACTAAATTCAGAGAATTGCCTTCACAGTCACAAACTCACCTGAACAGGCTACCAATGACTTACCCCTCCCTGTCCCTGCTGAAGATTCAGACTTGCTCCCACCCCAAGCTCTACTTCTCCCTAACCAGGAGGCAGGTGACAGTTCCCAGCAAGAACTAGGAAGATGCAGTGAGGAGAACAGAGCTCTCAAGGCACTGAGCAAAGTTTTTTTTTGGTTTTTTTTTTTTTTTTGGTTTTTTTTTTTTTTAAGGCAAAGTTTTGATTTTCCACTGCCCACCTCACCAGGGAGTCTGTGACACACAGACTGCACATTTCCTGAGCAAAGTCAGATTTCCTGTTTGTTTTTTCCAGGGTAACAGCAGGTTTGTTTTCCACAACCAGTCTGATCACAGACATACACTGCCATGTCAGTGTGACATGGGGATTTCCCACAGACTAGGAGGGTTTCCTGAAGTGTTTTGCACTCTACCCACTGGGCAGAGCTGATGGTGAATAAAGGCAAGCTTTACCTTGGTAGTGAATGACTCAGACAATGTCTTTGCTGGACAAGTGTCCGTCAACAGCTGCTCCACAACTCCAGTAAGGCCACAGCAGTTTAGCTACAACAGAAAACAAAAAAAACCAAAAAAACCCCCCCCAAAAATCCAGGTTAAATAATCCTTATTTTTTTCTCAGTAATCTGGTAAAAGAAAATTAGATTAGTTTTTATTACAGACCAAGTCCTGTCAACACGACTGCTATAAACCTAATTTTAACAAGTCTTTATTAAATTAAAGGACAAGGTTCTGAAAGAAGAGCTAGATCTCTAAGTACACACAAAATCATTTTGGTGACAGCCTGTACTCCTGACAGACACAGAGCTGAACCCCTCACAGATATGCAGGTGTGCATACTAGGCTGCCAGTAGCTCAGTAGCACAGATCCAGGGGTTCCCAGCCTGCTGCTGAGTTTTAGAAAAACAAGAACTAGTTCTAGACACTTCAAAAGAGCAAAAAAAAGGCATCCTGAATCAATTTACACTACACAAAAACATCTCTGGAATCTTTGGTTTTTTCTAATCAGCAAGAAGGGGGATTGGGTGGCATGAAGAACAGTCCCTGCTGGCATGGATCAGCAGCATTACTGTCCAGGTTAAGCAGAAATATATACTTACAGCAAACTGAAATGCTTTCAGGGTGTCTCTGGCACTTGGCTGAGTTCTCCTTCTGTAGGTGTCCATGTAGAACTCCTTTAACTCATCCGTAATCTAAGGAAAAGCAAAGAATTGCCTATTAATGGTGTATTAGTATCATATTGTATATTAATTATGAAAAACTTGCTTTCAGCAAGTCAATAATCAAAAGTCCTGCAGTCTACAATGTCCATTCTTCTGCCATGTACAAACAGAGGGTGGACAGAAGGCTCACCTGGTTCAAGTGAGAAGTAACTGTACACTCACTTTAATAGTCACACCTTAACAGGTAGGACTGTTTCCCCTTCCAAATCTCTGAGCTTCTAAGAGGAGTGAGAGAACCAAGGATTTGCCCACTGGCTGCCCAAAAATATTGCCTATTCTACTGCGCCCCAGAAGTTTCTATGTATTTCCCAAAATGTATAATACAACATAAGCAGAAAAGCAACCATGGTCCCCAAGCATCTGAATTTGAAACAAGACAGAATCCTGACTGCTTGAGAGGGACAGGCCATATCAGTCATGCTTCAGGTGCAGAAACACTCAGCCCTCAGCTGACCCAACTCCTCTCTGGATGTGGTAAAGCTTCCCAGCCAGCCCACTTAACCTCACAGCTCAGCCAGGTATTGTCTGGAGGGCATCTCCAGCGTGCAATAGCCTCTTGGATTCTGGCTTCCCTGCTACAGTTTCATTTTTAAATATTGCAGTTATATTTTGTGTGTTGTTCTGCTTGAATCAGCCTTGTTCCTCTCCCCCAAATTCCCTGGATAATAAGGATGTGTTTTGTACTGGTATAGATGTCAACAGACTGCTGACTGTGTGCACATTCATAGAATCATGGAGTGTCTGGGGTCAGAAAGGGGCTTTCAAAGTCACCTAAACCCTGCTTCCTCGCCATGGGCAGGAGCACTTTCCACTATCCCAGGTTGCTCAGAGCCCCATCCAAGCTGGCCTGGAACACTTCCAGGGATGGGGCAGCCACAGCTTCTCTGTGAAACCTGGGCCAGCATCCAACCACTCCCAGCTTTCAAGAGCAACCTACCTTTTCTCTATTTGTAAATCCCCAGATGCCGGCAGCAATTTCAAGGGCAAAGATCACAAAAAGGGAGAAGAAGAACTAGAAAAGAAAGACCACATTATTCAAGAAGGCCAGAGCACCACAAACCAGCATCACACATGTGTACGCTGCAAGCTCATCCAGACTTGTGGGAGCTGTCATTCAACCAGGTTGCAGTGGGAAGTCTGAGACATTGGTAACACCAGGAAAAAGAACACTGGGTCAGCACTTCTTCCCAGGAGCGTCAGAAAGTCTGGCAGTGCTCTCCAAGCACCAGTCCTGCTTTTTGATCAGTGTTAATTAAAGCCAGTCATCTGCTAACTCCAACTTTGAAGCTGTCCATGTCATTCAGACATCACAACAGCTGACACCAGTTCTTTCCTCTGGTTTGTCACTCCTGTTGCTTTAGGAGTCATTACTTAATTCCTAGCTTGCCACCAACTCCCAGAGAGCTAATGGTCACTTTGTTGTATATCCCATAAAACACAAGTGGAAGTGTTCTGTCACTGACCACCAGATCCAAAACACCACCATCATTTAGAAACACTTTAAAGAGATACTCAGAATTACATAGGGCTAGAGGCATAATTTTGCAAGAAACACTTGCATTTAGGTTCTTCTGTGACACAAAAGGGGAATTGTTCCTTCAGTGGCTACAGTAGTTGTCTTTTATTAACTAAGTCTTCTGGTGATTTGCATGAGTAGTTCTGCAAGTGTACAGATGTGCACAAATACAGTTAGCTCTATGGGCCCCTCCAGTCTGAAAACAATGAGGGTGCTCTCCAGTAATTGGCTCGCAGACCAGTTGTCAACTAGAAGAGCTCATCCTGCGGTTATGAACAGTAAAGCGTTGTTGTTTCAAGCATCAAATACCACAGTTCTGGTCTCAGAGATTAAAGATTGCCCTTCTGAGTCCAGGATGAACTGTCTAGCAATGATAGCACTGCTCTTAACATTTTAGTTCCGTGTTCACAATACTTCCAGTCTTAAAGCTTCAGTCTATGTCAGACATATCCAGCCTCTTGATGTAATCCTGTATATTTAAATACAGCAGGAGCACCTGGATTTCAGGCCAGAAATGAAAACTATATTTAACATTTTAGCATTATTTAGGTGACCATAAATTTAAACACCGACTGCTCTGGGTCTACAACCTGGTTCTCTTGAATTACACAGTAATATTTTCCTTTCTTTCTCATCATGCTGCTCAAAAGTTTAAGCATTACTCTGAGCACTTACCAGGCCAAGCAAACACTGAGATTCTTGTGATGCACCACAGCATCCCAAGAAACCAACCAGCATCATAAGGGCACCAGCTCCAATAAGGATGTAAACACCTGGGGAGGAAGAAAAAGGTGTACAGGTCATTGAGACCTCAGCAACAAGGTATGCAATTAATTGCTCCACAAATAGCATTGGTAACTTTTGCCAAGTTTCTTTACTGAGGTGTTTGAACAAAAAAAAAAAAAGGGGGGGTATGCTTAATTTTCAAAGCAAACACATCTGAAAAATTGATAAATAAACCCTGCAATTTGACAATTAATGTGTACCCCTACTGCAGTTTCACAAGTTTTAGAAAATGGGCAAGATAAATCCATCTAAAAGAAGCTGTAAGGTTTTTTAAAACAGGTTCAGAGCCAAGAGTTATCAACTTCTCTTCAGGTGAAGATAGAGACAACACAAATTAGAGACAGCTGGAATAGTGATTTATCAACAACTGCAAAGTCTTGAAGCAGGTACTTCTTCAAATTATGAAAAGCCAGAGTTTGTAAACTACTCTGCCCAATAATTAGGTAGTGAGTATGTTGAAGCAGAAAGAGCAAGCATTTGAGGTAAAAGGCTCCATTTATGCCAAATCCTCTGGCTCCAAAACTTGGGAACAACCAGCCTAATCATAGCTGTGAGCAGGAGACAGCAACAAGATGTGGTGAGCAAGAAGACTCCCAAAGAATGGCAAGGAATATTACAGAGGTGGAGAAGCACCAAAGAATCAGCACAAAGCACGTGGAACAAGCAGGACATTTCTATTAATAGGGACAAAAATAAAGCTCGGAGACCCAATCAATACTACTTAAAGGAAACCAGATGTAAGCATTTGCAAATGATATGTTATAAATGCAAACTAATAAGATTAGCTGCCAAAATAAACATCTACTTGATGCAGCATTTGTAAGGGATTAAGCTTGACACTTCTCATCAGGAAGAAGTTCCAATATAGACTTTTTAATGAGAGCTTAAACTTTTCCATTTTGAAAACGTAAAATAAAGAGTCCATCAGTACCTCTTATTCCAGTTTGAGTTGTACAGAAAGCCTTTGAGGTACCTTGCTTTGTAACTTACTGCAGTCAGTAAGTACTCCCAGAAAATTACATTAAAGCAGAAATTCCCATAGAGCTCCCTTTTAAAACTCAGCTTAACACAGATTTCAAGCAAGTTTCACTGGCTGCATGTAGCCAGTAGCTTAAACATCACACCATAAAAATTTTATGTTTTTGGAGGTGAAAGAGTTGTTTTAGACTACCTAAAATGAGACTTATTAAACATTCAACTCAATGGCAAAACTTAGATTTCAGCTCTCTTTCTGAGGTCCGCATAAAAGCATCAGGGAATCCAAGAACCACCCAGTTTGGTAAGATGCCATCATACCAAGGGCAAACCACAAATTTTCTCACAGATAACTGGTCTAACATGCCTGCAGCTTCTTCATGAAGTCCCACAAGCATCTCAATATTTCCCAACTACAGTCTCTAACAGTATTCCCTGCAGGCACAGGCCACCCTAGAACTAAGGCTGCAACACAAATTTCACCTCTTTGCAAGTGACCCTTCAGACACCAATCTGGGAGATGCCACAGGTGAGTACCTAAGGACAGGAGCCAGTTTTCTGACAAGAGAAAGATGAAACCATCCTTTAAAGATTGCCTAATTCCAACCCTCTGCCATGGAACCTTCCACTATCCCAGGTTGCTCAGAGCCGCATCCAGCCTGGCCTGGAACATTTCTAGGGATGGAACAGCCACAGCTTCTCTGGGAAACCTGAGCCAGGGCCTTCCCACCCTCACAGGAAACAATTTCTTCCCAATACCCAATCTAATCCTCCTCTTTGTCAGTGTGAAGCCATTCCCCCTTGTACTGCACTCCAGGCCCTTGTCAAGAGTCTCTCTCCATCTTTCCCGTGGCTCCATTCAGACACTGGAAGGGACAATGAGGTCACCCCAAAGCCTTTTGTTCCCTAGGCTGAACAATCCCAATACCCTCAAGCTTTTCCTCATGGCAGAACTGATCCAAGAGTTTGAGCACCTAAAGGTAACAATAACCAAATTATGCATGTTCTCCCACCCAAGCTTAAAAGTGACTGTAGAGATCAAAATCAAAGTTCAGATAAAATCCGGTTGTTCACTTAGTAATTTCTATGACAAACTAAAAATGTGTGTGTCCTAATTAATCATCTTGCAAACATCTTCCACATGGTCTAGCTAAAGCTACATTGATCCATGCTGGCTGGAATAATTCTCGTAAGTACGAAGATATTTGTGCACTCTTTCCATTCAGTTCAGTATGAATTAGGAAATGTGGGGCTTTAAGAGTTAGACAAAAGTGCACATGCTCCTTCAGAGAGATGAGGCAAAAGAGCTGTGTTTTGGATAGCTCAGGTTGGTCACTCTGGAGAAAAATAATTAATTACTCCATTAATTCAGCATGAAACTTTGCTGATGCATATGCTGATGAGCATCAGGAAGAAACATTCTCTGTGTCTTCCAGGAGCCCCCAGGATTACGAAATGTTTGCTGACAGGAACAAAAACTACTGTGGGAAAAAGTCTGAAGAGCCAAGAAACCACTCACACGACAGCACTGCTGTCTGCACTAGAGCTCCTAAGAGAAGCTGCCCCCAGCACCAGCCAGGGGAAGCTACTCTCAGACCCTTTAGGGCTGTTTTGCCTTTTTACCTTTAAGGAAGGCAAAGGCTTCTCAGCAGCCTGCAAGTCAGGGCACAAAAGTGTGACCTATCCCCTGAGTGATCCCCCAGCTCACCTGTGTAAAACTTTGTGTCACTGTCCAGTTCAAAGATGCTTTTGGTCTGTGAATCAAAGTGAAGCCATAATCCAACGGCAAGCACGGCTGTCCCTGCAAGCTGTAAGAACAAGGAAGGCTTGTTAAATGATACCAACTAATCCACCCAGCCTTGCATTAGTAACAAAATCAGAACCAAGCACAGGATACAGCTTTTATTTAAAGAGGTGACAAAGGACAAGCATAAAAGGATGGGGATACCAACACAAAGTTCCAGACATGAGACACCTTGTTGACAGAGGCATTTAGATAATATAAACTCCAATGCCACAGCAGAACAATGCTGTTCTTTGTTCTTTTCTGAAAATATCCAAGGTCTAGCCAAGAGTCAATATTTCCACTCATCCTTCCATGCATTGTTTTATTCTGGGTGGCTGCAGACATTTGATTGCACAGCTTAGTGACCTTAAAGCTTCACATTGAAAAGCAAGTTTATCACAAGGAAAAGTGTCTTGTAAGGCCAGCTGGAAGTTTTAGTGTATTAAACAGACTGCTGAAGAGTTCAGTGTGCCATGGAAGAGAGTTCAGGAAGAGTGCTCCTCTTGCAAAACAAGAGAAAACCAACCCATTAAGTGACTACACTGACAGGAATTAAAAAAAAAAACAACCCAATTGCAGAAGTAGCAACATTGCTGATCTGGAGCAATATAATCAAATTTTAAGTAATATTTAGTTTTATTTCATTATAATCTCTGCCTGTATGCCTCCAGGTTCCTCTTAACATTGGTGCCTGTTGTCTGCAGCAAATCACTTTGTGTATAAATTAGCCTCTGGATGAAACATCTGGCAAAAGCCATAGGAAGTGTTGCAAGAAAGAGGGAATTGCACTCTGGTAAGGCCAATAGCAACAGTTTGCTTTGAAGAGACTGAATCCTCCTTTGAAAAGAAAAAAAATAGGTCTTCTTGCCTGTAAGAAAATGAAGAAACCAGGACAAAGCAGAAAGCTGGAGTGTGCTTCTCAGTTCTACAAAAGCAAGATGGGGACAGAAATCCCAAACGTTGCAGGAGATATTAAAAATTTAAACTTAAGAGTGAGCACTAAGTTCATAAATTCTGGTCCTGTGGTCAGGCAAAGTATGCATGAAAAGCAAAAGCAAAATTCTCAAAGCCTGATCTCTGATAAGAAGGTCCTTGTAGAAGGAAACATGCCTGACTGGCCTCTAAGAAACCAGGAAATGTTTAATAATATCAATTTTCAGTGGGAATATGGGCGGTGTTCCCTCGGCAAGCACCCAGGGATACACACACCCCTTTCACACCCAGTCCACCTGAGAGCCCCTTCTCCCTCTGTAGGAGAGCTGCTGCTCACACACAGCCCCAGCTCTTCTAAACCAGCTTTTCCTGTAGGGCAGGAACCTCCAAGTGCTTCCAAGAGGAGTTGCAGGGCTGTAGCTGGGAAAACAGATCAAGTGACACAACCCAAAGAGCCAAGCCCACCTGGAGGTTTCCAGACCCCAGCAAAGACCTTTGTTGGCATTTCTGGTGCTTACTCCCAAGGCACACCTCTTGTTTGCCTTGCTAGGGCTACACTGACAAGATGATTAAGTTATGTTGGAACACCTTGGTACGACACAATGTCACACCAACGTCATTATTTCAATTTCTTGTGCCACAGCTGCACCCCGAGGGGAGGGAGAGGCATAGAGAGGAGCTGACAGAGAAGGGTTGCTGCTCTACCTGCTCTCCTGGCTGCAGTGTAACTTCAAAAAAGCCTTTGCCACCTCATCTCACCCCAATGCCTCAGTTCAAACATCAGAAAGGCTTAGTGATGGAAAAAACTCCCTCATGAGACTGCTGTTAAGTCACCCAGTATTTAATAGCACTCTGCTTGAGACTCCCATTCCTGGGTCATCTAATAGTCTTCAGCTTTTATAGCTGATCCAGATCCCCACCACTAGAAGAAACCTACAGTCCCTGCTGGTTTTGCCAGGAACACACAAATTGTGAAGCTACAAGCTTGAACACCCAGCTCTTTTCACCTCCCAAACTTATTTACAGCTTGACAAACTCCAGTGTTTGAGTAGAGAGTTCTACAAATGGAGCAGGGCACAGAAAAGGACTGCAAAATTAAAGAAACTCCTAAGCCATACTGTAACCATACAGAATCTTAAAATTCCAAGCAGAGTAGAAGGCTCAGTTAATGCCCTCCAGAAACAAACTGGTCTGCTCACGTTGGGCAGAGATGATGTATCTAATATAGCTCTTTTCAAAACACAAATTTAACCCTTCCCCACCACCACCCAGAGGTACAGGCACATTTTCTCCTTGGAAAAGCAGTCACTCTGTGGGAAAGGTTAAGAAGATGCCAGGGAGACAAGAGACTTACAGGATCACAGAACAGTGGTAACACTTCATGCCAGTGAACTACTGCACAGCACTAAAAAAAGTGGTAGAATTGAAACAGAGTGATAATTCTCTGCACAGTGGATTAGAAATAAAATGCAGCTCCTTCATGCAAGAATAAGAGACTTTTTGTCTCAGTTTCTTAAGGAAAGCAGACTTATGTTCTCAGTTTGTGCTCTTCCTACCCACAGTGACCACTGAACTAAAAAAAGGCACTTTTAAAGAGGAAGGCAAGAAACTTAAAGCTTCAAGTTTCCATCAAAACAAGGGAGAAATGAGGACACAGCAACACCAGCCTCTAAAGAAGAGAAAAGCACAGCCCCATGGGCACTTGGCACACCTCTGGCCAGTGTGGCACGCTAGAGGCTGAGGCACTGTCACCTCCCTGCTCACCCATCCTCTGCCAGCAGGATGGGCAGCCCTGCTGGGATGGCTTGGGAGATTGTGCTTCCTTCCTAGGAAAGGGGTGCAAAGCCCCCAACCTCGGCTGAGTGAAGCAGATCCAAATTAACCCATTGGCTGGGGTTTTGTTTGGTAATCCAAGGGGATTCCCATCTAACAGACCTATTTTGTCACAGCAGTTGAGCAATACCGTGGGTTTCTAAGTAGCTCTATGCTTTGCTGAAAGAGAAATTTACCAGGAAAAGATCAACAGTCTATCCCTGAAAGTAATCCAGCGGGTTTGTGTCCTTATCAGACAGGTAAGCAGTATGTTTCTATAGTGACAAGTACAGCAAAAAGCTCTAAAGACAGGGTTGGAGTTTTTTCCCAATCTGACCAAAATGTGAAGCTAAAGGGACACTGCTCACTAACTGTTTTGGAAAAGTTTGTGGCAGTGATTTTCCAGTAACAGCATGTCCTGGTACAATTACACTGCTGACTTCCCTGCTCCAGCTAACCAGGCTTCCTTGTTTTTCCCTAACCACTGCTCCCAGCTCATTCCTGCTCTGCTTGGCTGTTCTATGGCAGCAACAAGGATAAAACTACCTGGCCACTCCTCTCCTAGCCCCGTGGAGGCTTCTTGGGCTATTTTAATTACATGAAAACACACCCCCCCTTTGCCCCTACAGCTCACTCCTGGCATGCAGCTTTCTGCCTGTTGCAACAGGAAAACCAACTTTGTTGGTCTGTCTTCCTTTCTTACACGGTCCTGCACCTTCCCTAATGAGCCTCCTGTGCAGGACTCCCTTCCTCTCACCCACCCCACATCTTCTCAAAATCCACCCCTTCCCCCTAACTTCGCCTCTGGGTGTATCCAAGGGTGTGTCCCCTTCCAAGTGAGAAGACAGAACTGAGAAAGGACCTGGACCAGTTAGGATGCACTTGAGATGAGAAAGCCTGCGTATCCTGGAGGTAGCAGCACACAGGACACTCTGCTTTCCTCCCCCTTCTCCATCCCTGGCTAATTTGAGCATAAGCTCAGAATGTGCCCCAGCACTGAACGCTACCAAGCCATTCCCATGGGATTTTTGCCACTCTGACACCTGAAGTTTCACAGATATGGTCTCCCAGCAGAAGACTTGTACAGGAAACTGTTAGATTTAATGCCATAAACACGTGTTAAAACCTTGATGTTTAAAAAATAAAAATCTAACCCAAACCATCAATTCTGTTAACATATGCCACAGCAGCACAATGTGTGACACTATTTTGGAAAGCTTAAAAGACCCTTTTAGATTTAACCACTATTTTGCAAGGATCATTTTGTTTAGTCCCTTCTGACCTTCTCACCTCACTAAGGGACAAGCATCCCACTTGCCTCAGACACCTTAGAGAATCTTTTCTTTAGGCAAGAATCGCATCTGAAGGAGCTCAAGGTCCGAGCACTTACCAACTCATTACGGTCCTTTGTTCTGGCAAAGTTTTGGGAAGGGGACACCCTCCACCACCCCTTCCTACCCCTTCCACAGGGTGAAGGCAGGGACAGGAAAGAAACTAGACATTTTAAGAATGCCTGATAAATGGCTCAAAGCCTGTAAAAAGAGCCTTTGCATAAAAAAAAGTGGGTTTTGCCATTTTGACACCTTCAGGCCAAGTTTACATACAACTTCCACCAAGCTCACGGCATTGCCTCCAGCAGAAGGTAAGTCATTATCTGAAAATAAAGAAGTCAGTCAAAAATAAATACTACTTTCAGTGTTGCCAGCTAACAGAAGGCTTATTTTTTTTCTTGAAGTAGAGAAGGTATGTCAGGCTCTACACTACTGTTCCATAGACAGGTTTACCCTAGGATGTGACAAAAAGATATCAAAAAAGTCACCATCTTCATTTCATAAATATTTGAACTGTTAGCTAAAAATCTGACTGCATAAGACAATTTACTTCTCATTGTTTTAGACTGAACTAACAAAGCCAGGACCAGATCTGGAACTTCACAAAGAAACTGAGAGCATTATGAGTAGTAATGAACTGTTTTTGTCCTGTTACTGGCTGGTACTCCATAAATAAAACCCCATAAACAGTAAGTACAACAACAGTAAGGCTCAACATCACTCTCAACCCTCAATTACCGAATTAGTGTTATCCACAACAGCACAGGTTTTCAGAGTTTTGAAAAAGCTCCCCTAACACTTGTGCCATGTGGGCTTGCAGTTATACAAGAAACTGCAACTATTCTCAAATTAGTTTGGAAAAAGGTGGATTGGAAAGGAAGTATTTTTTCTGCTTAGCTAGTTTCAAGAATGTTGTGGCCTATGTTAATGTCACAGCACTTTTTGCAATAAAATGGTGCTCCAGTACAGGAGGAGCAGCATTACAAAATTCCTGGGTCACTGCCAAGACTAGAGCCCATTTCATACAAGTTCCTATTCAGAAGCCAGTCTACTATATTTGCAATTAGAATTGCAAATAGGAGCTAAGACTGCTCCCTATTTGGACTATTAGGACTACTTCAAGTAGCTTCACATCAGGTTTCTCAAGGCAACATACTTCAAACTCCATTCCTGACTTCACAGAACTTACTGTAGTCAAAATACACTGAACTGAGCCCAAGCAGCATTAGAATCACACATTGTAGCCAGCAACCACTGTCTTCATTACAGAAAACAAAAGCAACTAACTTCTGGGTTTTTAATATGTGCCTGCATATGTATGTATTAAGACACATGCATATTTCCCTGCCCATCATGCACATCCTCTGCTCCACTGGGGGAGGGAAGACCCTCTGAATTGCTGTTCTTGGTACACAAAGAGAGCTGAGGTTATGGCTCAGAACAGTCACCAATATCTTCAAGTGAGAAAGAAAAGAGCTTTCCAGGCCTAATTCTGCTCATCTTACTTTAGCAGGCACTACCACACACAAATGCATTTATTCATAGAACACAGCACTCTAGAAAGTGGGAAATCAGGACAAGAATGCTGCCTAATAGTGGAAAAGAACAAGAAAATGACTGCTCTAAACTTCAAAATGAACTCTGCCTCTGTGGTACAGCATTTGCTTGCCTAAAACACATTAAACCATAAATATTAGCAGCAGATGTCTTCATATTCCACAAAATTCACACAGGGAAACCCCAGCATTGAAATCTAACAATGCAAGGCCTTGCTTTTGTTCAGCAGCAGGAAGCCAGGGGGTGGCGGGGGGGACACGCAGGCACTTGCCTGGTGTGGTGCAAGCTGCTCAGGAGCCCCCAGTTTTCCTCAGAAAAGACTTCATCACCAGGACCAACAAGCCTGAACAGACACAGGGAATTAAGGGATCACAGCTAAAGACAGTCACTCTTCACACAACTCAAGGCCATCCAGCACTGGTCACACTAAGGCTGGTCCAAGCCAACTTTGCTAAGACCACTCCACTGCTCAGGTTTAAGGCACAAAATGTGTTGTTTCCATTGAATTCTTGATAAACTCAAGCCAGCCTGGTGGAAAAATAAATAGTTCTGTATCAGGCTGGACCCTCCCTCCCATACCCCAAAACAGCTCCCAAACTTCTATTATTAGAGAGCAGACAAAGGGATGCCAGGGCCAGCACTGGCCATGCCAAGACAGCAGAGCTGTTTGCAAACTCCAGTGGGAGAACACCAACCCAGCAAGGGCAGCACAACAGCAGCAGGGAGCCTGGTGCCTGCTGCAACACTCCATCCCTGGAGGAAATACAGTCATCCCTCATTTCTGCACTTCAGAGAGGGGACTGAGCCCCAAAACTTACTGATCCATGCTTAACCTGACTTGGTGCAAACATCCAAAGATGTTCTCTTCCTTCCATTTAGGCCACAAGCACATTTTAAGACAAACTCTGAGGTCCCAAAAGTTTCAGAGAACACCATGTTAATGTCCAGCCTTCCCAACTGAAGAAAGACCAACACAAGATTCTCAGAACAGGACAGCTAGAAGCCTTTTCCAGGACCAACCTCCTGGTCTACATGTCAAACACTTAAAGATTGTGCCAAGACACAGACAGCACCTTGAGAGTAGAAAAATTAACAAAAGGCTGCTGAACTCCATGTTAACAGGTTGGACTAGATGATCTCTAAGGTCTTTTCCAACCTAGTTCATTCTTTGATTAGACAGCTATCTCTTGACCAACCTATTCCTCAACATCTGCTGAGGAGAAAGCCCTACCACTGCCCCCATTGTGACAGTTTTCTTCTGAAAATGTCCTCTTTCCTGGCTTAATATTCCAAAGCTCTTGCTTTCAGTATAGTCAGGCCCTACCTACTGCCTGGACAATC
Source organism: Sialia sialis (assembly GCA_009812075.1). Taxonomy (NCBI): domain Eukaryota; kingdom Metazoa; phylum Chordata; class Aves; order Passeriformes; family Turdidae; genus Sialia; species Sialia sialis. The sequence goes on from VRYO01000369.1 coordinate 5,457,401, forward strand.
ATGATCCTAAGGATCTCTAGCACATTTCCATGCTGAAGAATCCTAACATACTTCCAGTTGCTGATAGCAGAAACCCTCCTCTTGCTTTCCCAAACACTACCAAGCTCCACTATGATCCTCTCAAGGCAGGGAGAGGACCAGATCAGCCCACAGCACTGCAGAACACCAGTCTGCCATGGATTTAGGGAGCTTTACACACCATCTTTTCTCAGTCCTTCATTTCTGAAACTGGTTTTGCTCTGTTGACACTGAGGATCCACCTGGTGCTTCTATAAAGCCATCCTTTTGTCCTAAGGCTTCACTACTCCATGGCAGCAGCTGCCTCTGAACCATTAATTCCTATCTCCAGGCAGATTACTGCTGGTGCCTCCCCTTCCATGGGAATCCCTTGATGCCTGCCTTTGGCCAGAGTCTCACCCTGCTGTGTCACACACACTGCTGTCTAAGCACGCAGCCATCACCTCCACTACCCCAGACAGTGGGTGCCAGCCAGCACTCCAGCAGTTCCTCCTGTGCTTCTCTAGATGTGGTGGGGCTATACTGACTGCCACAGAGTTTGTGTCGGCACTGCTGCACAACAGGAGAGCTGCACCTCCCTACAGCCCTGCCTTTACTCCAGCAGCCATCTTGCCAGGATCTTCCACCAGGACTGCCTGGTTTTCACAAGAGGCCTGAGATTTGCAGGAGACACTGAACAAGTGAACCAACACCAAGCAGTCCTTGCCCTCTTCAACATTCTGGTTTTTAAAAGCTCCAAGGCAGCAGCTTCATGAAGTCTGACTTCCCCTTGCAGTAGCCAATGTCACATCTCCACAGCTTTTAAAGATCTTCTCCTTGGCTTTTTCCAGATACTCCATATGTGCCGTTCTTTGGGCATCTCAGACTACCATAAACTGCATTTCAGCCCTCCAGCATTGAGAGAGATGGTGAGCAGGGGCAGTTGCCTAATCGCAACTCAGAGCTCTGAAGTGCTGTGTGACCCTGTAGAATTGTTAATCAAACATTTACTGCTCCATTTCACCTCCTTTGCACCAAGAGGTCAGTTCAAGCCTGTGCAGGATTCAGAGTCGAAGACAGGTTATGGCAGTAAAATAACATCCTGCCAAACACTGTTCCCAAAACTTTTATACCTAGAGCTATTACTGCCTGGAAGGACTCCCTGAGAAACTCCCTTTTCCCTCACATGTCTGAAGAGGGGTATGTTACTTAGGTTTGTTTTTGCAAATTACTCCTAAAGCTTTCCTTTGGCTAATATTATTGTATATTTTATTTGGCTCCCCAACATTTATGAACCTTTATCTCCTTCCTTTGGGTACAGCTTCAGCTTGAGGAGTTTCCCTTTTTATTTCAAGAACTTCCTTTACAAAGCTGTTTGAGCCTTTCTGCTTCCTCTCACCCTTGCACAAGCCTCGGCTGGAAGCTAATACATTCCACCTAATGGCACCCACAGCCATCTTCGGGCTTGCTGCAGACCACTTAAACTCCTCACCCATGCTTTGGAGGCAGCTTATCTCTAGAAAAGGAGGTACAGATTTGCACTTGGCCACAACAGGTTTTGTCAACATACTCCCATTACTTCACAGGCTTTTCACATCGGCAAAGCCATAAGAAATATTAAAGCCTTTTTTTCTTATTAGAGTGGTTCTTGCCTTTTAGTGCTGGCAGCGCCAGAACACCTTTCTTTTTATGCTATTCAGTGTGGAATAACCCAGGATACAGCTACTTTATTTCTCCACAGAGAACACAAGGTTTGCTAACATCATACCCCCTAATCACCCCCCCAACTGTTTTCAGCAGGTCACAATGACATGGGGTGATCCCCAAGAGCCAAGGACTACTCCAGCTGGTCAAACACATCTCTGGCTAATCCAAGCTGCTTGCCCTTCACTGCCTTTTGGGGCCTCCAGACACTTACTGGATCTCCAAGATGCATTTATCTCCCTTCCTTTTTTTCTTCCTCTTCTTTCCCTCATCCTGGCAGCAAGCTGCCAGCCTCAAGAAGGCAACTTGAGGAGTCATGAGCACTCAGCTCCTCTGGGCAGCAGCACCACTCTTCTTCCATCCACACTATCACCAGCAGAATTCTGCACCCACAGATACAGAGAACCCAAAGGTAAGAGAAAAGCCTCGGTAATTTATTACCATGGCATTCCCAAGCAACAGGTACATCCCAAGCTAAATAAAACCTCTCTCCCTATTCTCAGTCCTGGGCCCCAGACAACAAGATGGTGATGCACACGTTAAGAGCTTCTTTGAGGCAATGCCTTTGCCTACGAAAACAAGAATTTTTGTCCCATAAAACACTCTGCAGAAAGTCGGCAGCTTTGAAACTAACAAACAAAACAAGCACAAGGCAAACCATGAATAATTCAGTCTCTTTTAACAGGAAGTTTAAAAACTCATTGACGGTAAGTTTCAGGCAGTGCTTTATTAGGCTTTTCCTTCTAACCAGCTCTAACCCTGTGAATTCGACAGCCCTGCTCACTGTCCAGGTGAGTCCCGGGTGGCAACGTGTGCTTTCCTCAGTCAAGTTCTGCACAGCTTCCCTCAGCTGCAGCCCAGCTCTGTTTTCTCAGCTCTGCTGGAACCCATTTTGACATCGAGATATCCCGAGCACTTCACCCATGAACACTGAACTTCTACTCGTCCCATGGGCAGTGCTGCGGCTGTCTCCAGACACGGCTTCTTCCCGCAGCTCCAACTTCATTCCTTCATATCGGAGCCGCACACACACTTCTCCACCGTGGCAGACAGCCCAGGGAAAACCCATCTTTATGAACCATAGCTTTGCACCTATCCATCAGGCCCACAAGCAGCTCTCGTGGTACTGTTCCGTGCAGGAGCTAAATCCAGGTGCCCACACCCCGAGTGCTTGAAAACAGCCCCAGCCTCTCGGCTCAGCCATGCTTTCCCTTCCCACGCTGCCTGGCCAACAGGGCGTAGTGGGGCCAGGAACCACACCGGAGACGTGATATCCACGGCTGCTGCTCTGCTCCGAGAGATTAAACCCGAAGGGAAGCCACAGCTCCCACCAACACCAGGAGTTCTCATGCAGCACAACCACAGGTTGCAGCTTGCGAGGAGCCGGCTCACTCCGGGCACAGCCCCGGCACAGTCACCGGGGAGCCCGAACTGCACACGGAGTTTTAGGGCGAGGATTGTACGTAGTCCTGAGGGATGCTGAATGGGGGGGCGGGGGGGCTTGCTAGCCACAAACCCAGCACTCCCTCCCCGCCTGGCAGCACACTCAACCCGCCTTACGATAAAACATGAACAACGTGAAAAATAAAGCAGTGAACACTGAGGCACCCACCCCTCTCACTCGGGGGGGGGGGGAGGGGGGCAGCAAGTGGGGAAACCAGCAAAAACCACGCAGCAGAAAAGCAAACAAAACGCCGCTCCCGGCGCTTCCCCTCCCCTCCATGCCCGTCCCGCGGGCAGCGCGGCCCGGGGCGCCTCACCCAGAAGATGAAGTTGAAGCCGAAGAGCAGGTACTTGATGCACTTGGTGCCTCCTTTGACGGGCATGGTGGCGGCTGCAGGCGCAGGGACAAGGCTCCCGCGCTCCGCCGCCGCTCCTTAAATGCGGCCCTGCCCGGGTGTCTCGGGGACTTCCCCGCCCGCCCCCGGGGCCGCCCCCGGCCGCGCCCCGCACCTGCGGCCGCCCCGCTCCTCCCCAAGGCCGGGCAGGCTCCAGCGCTCCGGCAGCGCCACACGGGGCAGTGCACGGCCCTCCCGGGGGAGCGGAGTGGCCCGTGTCCCGGCATAGAGGGCAAGGAAGCTCGGGGAAGGTCAGAGTGCCGCTCCCGGCCCTGCACGGCGCGGCCTCAGCGATACCACCCTGTGGCTGGAGCCTTGTCCAAGCGCTCCCGGGGCTCTAGCGGGGTTGGGGTTTGACCATTCGTTGGGGAGCCTGGGGGAAAACTTCGTCCTGATATGTAACCAGCCCCCCGACCCCAACTCGACCTGCTCTTGAACAGCTCACAGAATCCTTGGGGCTGGAAGGGACCTCTGGAGCTCGTCCAGTCCAATCCTCCTTCCTAGGCAGGGTCACCAAGGGCAGGTGACATAGGAACACATCCAGCTGGGTTTGTGCAATGCCTCCAGAGAGGGAGAATCCACACACCCTCCCTGGGCAGCTGTTCCAGTGCTCTGCCACCCTTAGCGTAAAGAAATTCTTCCTCATGTTGAGGTGAAACTTCTTGTTTTAGTTTATGGCCATTGCTCCCTTCCTGCCACTGGGCACCACAGAAGAAGAGTCTGGTACCATCCTCTTGATACCTGCTTTGAGATGTTTATATGCATGAATGAGACCCCCTTTCTGACTTCGCTAATTAATCAGGCCCAGTTCCCGCAGAGATGCTCCAGACCTCTCATCACCTTTGTAGCCGCTGCTGGATGTTTAGTTTAAAATAAATGCATCAGTCTCGCTTAAATGGGTGTTTTCCTGTACAAGATAAACTTTCAGTTTAGTTACAGTTTAACTCCTTTAATCTTTCAAATATGTCTGTATGAAGTCACAAACATCCACTTTAGGAAAATAAGGCGGTATAAGTTTCAGCCCGCCAGCTGATCCATGGTAACTAGTTGCGCACATGCCCTTAGGTCACTCCAGTTGTGAGAAAAAACATGTTAGTTTTCAACTAAAATTTCCCCTTTCATCATAATAGGGCACTCAGCATGATCATTCAGCACTCAGCTTCTGAGCCTTTTAGCTCAGGGATGAAATCTGAGGGCTTGTACCTTAATTTCATATTTCAGTGGGATCAGAAATTCATCAGGTATAGAGAGTCAAAAAAACACCCAAGCAGAACAGTAAAAACAGAAAACCCATACTGAAATGCAAATAAAAACATGTTTGGGTTATTGTTGCCAAAATAAATGATAAGATACAGCACATTCCAGAGGCAATACGGAGGAGGAAACCCTGGCTTGGGCAGCTGCTTCCCAGCGCAAGTTACAAAACAAGAATACAGATTCTCCTATAAAATAAAGGGAAGCAGAGGGATGGAGGCTGACCACAACAATTCAGATCCAACAAGGATGGAATTAATAAATGCATGTGGTAACTCTTGTGGTAACTGGAAACTGAGCAAGGGGAGGTCTTATGTCTCAGTCATGAACTCTTTTGGGTTGGTTATCTTTTGTCACTTTGCCATTAAGAATTTGTGCTGCTAGTTAGCATCAGTAATATGGCTTCCCTTAAGTTTCTAAAATTAAAGATCACAGAAGAACTTTGGATAACTCCCGTTCTACCTTTGTATTGTTAAGCTTTTCATGCTTATACTGTGTTAAAACAACTCTCACTAAAATTCATGGGCAGTAACCTTTTGATCAGAGGCAAAAAATGGACCTGTTGGATAAAAAACCTCCTGTAAGTTTGTAAAATATTAAACTCTCCCCATTCACCTGCAAATTAAGTTATGAGGAAGTGAAATGCATTTGTGCATCTTTAGTATTCTCAAGAATATGGAATGAAAATAATGCTGTAGCTTTTTTTTAATTTTAATTTTTTTTTCCCATTCCATATGAAGCATCTGGAGAGAACATTTATGTTTCACTCTTCCAGGGTGTGATGATCTGGTAGATGCAATTCTCTGACCACACCTAAACTTTTCTCACTAGTGGAAGGAGATAGCAATCAACCAAATTTCTATGTAATAGAAATCACTAATGGAAATTCATGACCCTTGTGGAAGTACTTCAAACTGATTTATTATCTTGAAACTTTGTATTTGCATGGGATAATAGGCATTTTGCATGAAATATTTATTATCTGCACTTATAATTGTGCTGGGTGGTTAAAGGGTTATTTTGTCCTACTGAGAAAAGCAAATCCAGGATATTACTGATAAGAAAAAATCAGAGTTTACCAGAAGCCTTTTAAAATTACCCTTCTAATAATCTAGACACAACATTAACTATCTGTAAAGCTTTTCTCTGTAGGTAGGCTGAATTATTTTATCCTGTTTAATTGTGAAACCGAATGTCTTGTTTGGGCCAGTAGTGAAGTGGAGAAGCATTTGCTTCTTACCAGGAAAAATTTTCCTCCTCAGACTGCACAATCCAGAGAACCCTGATCCTTTGATTAATAGAGGAAGGCAAAGGAGATTTTTAGGGGTTTCTCTCCTGACTGTATTAAAGGGTAGTGTGATTCACTGGTAAATACTGCAGAATTTCTTGCCTCCTTGACCTGTTTTCCCCATATGTCTACCTTAAGAATATGTGGAAGGACTGGTGTCAGCTAGCTTGAGGGCTTTAGCCTTCTTTGCATAAACAGTTCCAGGTCTTTTTAAAGGTGTTAGCTCCTTCAAAATCCAGGCATGAATGGTGAGGACTGTGCAGAGATAAAGTACAAAGATTTCCCACCAATGGTAGGGATTAACAGATTTCTTGACTGTTGGTTAAAGGAGAAATATAACAACATTTTGTTCTTTGTAGAGAAATAACATCTCTGACTGTACAAGCCAGACACAAAACAAAACCTCTAAAGGTTGTTTTGCTTGCTTTTTAGCTTTGATTGCTTTTTTGCAGTGACTGTGATGCTGGGGTAGATCTGTCCATCAGGTGAAGGGTGGGGCTGTACAAATATGTCACTCCTCTGCTGTCAGGGAGTTAGGGATGAATTTTGAGAGGAAAGAGGAAGTAGGACACCACAGACCCTACAATGATGTCATCTGGGTCATCCTAAAGTCCTGAGTTCATCCCTGAAACATAACACAAAGTGCCTTACTTCTGGTCTCACCTTTCCAAACCAATTTTAACTACTTTGGTTTATTTCGACACAGCAACGTTTTGGAATGGTGATGGGTGAGTGGTTCCTTCCACATCGGGGAGGGGAGGCTGGTCTTGGAGCTGGAGTCAAAACTGGCATTCCATTGCAAAATGGAATGAGTCACTGCAAAAATGACTCACAGGGTCAGTCATGCTGATAACACTGCATGGAAGGCACTGGCCTTTTTTCCAGTGATGGTAGAAATGTGTTTGGTGTTTGGTATCCATAGCAGATAGATTTTGGAAGAACTCCTGCTGAGAGTAAATCTGTGCATCCTGGAAGTGTGTCTGCTTTCTGTCCCCAGAGAAAGTCTTTGAAGAAACCACAAAACCTTGGGGGGTTTCACTAGAAATTAGGTCTTCCGCTGTAACTGGAGGTGTATCTGGAAGTGAAAACCCCAAAGCCAGACTTCTTCACTTTCCATGTTTTCAAAACAGTTTTTTTTTGGTTTTAACTGATATTAGAAGAAGTTTAGAAGAGATTTGGGCAAATCCTCACAAATATTTGGCATAAGACATTTGTGTATGATGCATGAGTAATGATAATGTCAAGAGAGCAACCTGGAAAATCTCAATGTGAACTTAAGAACCCTTATGAAATTGCTTTGTAATCAGTTACAATTTTCAAATTTTGAGATAAAATGCGTGGGATAAAAAGCAAAAATTCAAAAAATTCCAAAAAGTGTCCACTCAAAATAATTCAGACATCCTTACTATTACCAATGATGAAAGTAGACTCCTTCAGGAAGGAAGGGTGATAGAAGGATCAGGCTCTGCTTGGTGGTGCCGGGCAATAGGACAAGAAGGAATAGACATGAACTGATGCCCAGGAAGTTCCACCTGCGCATGAGGCCCTTCCCTGGGCACTGACCGAGCCATGAACAAAGACCAGAGAGGGTGTGGAGTCTCCTCACTGGAAATATTCCAGACCCCTCTGGACACAATCCTGTGGCCTGTGCTCTGGGATGGCCCTGCTGGAGCAGGGAGGTGGCACCAGATGAGTCACTGTGGTCCCTTCCAGCCTGACCCATCCTGGGATGTGGAATATGTCATCATTTCACTTAGGCAGAAGAAAACACACTTGTCTTTTTAATTGTTGTGAAACACAAAAAATAATCTGGATGCTTCTTAATTTTTCACAGCAGCAGTTTGACATCACTGAAAGTTAGGCCATGGTTTAACTCCTTTCCAAGTTAAATTATACCATTTAAGCCTCTCGTGCTGCAGACAGCAGTGCTTGTCCCTGGTTCCAGTATGAGAGCAGGCTCATGACTGGAGGACAGGAGACTAAAGCTTTACCAAATAAATGCTGCGACTCTGAAAGATTGCAAAATGCCTGTTTGGAAATCAGGGCTGTGACATGTGCAGCTCCAAGGGTGATTCATCTAATGGCTATGTTGATGTCTGCATGTGTCAGACCTTTCTGTGTGGGTGAAGTTATTTTAGGAGCAGGGGACAGGAGTGGGGCCACAGGCTGTGGCTGCTGTCGAGGTGCTGGCAGGTTCGGCAGGTTCTTGAGCACAGGGCCCCATGATGTGATACATCTCCCTTGCCATAATACAGCACAGTGGTGTGTGGGGGGACTTAGGGCTAACCTTTCTAGGTGGCAGATTAAAAATCGGGTAGGCTCAGCTATGACTGTTGTGGAAAATAATCCTGGTTTTTCCAGTGCATGTGAGACAGAAATGCAGGCAGCATCAGAAAAGAGCGAGGTGGCTCCAGGTCTGTCTGACAGCCAAGAAAGCCACAGCTAGCAATCTTAATAGTCTCTCTAGGTGCTTTTATTTCCCCCTTCAAAGGAATAGAATAGAATAGAATAGAATAGAATAGAATAGAATAGAATAGAATAGAATATTCCAGTTTAAGGGACCTACAATAACCATCTGGTCTGAGCGCTTCAGGGCTAACCCAAAATTAAAGCACGCTATTAAGGGTGCTGTCCAAATGCCTCTTAAACATGACTAATAACAACGGTCCCAAATCTGAAAATATTTTTGGTCTTTGTTCTGTTTCAGCCAGAGGTGGATTTCCAGGTGTTTTCTTCAAATCCCCCTGTCAGTCCCAGTTTCATGGGTTCACAGAGCACAGGTTAGGGGGGTTCTCAGGCTGTTCTTCCCAGTGCTGTCAGGTGAATGACTAGGAAATTGTCAAGATATTATTTTTAATCAGATTCATGGTTCCATTAAGGATTTTACAATTTAAATTTCTGGTGCTAAGTATCTGAACACTCTGGCAGAATCTCGATTAACTGTATTTATACATCCTTTTGTATGTATAAGTATAAATATTTTTCATACCTAGCTAGAAACATTAGTTATGGAACTGAGCTTTGAAATGCTGGGGGGTTGCTTTTCAGTCAATTTAAGAAAGCAGGAAAAGTAATGTTCAACAATGAAGAAAGGGGGAATGTTTCCCCCCAATTTTTCACTTATGCAAAAGTATTTCAGGGCATTCTCCCTCCTGTCCTCTCAGAAAGAAAATAAACTTTCTTTATGCAAATGCCAAGAACTAAAAAAATTTCCAAACCCCCAAAAAGTAATACATGAAAATTAAAAAAAAAAAAATAAAATCACTAGATGCTTTTCAGTTTTAGCAGTAGCGGTTTAATATTAGGTCCCTAATTTCCTTGCTGGAAATTAGCAGGACTCCATTATTTAATGGCTATTTCAGATAAGCAGTTGAGGAGTAATCTTCTCTCTAAGTGCCCTGTCTGCAAGGGAGAGGATTTTATTCCTGGGTTACCACAAAGCACTTGCAGGTGAAGATAAATAATTTTTTATTCTGAACTAGTACTCATCTGAGGGAGCTGAACTAAACATATATTCCAACACAGATCTAATAATGATGGACTAGATAGGGTCGATTTTGTTTTCTCGGTTTGTTTTCAACTTCATTTCCCAACCACAGATTTGGTTTTAAGCCTGCATTTCACTCTTTGGTAATTAAAACAGCTATGCATTGCCAAATTGTGGGGATTAAAAAATAGCTGCTAGTAGGATTGAACCTTGTGTTCTATTCTATTGAATTCTCTTTCTTATTCCTTACCTTCCCCACCTTAATTCAGTTCTTAAATTCTTCTCATATTTTCTTGGTGGTTTTCCTTTTCTCCCTTCAGTTTCTTCTGATTGCCTTGAGAACTGAGGAGTAAATAGTGCTGAACAGAAGTTGCAGTGTTGAATGTTGCTCCTTTGAAGCTGTCAGTTCTTAAGATGTCATGTGAGGTCCCTGAGAAAAAAAAGCAGATATTTAGAACTATATTTGAAAATGAACTGTCTATTTTTGCCATTCTAGTGAGGTCATTGACTTTAATAGCTTCTGTGAGATGGTCAAATGAGTAAGAGTAGGGTTTCCAAATATTTCTGGTTACAGACTCTTTGTCTCCTTGTGAGGTCTTTGGTCATTTCCTGCTGATGATGCCACAGATTGCTCCATAGCTTGGGAAGCCTGAGAAAAATCACTTCCCCTTTCCACCAGCATCTCTTTTTGTACTTCATAAAATCGTTCCTGCAGTTCTGGAATGATCTTCAGGGTTTGCAGGTGGGAGCTGGTGCTTTAGACCACAGTGTGTGGGTCATCCCAGCTGGTGTCACAGGAGGCCTGTTGTTATTATCTACAAGAAAACTCTTAACAGGGCTTTAATTGCCAGTGGTGTTGGGTCGCAGCTTGTCTTTTAATGCAAGGGAGGTTCTAAACATCTCACCTATTTTTCATGCTGAAAATCAGCTGACAAAACGTGCTTTTTGTAGATCCATGTTTTAAAGTGCAGGTAAGCATTCATCTCTGAAATTGCCACTTGAGGATTTTCTCAAGCTTTGGTGAGTAATGCCAATGTCATACAGTGCTGCCATCTTTACCTTTGTTTCTAATGCTGGCAGAGTGGAGGGCAAAGTGTAGTGGGCAGGCCTCCTGTGAGTCTATGCAACATGTTATGTAATTTATTTAGCCCCAGCTGCTATGAAAAGCATGGTAGGATGGATAGCTTTGCTGCTCTCAGCACTTCAGATCCTTTGAGCAATCACAATTGCTTTTGTCAAACGTAAATTAGCTGGGAAGCTCTTGCAGGAGACTTTGTGCAGGTGATGGATATGGTCTTGGAAGCTGAAATCCATCTGCTTCGATTCTTTTGCTGCCTGTGCTTCCTTGGGCATTTATTTTTTGTGTGTTTCAGTGATGGAAACAGAGAAGCATAGATCACGAAGACCTGCTTGAGGCAAACCAATCTGTGTTGTCCAGAGTAGGAGTGAGAAATAAAGCTGCTACCATCAGTCTGTGAATTTCAAGCATTGTAGAATGGAAACAACCCCCACCTTTCCTGAAAATATCTTAAGTGTTCAGCAAACACATCATGTATTGGGGCTGCTCTTTAGAATAGGTAAAAGGTGTAAAAGCCAAGATGGAGAAACTCTGGATGTTGTGAAACAGCTTAGACAAGGGAGGTCACACCAAATTTGAGCTGATAGATCGGTATTCTGTTAGTGAGTGTATTTTCATTTAATCCAGCAACGCAGCATGACATTCAAGATCAAACAGGTTGCTGAATATAATTTTCCTTTTCCATATGATACCATCAGGGGTGAGGTAACATCCTCTCGTCAAAGACAAGAAGAAGTGGGTAAAATTTATAGGAAAGTAACTATGCTTATAATAAAGTAAATATAAACGTATTTACTTTATTATACTAAAGCTTACAATTATTCTCATGTGTTTCTTGTTATGAATCACAATGCATTGAAATCATGGACACAATTCTCCAAGTGCTCCAAAATAAATGAAGATTAGTTAAACCCTCTTGAAGGGAGCTTGGTTAGCACAAATCCTGTGGTATCCCTCAGGAAGGTTTGTTTCTGTGAAGTACTTATCAGAGAATAAGTTATGTTTTTAAAGTCTTGGCATTGTGTTTATTTCTCTCTTAACTTCAGCCTTAGTTGTGTTAAACTGAAAATTTAAAGGCTATTCAGTAACTTCACACTTATAAGGCACACCAGGTTATAAGGCGCAATTCTGGGTGGCTGGGAAGTCCACAGAATTTGTCGATATACAAGGTGCACCGGTCTACAAGGCGCTCTCTTTTTTTTTTTTTTTTAAAGTGAGGATCCTCTGCGGGCTCTCCCTGCCCAGCTGCTGGGGCCGCGCTCCCCGGCTCTCCCCACCCAGCCACCGGAGGCATGCCCCCCAACTTCCCCCGCCGCTGCCTCAGCTTTGCGCGTGCCACCGCCTTGGCTTCGCGCATGCCAGTGCTGCCCTGGCTTTGCATGTGCTACTGGGGCCCCAGCTTCGTGTGTGCCGCTGGGGCCGCGCTCCCAGCTTTCCCTGCCCAGCCGCCGGAGCCAAGCCCCCAGACTTCCCCACCGCCGCCTTGGCTCCGTGTGTGCCGCCACTGCCCCGGCTTCGTGCATGCCACTGCTGCTCCAGCTTCAGGTGTGCCACCACTGTCCCGGCTCCGTGTGTGCTGCTGCTGCCCCTGCTCTGTGTGTGCCGCTGCGGCCCCGGCTCCATGCGTGCCACTGGGGCTGCACCCCCTGGCTCTCCCCGCCCAGCTGCCGGCCCTGTGCCCCTTGGCTCTCCCTGTGCCTGCTGGCTCTCGCGGCTCGCACTTCCGGGTTGGCAATTCCCTGGAATTTGTCCATATATAAGATGCACTGGGTGATAAGGCGCACTTCTGGGGTAGGCTCGAAAGTTCAGTCAAAAAGATGCGCCTTATAGGCATGAAATTACTGTACTCTACTTACGTCCTATGTTGATGTAATATGTGAAACTTTCTTATTCTGGAGCAAAAAATCCAATTTTTGATTGTTTGGTGAGCTCATAGATGGATTTAAATTTGGCAGTGCTACAGCTTCCTTAGAGTAAACCTCTGATGAAGCTGGTGGATAAAATCAAGGATCAAGATAAGGCATAATTGAAGGTCATCTCTTTCATACCTATCAAATGAAGTAAGGACTAAAAGCCTCCTTAGAAATGGTATGTGCATTTGCTTTTTTTTTTTTTTTTTTTTTTTTACTTTTTCAAGGAGGCAGCCTTGCATTCTCTGTCTGAAGTGTTGTTTATTTTCTTAAGTCTTAAGAAAATTCCTAAGTCTTGTAGTGTTTTCTGAAATAAATTGCTACTTGAGAGTTTAAAGAGTTTGTTAATAAGCATCATTGTATTATTTTGGTTCTTTTTGCATTGACATAATTAAATATTTTGGGTTTGATTTAAGAAGTCATCTTGTTCAGCTCACTACTAAATTTGAGATTATACTGTGCATAACCATAATACTGAGGGGGAAAGATGTTAATAATTAGTAAAACTGAAGCAGGGGGGATTATTTCCTCTTCAGAAATCTTTTGAAATAGTTGAAGGTGTGCTTTTTCAGAGCTAGACTAGGCATCCTTATTTTCTAAAAATATTTTAGCTGCTTTAATAAAGCCTGTGAAAAATCCTTATGGAGGAAGGAGGGGTAGGTTCTTCAGATCATAGGGAGGATAAAGGTTTGAAATAAAATAGACCCAGACCTGGATAATCCAGACCTGAGGGGAAAAAAATATAGGAGCAGTAGACCTTTTAGAGAGTCTTGGGAAAAAGAGGAGTGGAATTTTTAACTCTTAACAACCAAGTCTTTAAATGCTAGTGGGCAGAGGCAGACTGTGAGGTGTATCTCAAAACTGGCATGTTGTTCCAGTCTATTAATGGCTCCAAAACATTAAGAAATGCCAAGTAATAAATCACCTTTCTAATAGAATACTGTGGCCCTGCTTGTCTGGGGGCTTTGTGTAGTCCCTTGTGTGTACATTGATATTACAGTTTGATTTATAGCAAGTCAACTTGTTCCTGAAAATTGAAAATAGCCTATTGTATATCTGAACCTGGACACACCTGTACACAAAATGAACCTCAGTTCTGCCTGTCTAGGTATGGTCTCTAATATGATGTAAAACCTGACATGTCTACTTAATATTAAGCATGGATACCAGTTTTGCATAAATACTGTGGATTTGTGATGTTTTAGGGATTTTGGTTTTACCTTCCATTTCTTGCATAACAACTTGTTGCCATGAAGGTAACCAGTGTTTGATGTGACTCATCATAGAAACTTGAAGGAATGTTTGGCTGGAATTTCCAACCGGCCAGCTCTATATAAAGCTGGAAAGGGTTTCCTTTGTTCAGTCAAAGAGTTTGGTATTGACTTTAAGCTGTAGTGCTCAATCATAGGGCTTTGCTCTCTAATTAAAGATAAGGGTCTCTTAACAATGCTCAGCAATGATGCAGATGTGTGGATATCTGAATTTAAGTTTCTATACTTGGAATTAAGGGCTTAACTGGAAATGCTAAACTTGAAGATTCTGCCAAGTATCTTTATTCAGAAAAAAAATCATAGAAAATAGTCCAAAAAGGGTGTTTGATTTTAAGATTACCTTTGTGACTTTAACAAACATAAAAGGTAGTGGAGAGACAGGAATGGAACTGGATCAGAAACCAATTGAGTGTGGGATGAGTTGTACAATACTGTGGTTCCACCTTGAAAGAGACCAGCAGAATTTTCCCTGCAGAATGGTACCCTTTTGCCTGGCATGGATATCCTAATGCCTGTCACATGCCAGGAGTAGGCATATTCCCTGTGGGTATGGCTTGAGGTAGCAGTTGAGGGCATAGCAAGTGTCATTTCCTGAGCATTTTGCTCTCAATTCTTTGTATGGAAATGATGAGAGACATAGCTTTTTTTTTCCATGTAGCTTCAGCACCCTCCCTGCTCTAATTTCTCATCAGAGCTGCTGGTGTATTCCCTTTTTCTCTATAAAATTCTGTTCTCCCTGCTTTGCCCTCCTCTTAGCTAAAACACAAACTTTGTATTTCCACATCAGGGCTTGAATCGCTTCTTTAACTTTCTGGGTGGAGGAGGGAAGTCTTTTGAAAAGAATATGGGAACACTTTGTGCCAAGGGCTGGGTTCATAATTCAGCATTATCCTGGAGCACACTAGGATAGTCAGCAAGTATGTGATATTGAAGATTTGCCAGATACCAGAGCTCTGGATGACTGGAATATATTCTTCAGAAGGCTGTGAGATCTGACTACACAGCTATTCTTTTCTAACCACAGAACTAACAAGTGTGTCAAAGCTGGGTTTTCCACTGCTCAGCTGCCACTTGGAAGCAAAACTTTTAGGAAAGTCACACATCCTATTTGAATACCTGGATTAGAATTGTGTTTTTCAAAAAGTGCCCACATGTAATTCAAAGTTGTTAATTTTGGCATCTAAATACGTGTTGTTCAAGTGCTTGATCCTACCGGGCTCAATCCTGGGGTTGGATGATTTAAAAGCAAAGCTAAAAACCCCACTGCAATGATGTGATATTTGTGATGGATATTAGTAGTAGTTTTTTGCCATTTAGTATGTTTTGATCCTTTCAAAGTCAGGGGCCATGCACCTAAGTGGGGGCAGCTTGGCTGCTGTGACCTGGTGGGGAATGGAGAAGGGGAGTTGTGCTTTCTGAGGAGCTTCAAGCCTTTCTATTTCTTAGGTGTCCAGCTTGAGGTACTAGGTCAGGAAACTGAGAGTATTTCAATCTTCAGATGTTTATGTGTATAATTTCACAAAATACCTTCTGTACAGAACACCCCCATCCCAGTTTCTCTAAGGAATCAGTGGAAAATTTGCAGCTGAATTGAAGTGTCTGATTTTCTGGATAATTGTCTCATGTATTTAATAGATATAATAGGTATGTATAGTCTGCAAGGAATATACAGCTGTTCTGTTTGTTATGTTATGGGTTTGTCTTTTCTTTCTTTTCTCTTTCCTTTTATTCATGTCAATAGACCTGATCTCTAGTTTGGGAGGAAGGGGAGGAGAGGAATGTCATTCTCTCTGTAGATGATTTACTTTCTGTGTCTGGGACTAAAGCAAATATTTCTTTTCTCCTATTATATTTCATTCCTAGGATTGAATCCAGAAGTGACAGCCTTCCCATTAGTGTGATTTGTGGTTGGTTTGTTTTCATTTCAAGGGCTCCTCAGCACAACTAGCAGCAGCCCAGTAGGTACTTTTACACTGGATGCAAATCCTGGTGTGTTCTTGTCACTTTAAAACTTCACAGTTAAAAGTGCAGAGAAAAATATTCCCCCAAACCAGCTAGAATTGTATTTGCACAGTTAGAATAATGAAACTTGCCTTCTCTTATCACACCAATCCTAGTATCAGTGTTGAATCAGTACCAAAAAGAAATCCAGGGAAATAAATTTAAAAGTTCAAAGACATTTTTATCTTAATACACCAGCATGTGATCTGGGATTATAGCAAATATAGTTGTGCATCAGAGCAACCTCACCCTGACACATCCTGGGCTGGCAAAGTTAGTGCTGTCTAGTGAGCAAAGCTTCTGCTCAAAATCAATATGAATAAATCCCAGATTTAATCTGGCCCTTGCTGGACTGGTTCTCATGTTGCTGCAGGGGCTCATGCCTGTCAGAAAGGGAGTTTTCCTTGGACCTGAAGATGTGACAAGACACTTCCCACAGATAGACTGGTTCTGTGGCAGCAGGAGCTGCAGAAGAGTAATGCCACACTTGGGTGAAGAGCAGGAAAAGTGAAGAGTCAGGGAGAAAAGTCCTGGCTGGGGAGAGCCCTCAGAACTTGTCCCTCCTCCCTCTGCCAATGAACACAGCTGGGTTGGAAAGCTTAGGGTGCTAAGGGCTGGGCTCCTCCTGCTCTGTCTTCTGCTCTTACTCTGGTAGAAATGCTTTATTAAGGTTAGAAATGATTGCTGGGCAGCCTCTCTAACACCAACAAGAGAAGTTTAGATTTATCCCTGCTTCACATAAAGCAGGATGGATTTAAAGTATCCATCTCCCCAAAAAGCAATCTCTAACTCCACATTTCTTGCTTTTCGGCACGTGGCCTTTATAGCACCTGGGTTTGGAGATTTAACCCTTGGAAAAACTTACTGCTGCCCATCTTTACCTTTCTGTGAACAAGGTTTTTTGAAAATTGCTGTTTTGTATAGACGTGTGCATTTTTTTGAAGGGAGTTTTTCAGTATACTTCCTCAACCCCAGCTGACTATTTTGGACTCCATTTGGTTTCCTTATAGTAACTGCGTGGGGGACACAGTGCTTTGACTTTTTGCTCATTCTTTTCCTGTTTCTTGATCTGCTATGCTCCCTCTCCTCAGTGTAACAAATTATTTCCCACATGGGGAATCCTAGGATGTGTTAATTGGTTTAAATGGTCAGAGAGAACAAGAATCATGGGCATTGGCTGGTCTGGGAATGAGAGTTCTGGAAAATATGGTTGAGGACCATCATGTTTTCACTGCAATAGCTAACAAATGCACTGTCCCAAAATGTTGGGACACAAATATACACAATGACCTTTGTAAATAACTGAGGTGGCCTTGGTAGATTCTTATCTGAGGGGCTCCTTGGTGTGTTGACTAGTGGGGAAGCCAGCATGAACCTCTGGTGCTTAAAATCTTCTCTGAAATAGTCCCAATGTTTGTTGTTGAGGGGTGTAAAGCTGTATTTCATGCCATGGCACTGTATTTTTACTCCTTTCAGTGTACAAAGCTTTGTCTAGACTAGGATTTATGTCACTTGTATGATTAGCTCCTTGGTGACTGTAAACTCCAGCCTAGGTATGAATGTGTCTTTCATCACTTGCAAAGGCTTTGCCTTCCCTCCATGCCATGGGATTAAACTTGACAAGTTCAGTGCATGTGGCACAGCTCAGTTTTGACTTTGTTTTGTTTGCAATTTTTTTTTTTTATTCCCCACATGGTATGCTGATGCTATTTGTAAGGCAGAGTTGTGGATCCAGTCCCCACTTTAAGCACTGCACAAATTGAAAACAGCACCAAGATGCCAGCTCCAAATCAATTGCAATGTATGAAAAACATGAAACAAAAAATCCTGGTAGACAGGAATAGCAAAGAAATTGTGGACCATTACTGGTCATGTTCTTGGCAGTCCCTACAGTCAAGCCACCATCCCAATTCTGTTTTGCCCTTTTTCTCTGACAAGATGATGGTCTGAGCAGATGACCCTGCCATCACATATTTTAATATTTGTCGGGATAAATATTGTTAGCAGTATTTGCATTTTTTGGTGCTGCTGAACTGCTCAGCTCCAGAAAAATTTAGCAGTGACCAGAGAAAACCAGACTGAGAACAGCTGTAAGCATTATTCTGTCCAGAATATCCATGTCAGATTTATCTTCCTGCATGGTTGAGTGGTATTTCTGGGGAAGTTCACAAGCCTTCTTTTGTCCCCATCACGAGTCCTTCAAACAGCGTCCTTATTCTCCTGGTGCATTACTTGTTAAGCAAATTAATTGATGAGAAGGGACACTGTGGTACTGTTTGACAAGAGCTGAGGTTCCTGAGTTGGTCAGACGCTTTCTAGCATTATCACTGGAAAATTCTAGATCTTCAGAAGGTACAATGTGACTGGCACCTTTGGTTCAGGTATCCATCTGTCCCCTTGCCCAGTTCACTTTTTTTTTCAGCAGACTGCTTGATTAGACTCCTATGGATCTCAGGAGGCCTCCCAAACTGGATGAAAACTTTCTGAAAATGCAAAATTTCCACCCCCCACGCCCCAATTTAGGTCAGTTATCACCAGATTGTGAAGTTTTACAGGCCTAATGGGAATTTCCAGATTCCGTGCTTCTGTGCTTCTTCCTCTTTGATCGGGAGGCAGGACAGGAGCTTTGCAAATCCCATGTCAGATTTTTCCAGATGGAGCAGTAGAAAAATGTCTGTTTATATAAAAATAATTTTGGGAACAGCAGCAGAGATAAATATCCCTCCTTTGTTTACAAACTACAGTTGGGAGAAAACCAAACCATGGACTGGTTTGTAGTGAGGCTATGCTGGTAACTGCTGAGTGGGTGCTTCAGTTTTCCTTTTCTGGGAATGAGATTCCATCTTCTCCCAAGGCTGCTGAGAGAGCACATGAATCCCCTTGATTTGGTCAAAAGTGGCTGAAGAATGAAATACATATTAACATATGTATATAAATAAAGTTTAAACCAGGCTGAAAAACAGGCTTTCAGTACATATATTTAGGAAATTTTGAATTTTACCTTCCACTGCTGTTAATTCCCAGCTGTCAGCCAGGATACAAGAGATTTGAAAGAACCTGGTCCCACAGGGAGGTGCTCAGCATGAATTTGAGTTCAGTTCCCTAGAACTACCTTCAGGGCAGAGCCCTTCCAAAGTTTAGTAGCACACAGAGCTTTGGACATAATAAATGTCATATGATATGTTTTCTCATCTCTTGAGATGTTTGATGCTTAACAAAGATGGCAACTGGGTGTTTTTAAGTCTCTGGAGGGATTAAATCTGTGGTTTAGTCATTTTGTAGTTCCCAATGCTAGTCTGATTCTCGCTGGTGCTAGTTATGGAAATTCAGGCTCCAGTGCTCTTCAGCTTTTCCTTGAGGAATGCGTTCTTTGCTTTGCCTTCTCTGAACAGCCCTTTTTGCTTTAACTCAAGTTACACATTTTAGACTGCAAAGCTACAAATAGCTGAAAGTGGTGTTAAAATATTTAAAGCTTAATTTACTTGTAAAGCCAGTATATTCCCAAGCCATGCTGAGCCCTGCTCAATGGTTTGTGTAATTTTTTAGTGTAACTTCCTCTCTCAAGCCTTGTTTCTGTGGTCTTCCTACTGATGCTTTGGTTTGGACAGTTTTTTGTCCTAAGTTTGTGCAGTACATAAGATACTGGGATGCTGGGCTGTGGGTCTTGTAGGTGCTCCTGGGAGTCTAAAATTGAGATAATTTTATTTTCTCTTTATAAATATAACTCTTTAATAAAAAAATAATAAATAAAACTAATTTTCTTTCCCCTCTTTAAATAAAATGTAATGTGGAAGGTTTGAGATTTATGCAATATGCTTTTGACTCTGGAGGAAAATGCGTGTGTTTATGAGAACTAAGCTCCATGTTATCTTTCAATGAACAAGACGTGACTGTGGTCCTGATTTAGAGTTAAAAGGTATTGTTCTTTCTTTTTCTTTCTGTTTTCTCAAAGAAATGCCCATATTATAATGGTTTGTAACAGTTATAAAGGGGTTTCAGTGTTTTTTTATTTACAGAGAAGTTCTATTTTTGTCACTATCCTGCATGGAGTAATTGATGGCTCTACATGTTAAAGAAGTAGTTTATTTACAGAATCACAGGATAGTTAGGGCTGGAAGAGACCTCAGGAGATCACTCAGTTCAACCCCCCTGCCCAAGCAGAGTCACCTAGAGCAGGTGACACAGGGAATGCATCCAGGTGGGTTTGCAATGCCTCCAGAGAGGAAGACTTCACACCCTCCACAGGCAGCTGTTCCTGCGCTCTGCCACCCCCAAGGGAAAGAAAGTCTCCCTCATGCTGAGGTGAAACGTGTTTTAGTTTATGGCTTGCAGTTGTAATTAAACTAGTGGCTGCTCATTACTTGTAAGTGAGGAAAAGTACTCCCTGGGAGCAGTTTTGGCACTTCTGCTATCACTGTAGCAGCTATAAAATTTTCTTTATGCAATGAGTGCGGCACCTGCTCTAGCAGTGCCTACTGTGCATCTCTGCCTCCTGTCACCTGAGAGTGATGACATGACCTGGGATGTGATTCCTAAATCAGGGGAACAAGGAGAGGAAAAAATAGGAGTGATATATGGAATGATGAAAACATGGATGTCACAGCATGTTAATTAAACTGTCTGTATTAAAGAAAAATGACTGAAGATGACTTCTCTTTTGGAAGACTTTGGTGGTTATTTTCTGAAGGAAATTTGAGAGAAGATGATTTTCATGCCTGGTGTTGGAAGGTGAGATGGGAAAGAGCTGGGAAGGCACTGCAGCCACCATGGTAATCCACCAGAATACCAAGTCCCAAGGATGGGTGCACTCTCCTTTTCTTCCTACCAGCTCCAGATTAAACCTGAATTTTGCTGTTGTGTATATTCTGTAAACTCTGTCTTAATCTTCCCAAGATCTCTCCATATCCATATGTGACTCTGTCCTTCCAAAAAGCCTGGTGGATGCTGGGATTGATAGCTCAGGTATGTAGATACCTTGGGGCCTGAGGACTTCCAGACCTGTGTGGGTTTGAACCAGAAGGATGTGAACAGAAATAAAAAGCCTCTAAAATATACAGATATATTAGTGCTTGCAAATATCCTCAGGCACTATTCCTTTGAATTTTTCTGCTAAACAAAAGAAGGAGAAAGGAATAAGTTCTGATTGCTTTTGTTGGACAAAGAAAGGAATTTTTAACTGTTTTGGGTTTTCTAAACAATTGTTTTATTATTCAAACACACAAACATTATCCTGTCTTTTTATTGTGCTTCTAAAGATAAAATCTTTGGCAATGGTCTCATAAAACAGTGAGCTCAACGTATCTGTCAGCTTTGAGATGTTAAAAAACTAAATTTTTATTAGGATGCAGTTTTGTACATTTCTTGTCCCATGGTGAATGGAAAAAATTGGACTACTTGTTGCAATTTTTTTTTTTTAAATAAAGTCAAACTTAAAGGGTATTTTAAATTTCTATTGCAATTTCTATAAAGTTCCAGAGTTTTATGAACAGTCCAGTGGAGAGACACACACACACTCTCTATTACTTCCCTTCTATGGGGGGTGAACACCTGTCTTATGGGTTGGGCACAAACTGATGTAGGGAATTAGGGTGATATCAAGCTGATTCCATGATCCTTGGTCCCTTCCAGCTCAGGATATTCTATGATTTCAATCCCTGTATTATCTGGTTTGTCAACTTGCTTGATGATGTTTTGAAATTGTAGATTATTTGGTGATTTTTGTGTTTTATTTGGATGTTAAATGTGGGGATTGGGAATTCTTATGAATGTCTCAGCTTTGTTTTTGATCTTGAAGTCTCTACCCTTCATATTTCTGGAGAAAATCTTATAAATGCTAATCTTTGGCAGAAAAAAATCAAAAGTCATATGAGAGAGCCAGTTACAGTAATTTCACACTCATAAGCCGCACCTGGTTATAAGCTGCACTTCTGGATAGCTGGGAAGACCACGGAATTTGTCCATAAATAAGCCGCACCAGGTGATAAGCCGCACTTCTTTTTTTTTGAAGCTAGGATCCATGTGCAACAAAATAATGAGTTAGTAACAGAATCGCGCGATCGTGGGGTTTGCTGGCAGGTGCTCAATTTGCAAACAGATTGGCGAAGCCTTTAAACGCAGCCCCAGGCGCCCTCCCCGTGCTGCGGGCTCCGGCACTCCCGCCCCCGGCACTGCCTGACACGGCTCCCCACGCCGCTCAAAAGCAGCTGCTCGGTGGGCTCAGCTTCGCACAAAAGCCGGCAGCGGCTCCGCGGCAGCTCCCTCCCCGGCTGGCTCGCACTTCTGGGTTGGCATTTCTCCAGAATTTGTCCATAAATAAGCTGCACCTGGTGATTAGCCGCACTTCTGGGAACGGCTCAGTTCTTCAGTGAAATAGGTGTGGCTTATCAGTGAGAAATTACTGCAATATTCTAGATTTTCAGAGTCCCTGTATTGTGGGTGGTGTCTTGTGATTGATATCTTGTGTTGTGATTTTAGGATATGTATTGTATACCAATAGACGAGGAGAAAGCAGGAACTGGAGGAAAATTTCACCATCTGAGCTTTTTGCTCAGCTTTGTTGTTCCTTACCCACCCCCCCCCCCCTTCCGCCTTGTGCTTATATTGCATGACTGCAGAAAGTAAAGGGTGGTGGTGGGGAATGTGCATAAGACACAGATTTGTTGATCACATAATGGTATCAATTGTTTTCAGCAGAGCAGTGAATGTTTCTGGGACTTAATTGTCCTCCACAATGAGTAACATGTTCTGTCTTGTACTGGGGTAAATCAGTCTTTCAGAGGGAGGAGCACGTGATTTTTGTCTGACCTTTTTCTTGGAGTTGGTTCTTCCTTGGTTCTTGGAATTCTAAAAATGAATGAAATAGATTTTGTATGGATGAAACTTCTTTCCTTTTCAAAAGTGATTAAGATAATGTTATAAATGTTGAAGGTAATGCAAGGAACTTCCATAGGCCAAATTTCAACCTTAAGGGTCCAAGATCATCCTTCCTGGTGAAGACTTTCAGAAACACTCTGTTATTCAATGAGAAATGGCTTCTCTGCAGTTCAGTGGAATTCATGGCACTATTCCCAAGTTGTTTCGACTCTTTTGTTTGTTTGATAGGTTAGTATTTGCTTTATGCTGCTTGAAGGTTTTTCAATGAATTTTGATGGATTTATGGAAAACACAATGTATAATAAACCTTACAAATCTTTAGTGAGATCACAACTTTGCGAATTGTATTAGTGCAATAATGCAGGCATTATGTGTCTGAAGGTGTTTAGGCTCCTTTAAGATTTGACATAGCATCATTTGGGTGAGCAGAAAACACAACAAGGGAGGGCTCATCACATTGATCATATGTTGCCAAATGATAATTTACCCTTCTGAGGTGTTTTGTTTCTGATTATTGATGGTATCTGTCTTTGCTTTATGTTATTTAAACTGCTGAAGTGGTAGGCAATGCTGGTGAAGGGAGCAAGGGATATGGATGATACTGCATTCTAGGAACAGCAGCAGTGTTACATATTTAAACCTGGCCCTAGCTTTGGTACCTAGAGATGAACTATGAAAACCATACAAAATGGGGACATATGCTCTTTAGAGAGGCAACCTGGGAGCTCAGTTCATTGAACTTAGAAAGGGGATCGTAAAGAATTGTTCTGAACTCATTGTCCAGGAGGGGATGTGGAGAAAACATGGTAATAAGAAATTCTTAAGTTTTTATTAACATGCTGTCTGAAGCTTGGGCTTCAGCTGAAACGTGAATTACAGCAAGTGTTTTTAACGTGGTGTGACTTTAATTGTCAGAACAGTTTGCTAACAGTTGTGTTGAAATGTTAAATGAACTCCTGGCACTGTTCTTGTTTGAAAAAATAATTAATTTGGGACAAACCTACAGGGGTCAGCCTTGAACACAGAAGCTTCAGCTGGCTCCTGAGTTGGGCATTTAATAACAGTTCTGACCCTAGAAGGAAACCTGTGCTTGTTTGGGAGCATCTCAGGAAGTCTGTCATTAGTAAACTTCTTAATTAGTAAATCTCCCAGGGCCCTAGACCAGCCCTGTGCATGGAGCAGAGGACGTTAATTAATTTATCCTTGCTTACATGCTTGTGATGCAAATACACCAAGTATTGTTTCTGTCGTACTGCACAAAGGTGAAATTGCTTCTCAACAGCATGCTGTTTGTGTTTGCTCCCTTCTATGACAGCAAAGCCTCACTCTGCAAAAATAACTACTCAGGCTTTTTAATTCTCATCTGGGAAACTGTGGCTCTTGTTTCAGTTGCCGTAACCGCTGAAATTCTGGCATTTATATGGATGATCAGTTGTGATTTAGGACTAGAATCACATGTACTTAGGAGATAGGCGATTCAAAATCAGATTTGTTGTTTTTTTGCAAGAACGCAACCATGAGAAAGAAGGCTTCCCTCCTCTATTTATTTTCATCTGTCTCCCCACACAAAGAGGATACTTCCTGTCTTTTGGCCATTCCTATTTATTTTTCCTCCTTTCTCATATATTAATACTTTCCTGTCAGGACAAATTTAATTAGTGGATACACGCAGTTGGGTGCATGTACTGGTGTATATCTGCACATGCATGCATTCATTATTAAAAGTTAAAAGATCAGTTGAGGACACTTTTCATAGCTGAGATTTGGAGATCTCTCTGTGTATCTGAGGGTGACTGGCTCATTTAGTAATTAATTATTGTTCTGAATCTAGAGAGTCACAAGGTGAATTACTACTGCAACTGTTTTACAGACCTGCAGCCCAGAAGTGTTGGCTACTCATTATTTACATGGTTTCAGCTAAAGACATTTCAGCAGCCCTGCATTTGGACAAATTTTAATCCCAAAGGGAGGGATGAACTGCTTTTAAAGCACAGAGTTGGAAAACCGACCGGATTTCACACTGCATGATACAGGCTCTCTTTTGTTCTTAATTATATTAATGGAAAAACTCCTTTGCATTTTGTTTTGAGTGTTTGGTTGCTTGTTGGTTTTTTTTATTTTTTATTTTTAATTTCAGCAGCCTGATGGTGATTGGTGATTGATGGTGGTGGTGCTTGATGTCAGTGTTGATGTTAAATTATGACAAGGATGCTGAAGTGTTTTGCTCTCTCTAGAACAGGCTCTGTGGATGGAAAACCTCCCACAGGGTAATTGTGAATAACACGCACTTATTGGGTACCCTGCTTACAAAATCTTGTGCCTATAAATACACCCTGTAAACCAAAAAGATTACAGAGTTTTAACTAGTTGGCAGTGGGGAGAAAAATAGGAAAAACACAATTCCGGGGGTGGAGGGAGGAAATCGTTGACTGGCTGGTTGTATGCAGGGAATTTCAGCCCGGGCGGAGGTACAAGACATGAACAATAAGAGAGAGAGCAGTGAGCGCTGCCTCCGAGCCCTCCCAGGAGGAGCCTGGGAGCGGGCGCTGTTCTGCCCGAAGAGCACACGCCCTTCCCGGGAATGCCGAGTGGCTGCTGCCATCTGCAACTGGGGCGGATCTCGCCGAGGTGATGCCTTAGATAAGGGAGAAATTGTCCACGGACCGGGCGAAAGGTCAAATCATCTCCCCGCCTCCCTGTGCTGTTGTTGAATTTCTGGTGGCTGTTTGTAATGTAATGCACATTTGTGAAGCTTTGGGCTCTCCAGCCAGCACAGAGCAGTGCCACTGACTTCAGCAGAACAGTACTATTGGTTTTTTGGTGGGGTTTTTTTGTGTGTGTGTGTTTTGGTTTTTTTTTGTTGTTGTTTTGTTTTGTTTTTGTTTTTTCTCTTCAGCCAGGGTTGGGAATTAATGTCACGAGAGATGGAATTTCGTGTTTATTAATTCTTGTCTATGTTACAAGGAGTGCTACAGCACTTCTAGCTAACAAGCCAGACTTGGCAAAATGGGGATGTATCTCACTCCTTACAAGGTCTTTTAAGGCTTAATTGTCCAATTAAGAACTGACACCTAAATTATTTTTACTTTTGACCCCATGACCAAACACCTGTGACCCGCAGTGCAGCATTTTCTATCCAATTAAAAAGTACCACCTATACCCATGGAGAAGGTGAAGAAAGAAAGAAACCTCCACCCTAAAACCTCCAACTTACTTTATGCCTATTACTATATCCCAAAACCCCAAATTCTCCACCACGTGATATTACACCCTTCTATTCAAACTACACACCAGTGATTCTAGTTCCCATCACTCCATTTTGGAAGCCTTCCCCAAGGCCTCAACTCAAAAGCAGTGTTTCCTTGGGGACACAGGAAGTTCAAAATCCCCAGTTTCTAGGGTTCCAACACAGTACTGGCTGGCACCAGCTGAAAAAGCTGTTGTGCAGCTCTAGCATCCTTATTCCCTGGGGATGGAGGAGGGATATTTTGCTTTGATGCCGTGCTGTAGATTGCAGGGCTGGCAGGATCCACCTTGGCTCCTAAAAAACTCCAGGAATGGATGCTGCCTGGCAGGTTTGGAGCCTGAAGAGCAGCACCAAGAGCCTTGCCTCACCCACCCCGTGAGCCCCTTGTGGCTCCAATCATAACCCCAGGAAGGCCTGTGGAGCTGGAAATCTGGAAATCTTGGGAGCCTTACTGCCAGGGGAGGAGTTAAATTGGTAAATTGGCATTAAATTGGTATTATCTCAGATAATGCCCTTCCCTGCCCAGGCAGGAGAGAGAGTGAGTGTTCAAGTGTTTGCTTTGCCTTGTGAACTTCCCAGCCTGTGCAAGGATGTCCGGAGCCTTTCCAATGCCAAATGAGGGTTTTTAGTGCCTCCCATCCTCTCTTAGTATGTCTGTCTTTAAACCGTGGACAGCTAACTATGCCAGGAAAAGGAGCTGAGAACTGATGGCCCCCAAACACTCTAAAACCCCTGCAACTCATAGGAAATAGAGCTTTTGTCCCTTTCCCCCCTCCCCTCCCCTCCCCTCCCCCTTTCCCAGTTTTCTGGTTCTATTTTGTTCTCCTCCACCTTCCCCTTTCTTGGTTTTGGGAATTTTTTTTTGGCCCTTTCCTGGTCCTTTTTACATTGTTTCACTGTTGGATCTGTAATGGGAAACTTCATTTGAATCTCACTTGTGGCAAAACACTGAAACATATTTTCTTGCAGATGGGGATAGGATAAACACAGCTGTCTAGTTTATTTTATTCGGGTGTTTTTTCTTGGTTTGTATTTGTTGGTTTGTTTTTTAGGGTTTTTTTGACCCATAAGTAGCACTCTGGTGGCTAGCAGCAGTTGCTTAGGAAAAGAGAAGTATGAAATAAATTATACCATTAAAGGATGGGATTTCTGCTTCTAATACACAGCAGGGTAAAGACTTTCTAAGGCAAAAGCTGTCTCTGATTCATCACTTGATCCCTGAGATCTGATCCCTGTGAAGCAGGGGCCCTTCATTAATTTGTCTGACTCCTTTTTGACACAGTGACCTGTGCTGAGGCCTTCCAGTTATGTGTTTTAAAGGCAGCCAACCCCCTGAGGATTTCAATGCTTGCTCCCAGCCTTTACCTTGGGAGAAGGAGCACTGATTTCCTACCTTCTCTGTGCTACTTGTGATAGGACACGCAAGCACCTTCTATAATTTATCTGATTTTTCCAAGACTGGAAATTTCCTCTGCTCACTGAAAAGTTGATTCCTACCTTTGATTATAATTTTATATTTTCTCTTTCTGTCCTTTCCTACATTTGAGTGTACTCTCCCTCATTTTATTTTATTTTATTTTATTTTATTTTATTTTATTTTATTTTATTTTATTTTTTTTAGTGTGGCACCTGAGGATGTGGTGTTTGGGGTTTCTGTTTGCTCCAGATGCCAGGAACACTTTGTTTAGATTGCATAAAATCAGCGCAGTTTCCTGCAGAAATTAAGTGATCCTCATGCAAACAGACTTTGTCCAGGATAGAGTCCTTCAGTTCAAATATACTTGTAGCAGGGTCAGGACTTGTTGCATGCAACCTGGTATTTGAACAAAGCAATGAAAAACAGTATTATGAATAATTTTTTCTCAGAAGTCCTTCCTGTGCTGTTTCCAAGAATGGACTATAGATTTGTTTTTGGCAACACTTCATAGCTATTTATATGTTTTCTCCTGTGTCTCAAGTGTACTGTTCAGAAAAATTAAATGTCAGATCTTCCCAACCATCACTAAGCTTTGTGTAGGAACAATGTACAATATCAATCAATAAATGCACCCCTTACTTACTATTTCCTTAATTTTTTGAGGAGAAAAAATAGACAAGATGAAAGAAGCTTGTTCTTCTCGTGTCTTGTTATGAATAAGTTCCTAAGTTTTAAGTTTTCATGTTGATTGTTACTGTTAAATTCCAAGCCTAACCCTGTTCTGGTTCTTAATTAATGTTAATTGTTAATGTTAAATTATTAGCTTCATTCTGTTTCAATCCCCAGTTTTCTCACCCATATGCCCCTTCCCTGCCATGGGGTACTGCCTCTGCTGCTCCCCTGAAATGGCGTCTGTGAGAAGGGTGACATCATTGATCTGTATGCAAATGAAAGGGTGCAAAAGACACTGAGACACTTTTCAGAATTAAAACCCATAAGACAACAAGCCCAAAATGACATCTGGGACTGAGAATAGTGTCTCCAGGTTGGGAAGACAGTGCTGAGCATGAATTTATCATCCTAAGCTGCTTTGAACCCATCGTTACATCATTAATAGCACCCCAAAAAGATGACACCCCTGGACTACTCAGTGTGCAGGGTTTTTTGGGATTCCCATTGAGGACGGAAGCCCCAGTTCTGCCTGCTAAAACAAAGCTGCGATTCTCCTCTTCCAGATCGCCCATCTGGAGCAGCAGTGGCGTGCACAGCCCCATGGGTTCCCCACCCAAGCTGATTTTCTAATAAAGGCCTTAAAAAGGAGGAAGTCTCCTGGCCCATTTATTTCATGTCTGTCTCAATTAATTTTGTTTGTTATGGTCCCCAAGGTCGCTAACACACTTAAGAAGTGTTACAACAAAAAGTGCTAAACAAAAAAAGTGCGAATCAAAGCCATACTGGATTTAGATTTGCAAGAGGAAGTTGCCAAATTAAGTGATTTATTTGGGGCTCAAGAAGGGAAAGGATTAGAGCTGAGAAGATGACAAGAGATCGTGGTGGTAGAAGATCTAACTCCCCCTATACTGAGTAGCACTGACATTCCCATAAGGAAAGGTTTAGGGAGCATCTCTCTGGGATCACTCATGTTCAGGCTCTCAGGGCTAGGAAGGACCTGCAGAGATGTGGCGGCTGGATCCAAGAGGAGAGAACAATTCCCAGTCAATGCCATGTGTTGCCTCCTAAGGCCTTTGTTAATCCTAGTAGTTATTGAAAATATGAGGAATGGGACATGGAAAATCAAGTAATACTTGACAAACTCCATTTTTTGTGTGTTTTTGTTCAGTGCTGTACTCATGCCTGTAAAGTTGGTGCCCACTCTGCAAACAAGTCAGAGCAGGATTAACTTGTTACCATGTGTTGTTCTAAAGGAACATTTCAAGGATCAAATGCATTGCTCTGATAGAAGGTGGCAAAATTCTATATGTTTGCACCTAGAGAATAAACCCAGGGCACTACTAGCTCTGAATTTTTCTTTCTTCTTTAAGGCAGTTGTTTAGAAAAAAAAGGCTTAATGATTCTGTGGCCTTTGAGGTGTGGAGCATCCTCCTATTGCTTTTGAATAATATTCTGTCAAATAAATATGCTGCCTGTTGGCTCAGCCAGTGAGATTTGTCACACATACACATGTGAAATGTATTTCAAAGGCTTTATCTGTCAGTTTTTAAAACTATTTCCCCTCATTGTACCTTCCTGGCAATTAAGAGTGCCTGATTTCCACGATAGCAATTTAATCTATTGTCTTGAGAGTCAGGCGGATGTGACGTCCGTGTTTTTATCTTTCCTCTTAAATGGACAAGAGTTCCCAGCTTGTACAAAAACAAGAGATTTCAGACCAAAGCCATTCCAGTCTTGACTTCTGAAGCAGCAGGGGAACAATGGTGTTGTAGGCTAGAGGTGGAAACTGGAGGAGTTTCTTGCTCATGTGCAAGAGGAGTCTCGCACAGAAGAAGGTACATTTGTTTCTAATTAAGCCAGTGATAAAACTGTAGAGGGTTTTATACTGGCAGATCTTACTGGTTTGTATTCTGATTTTTTAGTGGCACCTGCTATGTTAGAACTGGGGGAAACACCATCTGCATCTCAGAGCAGAGTGGGAGGTAGAAGGGGACTGATGGGAAGGGATTTACACCTTGCCTTTTGTCTCTGCCTGCTTTGTAAAACAGAAGAATTAACAAAGAACAGCAGTATCTGATTTATCACAGCAACACTGTGCATGCACCAAAAATACAAGTAGCAAGTGTGTAATCTGAAAACAATAATGCCTACTGTTTTCTTCACCATTCTTTGTAGTGCCATTTTTGTAGTTTTGTAGTGCCATTCCCATGCACTTGCCACTTCTGAGCTATCTTGCAGCCTTCAGTCAGTTTGGGATTTGCTGCATTATATTAGACTGAGTTCTAGAATAGATCTTTCTTTACCTGTCTTGTGTAAATAAGTCAAACTCAGTGTTTATGTGGCTGCAAGTTGGACCTACGTAACTAATAGCAATAAGAAGTGTGTGTCTATACCTGAAATCTCAATTTTTCTTTGCAAAAATGCAATCTTGTCTTTAATTAGAGGGCTTCTTTAGGAAAAGGTGTGTCTGGTCTTCTGGAATTAATATATAAATAACTTTGGTATATTTAAGCCACTCTAGTTGCTTATATGATATGAAATTAATTCCCTTAGATAGAGCTCCCTGCAGCTTGCAGCCTTAGCTGTTAATGTTCTGCCATAGAATCCATGTAGTTCACCATCTGCCTGACCCTCCTAACCCATTATTAATTATTTTTAAAGGCTTGGTCATCGTGGAGGTAGTTTTACAAACATATGGAAACAAAGGCTGATGTTCTGGTTGTAGAAAGGAGGAGGCCGTGCTAAAACTTATTTTGTTGAATGAAAATTTTTGCCCTGAGCCTCTAATCTCTGCACAATTTTCTCCCTTTGTTTCTTGCTCCTTATCACCCTGGAATCAGTGGATGATGTGGTTACAATGGCCTGCGAAGCAAACCTGATGGCTGGTGCAAAATCTGTGCATTCTTTCTTTCTCTTTGTGGATGTCTGGGTAGGGTGCAAATCTTGTGCTGCAGAGGTAACTTCTACTGGAGCCAGCTTGGCTGAGCCAGTCTGAGGTGCTTCTTCACATCAGGCTGGCTGAGAAATAATACAGTGCATTGAAAAGCTTTATGTGCAGGATGTTAACAGTGGAATTGGGATAGATGTCTCTGTTGGGCTGCATTTCCTGTGGAGTAGCTCACTTCCCTGCCATGAGAAGTGAAAATGGGGGCAAAGAATAATGAATAAGTCCCCTAGATTACCTAGTAAAGCAGGATGGAGGGCAGCTGAATTACCACGACTGTCTGCTTGGAGAATGGCTTTCTGAAATGTTGCAGAACCTCAATAATAATTTTCTTTATATAGAAGAGATAGATTGTTATGAAGAGTTGTGAAACAGACTGTGTCTCAGACTAATACTACTGTAGTTTCACAAAGCTGCACCTTTTTCACTGAAGAATGCAGCCTTCCCCACTGGTGCGGCTAATCATCAGGTGCGGCTTATTTATGGACAAATTCCGGCAAAATGCTAACCCAGAAGTGTGAGCTGGCCGGTGGGGGAGCTGCCGTGCAGCCGCAGCCAGGCGGGTGGGGGGCAGGTGGGAAGTGGGCTTCACGGGATGGTGGAGCCGTGAGCGGGGCCAGGGGAGCGGCGCTGCTAGCGGCAGCGGGCAGAGCGGTGCTGCTCCGGGCGGAGCGGGGGAAGCAGCGCCGCTCTGGGTGGAGCGGGGCGAGCAGAGCAGGGCTGCTACAGGCGGAGCGTGGGGAGCGGTGCCACTCCGGGAGGAGCGGGGCAAGCGAGGCTGCTACAGGCAGAGCGGGGCTGCTACGGGGGGAGCGGCGCTGCTCCAGGAGGAGCGGGGTGAGCAAGGCTGCTACAGGCGGTGTGGGGCTGCTGGGGGGGGGGAGTGGCGCCACCACAGGCGGCGGGGAGAGCGGGGCTGCTATGGGAGGAGCAGGGTCGCTAGCGGTGGCGGGGGGAGTGGTGTTGCTCCGGCGGCAGGGCTGCGTTTAAAGGCTCCTCCAGTCTGTGAATACTGTTTGCAATTTGAGCACCTGACACCAAGCCCCGCGCTGGCGCGATTCTGTTACTAATTCATTACTTCATCACACATGGATCCTCGCTTTAAAAAAAAAAAAAAAAAAAAAGTGGTGCGGCTTATATATGCACAAATCCTGTGGTTTACCCGGCTACCCGGATGTGCGGCTTATAATCAGGTGCGGCTTATAACCATGAGATTACTGTATTTTAAACTGTTACTTTGTTTTTTAACAGATGCTCCTCTTGACAGTGCTGCAAACAAACCTACTGCTGGCCACTGTAATCACAGGTAAGAAAACAGGTTTGGACTAGAATATATATATTTTTTTTGTGAGATATGAGCTCCTCTCTTCCCCTTTTTGTATTGACGCTGGGATTATTCTCACCATGCTGAAGGCATCAATAAAGTAATTCCTTTTGTCTTTTTACCTTGAAACAGGCACTGTGTTGAGTCCCAAACACTCCCTGAAGTCAGGGATGTTTGTCTGAACAAGATATGGGGCTTTCCTATTGCCCTATAGGCTTTAGTGGGGTTGCAGGCAGACACAAATGAACACATGGCTTTCCTTGAAGGATCGGGACTTAAATTACCTGTGCAAGATTTGGACTGGTGGAAAGAAAGCAAAAAAAGCCATTTCAGTAATGCATATAATAATAAAAAAAGCTGTGATCCTTTGGACTGGCATGCCAGACTTAGAGTCTGCCTAGAAGCTATCAGGACATTAGTGGGTATAAATTCCAGCAGAGAAATTCCTGAACTGCAAAATGATTGCTTTAAAAATTGCAAGTTAATGTGTTTTGATACCCAGGGTTATCAGGCGCTTCACTTCAGGAGTCATCAGTTGCCCGTTGCAGCCTTTTCGGCAATGATCACATCAAAACATTTGATGGTTCCTTGTACAATTTTGCTGGGGACTGCAGCTACTTCCTTGCTGGGGACTGTCACAAGCACTCCTTCACACTCTTAGGTAAGTCTGAGCTGGGTTTCGTCACTGGAAAAAAGACAAAGAGTTGCCCTTTGTCAGATAGGATAGATCACTGCATAAAAAAAGGTCTCAGTTGGGTTTTTATTTTTTGTTTATGGGTTTTTGGGAGGCTTGTTTTGGAAAGTGAGATTACTTCAGAGGCTTCTGTTATCCCTTGGTAATGTAGCTCACGCATAAACAAACTGCTGAGAAATAGGGGTTTTCTTACTACTCCTACTAAAATGAAGTCCTTTAAGAATTTTAAATTTTTCAGGTAGATGTGGCTGAGTTAAAGCTGAATCCAGGAATAAAAACTATACAACCCTTTGGAACTAATTTTATCTGTATTCTAAACCACACCAGTAAGAAAACATCCCATCTTTTAGGATAGAAAGTCTTGGAATTAGCACAGGCCTCTACAGAGTTATTCTAGGGAATACAAGTGATGCACTAAAACTGTATGTGACTTTCCTACCAACTGCTATGGTAGATGTTTTTATATTCACTAATAACCCTTCTGTGGTGGTCATAGTTTAAAATACAGTAATTTCACAATTATAAGCCACACCTGATTATAAGCCACATCTCCTGGTAGTTGGGTAGACCATGGGATTTGTCCATATATAAGCAGCACCTGAATATAAGCCGCATTTAAAAAAAAAAAAAAAAAAAAGACAGGATCCATGTGTAACAAATAGCAAATTAGTAACAGAATCGCTGCCAGCTGGGTTTGGTGTCAGGTGCTCAAGTTGCAAACAGTTTTCATAGACCAGCAAAGCCTTTAAAGGCAGCCCCAGGCGCCCTCCCTACCCGGCTCTCACTTCTGGGTTGGCATTTCACTGGGATTTGTCCATAGATAAGCTGCACCTGAATATAAGCTGCACTACTGGGGTAGGCTGGATTCTTCAATGAAAAAAGGTGTGGCTTGTAATTGTGAAATTACCGTAAGTCTTTACTGACTGCAAATTGTCCTCCTGAGTCCCAGAGCTAAGTGTCTTTGGTTGTGTCTCATCTCCTCAGGTGATTACCAGGATGGGAGCAAACTTGGTTTCTCTGTGTATCTCGGAGAATATTTCAGTCTTCGCCTCTCTTTAGATGGAGTTGTGATGCAGGAAGACAAAAGGTACCTGTAGGAGCTATTATTCTAGCAGAAAACAACCTGATAGGTTTTGTGTGTTACATGCTGAGAATTTCCTGTTTTTTCCTGCACAGGGTTTCCATACCTTTTGCCTCCAATAGTATATTTATAGAGAAGGAGGCAGGTTATCATAAAATATCCAGCGATGAGCACGGCTTTGTGGTGAAGATTGATGCCAGTGGAAACATTCAGATACTCCTTCAAGAAAAGCACTATAATAAGACCTGTGGGTTGTGTGGCAATTTTAATAAATTCCTTGAGGATGACTTCAGAACTCGGGAAGGTAAAGTTACCACTAACTGATTGTATTTTAATGGATGCTCTGCACACTTTTCCTGCTGGGTGATTCAACAAAGGTGTTGCTGATCCAGCAAAATGTTTCTGCAAAACCTGTCAGGTACCTCAACTTGGTGTGCTGAAAAGCTGTCCGACTAAGTCCTTCCATCTTCCTTTCTCCTGAAAGGAAATGGCTGTCACATCTCATTCCTGAGGAAAGCCCAGGCATCTGAACATAGCATGTTTAGAAACCTGGAAACTTTCAAATGCAAAGATAAAGCCACAGGTTAATTCATGTAGGAAGACTGGCTGGAAGAAGACCCAGCAGAAAAGCTGAGTCAAATACCCATTGATTCAACTCTTAAATTTTCATTATTTAGCCAAGAGGTAATAAGAATAGATACTGTTGCAAAAGCAGAAGATTGAATTGCTGCTGCTTGCAGGCTTGGCGTGGGATGTTGTTCTATAAAGGGGTTACCTTTTAATAACATTTCCCTGATTGTAAGGGCCGTGGGATTGGGGGCACACCAATTCCTGCTGAGAATGAGAGGTAAGACTGCTTTTGCTACTCAGTACACCTTTGAGTGAAGACTCAGAGTTTCTGAAAAGCCCTGAATTGAGACTTTGAAGGATTGATCTTGCTTTGTGGTATTTCAGAGTGTCTTTTAATTCTCAGCACTTACCTGAAGAGGAGAGGTTTGAATTAGGTAATACATTAATGTATTAGATTGATAATGTGAAGTGTGCATGAAAAATAAATGATTCAGAAGATAGAAAGGGAGGCAAAGCAGCTTGGAAAGGAGCCTGGCAGTGCTCCAGAGATATGTCCTACTGGCAATCATAAGCATACATAAGCATAGCTTCAGTATACAGTAAAAAAAAAAAAAAAAAAAGAAATCTCATAGTGTGTTAAAATGATTAATCTGTCCTTCTGCAATGTAAACAATAAGAAACAAACTCTGGTCACAGAACTGTTTGCCAGGGCTTGGATCCCTTGATGTCTGAATGAGACGAGATAGGAAGTGTATGGCTTTTTCTTGAGACATTAAATAGTAGTAAGGCTCTTAGAAAAAGCAGGAGCAAAAAAGGAGACTAATGCTTTGGATTGTTCAAATGTAGAAAAGGCCTCTCTGCAGCTCATGTTTAAATGTGTTTCATGCTGCATTTGTTTTACATGCTGGAGGCTCTGTCTTCCCTCTTAAAAAAAGCAGTCCATTCACAGTCACAGATTTTGGAATGTAATGAAGTCCATGACAGAGTCTCTGCTTGCAGGAGAAATGTGTTCTCTGCGTCTCTTATAAAAGTCACGGATTTCCTCGTGTTTATTCACCTGTGTGGATACACAGATCTGTGATTTTAGCCTGAAGAATAGAACTGTGTGTCAGCAATTCTGCCAGTTTTTCCAGTGATACAAAATACCTTTCATTTAAACTAATTTAGAAGGAATTATGCTTGAATTTGTTGTATCAGTGAGGGGCGTCACTACACCAACACACTGTTTGTCTCCTTGGCAGCTCTGCTGGTTCACTGGAGCATTTCTTAACTTGCTCCAAGTAAATCAGTTATGGAATAATTCAGATCACTTTTTTTTTGTTTGTTCTTTAATATACTGTTGAATCTAGCTTCCTGGTGGGGAGCAACACAAACATCTGAGAGAGGTAATATTCTTTAAACAGAAAAAGTAGGCAGCCTCTTGAAGCATGTGAAGCATCTAACCCTTTTATTTTCACTAAAGTTTTTAGCTGTTCTTTTTTCAGGCTGATTAGATCTCCTGAAGGTCAGCCTATCCCGGGATGTGAGCTTGGTGTAAGGACTTAGTCATCAGAGGGCAGTGAAGGGTTACCTTGAGGTTGCCAGCAGACTGAACTGTCCTGTTGGTGTGCCCATTGCTTCCTGCTAAAACCTGGAATCTATCAGATTGGGGCATCACTTCTAATAAATCAGATTTCTGGGATGGATTTATATTGATAAGAGATGTGTTAAGATCTTTGAGCTTCAGAATAACATGCAGTGGAAACAAATGAAAATATGATTTTTCTGTATTTTACGGAAAGAAATTATTGTGGTTTAATAACACAGTTAGTCTAATTTTTCCCTTAAGGAAGTGGAGTATGATATAGAACTTCATTGACTAGATCTGGATTGGTTTTAAGATGGTGGTGAAAGAAGAGGCAAAGCACCTGCTCTTTGAGCGGATATTATCACTTACAGCGAGTAAATAAAGGAGGCATGAACAGAAGGGTATTTAAAACTTAATGAGCATTGTAATTGCTTTTCTTTTCTCTTGATATATTTATACTCCTGTTCTATAATCTATTCAAACATGCTGTTGCCATGATGCTCTTATGACTCCTCACTGTGTTTTTTACTGTGGAAATGGAGAACTGATGAGAATCTGATGAGAGAATAGCACACATTGTTTCTGTGTATGCTTTGGATGCTCAGCTATTGAGGTCCTGGAGCTCTGAATGATGAGAATAAAATTGATACTCTGGTAAATTAACACTGGTGAGACTGAGCCTTGAAGGCCATAGGTGTCATTTCTTGAATCCCCAAAAGAGCCTCTCCAGTAGGTTTTGGGGTTCACAGAATATCCTGAGTTGAAAGGGACCCACAAGGATCAGGACACCCCAACACTCCCATGCTGTCCAAATGCTTCTGGCATCCTTGGAGCTGTGATGATTTCCCTGAGGACCCTGTTCAGTGCCCACATCCTCTGGGGAAAGAACGTTTTCCCAAAGTTGTAGACACACTGTCCTTCAGACAGGCTGGGGTGCTGAGTCACTGCCATTGACATGGTTCCTACAATAGCTTATCCTCTGGAAAAGTGCTCATGTCCTGTCCAGACTGACAAAAACCATTGATTTTATTCTATGGGCTTGCTTGTTTATTGGATAGGAAGCAAAACCAAGCCAAACCACGAGAGTTTGTTCTCACACTTCAAGCATAACTAAAATATAAAAAGAAATGTCTCAGAAGTTTTCTAGAGTTTTTGTTTAGTCTTTTGTCAGTTTGTTTTTCTCCTAGACCCTAGCAAAGGGTTTCCCTTCTGCCTTTTCTTGTCAGATATGGTCTGGTCCCTTATGGCCCTTCTGTGAAGATTTCTGAGACTTGCCAGTTGAACAGGCTCTGCTTTCTGACCTCAGCATGTACAGTAATTTCACAATTATAAGCCACACCTGATTATAAGTTACACATCTGGTAGCTGGGAAGAACATGGAATTTGTCCATAAATAAGCCGCACCGGTTGATAAGACGCTTTTTTATTTTTTATTTATTTTTTTTCCACGCAGCAGAGGTGGCAGGGCCCCACGCAGCCTCGCTTGCTGGTGGCAGGGACTGGGGCGCCCCTGCGCACCCCCTGCTCCTAGAATTCCAGATCGGCACAGCCCTGTGCAGCCCTGCTTGCCAGCGGCAGGGGCCGGGCCGCACCTGTGCACCCCTCATTCCTGGCGGCCCCCCGGCTCCTGAAGGCTCCCAGTGGTTCCCCGGCCCGCCAGCTCCCAGTAGCTCACTGCGGCCCCCGGCCCCGCCCGGGACTGCCGCAAGGGGCGGCCCTGGCTCGGCTCAGGGCTGCTGCAGGCTAGCACTTCCGTGTTGGCATTTTGCCTGAATTTGTCCATAAATAAGGTGCACCGGATGAAAAGCCGCGCTTCCAGGGTAGCCTCAAAACTTTAGTCAAAAAGGTGCAGCTTATAAGCGTGAAATTACTGTACTTCTAGCTAGTTGCCAGCTTTTGCTCTTATCAGAAACATGAAGCTGGGTTCTTTCTAGATACTGAGATACTTATTTGGCCACCTTCAGCCCATGGCTGTGACCATTCTGACCATTGTCACAAGCATTTTACCACTGGGGATTGAGAGCACAGGCCAGGGGAAATGACTTACATAGCATGACAGGGGAAAGCTGACGCAGCACAGGCAATTTGATCCTGGAAGCTCCTCAGGATATGCACACAGGAGCAAGCTGGTGAATCCCCTTAGTCCTGTGGCATGTGAGTGATCTCTGGGAGTGTTCTTTCCCTGCAGAAATGGTGAGGGACTTCCTCCCCAGTGAGTGAGGCTGCAGCACAAAGCTGCCAGAGCTTATCCATGTACTTGCAGCCTCAGTCTGTGACTCTTAGCACAGGGTCATTGACACTGGAATAAACCTCCAAGATTGAGTCCAACCTTTGTCCAAACACCACCTTGTCAACTAAACTGGGACAGTAAGTGCCACGTCCAGCTATTTCTGGTATTGCTATGATGGATGCTTGGATGTCTAGCTCATCCTTGAAGTCTCTTTGTGCAAAACAGATCATTGAAATCCAACACGGGGTGCCACTCCATCATTTTTTTATTTGTGCATGCCACTCACACTTAGCATAGTGGAAGGAAAAAAAATTCCAGTCCATCTAGCACCCCATCATGTTTTTCATGGCGCTGGCAGGAAGCAGGCTTCTGGGAATCTGGTATCCAAATTACAAAGATGTTTATGATAAAATAATACCCATGAAGAATTGTGGATAGAGCCTCCTCCAGCTGTGAGCAACATCCTGCAGCCTTAAGCTCCTGAAATACAGAACACTTGATGAATATATATATTCGCAGGAGAGTCAATAAAGGTTAAATACATAGAAGCAGGCAGTATCTTCAAGGAACAATCTGATATTTCACATAATGATTTAATTTTAGAAGTAGAGTAGATGTATATGGCTGAATATGTGACTTCTCAGCGTGTGGTACCTGGCACCAGAAGCTTTTAAAGCACATTCCAAACTCAAAGTGATTGTAGTGCAGATAATAATATTTTATTTGTTTGCCTAAGAAAGTAAACACAAGTTTAGGTCATTCTGAAATATAAATTTCTTGGCATTTTAAAGGATATCAATAATTTGAGTTCAGGCAAGTTGATAATTTTTGTTTAGGCTGAGTCAGTAATCCCATTTTCTTGCATTTTCAATTAGAAGCAAAGGGAGTAGATTCCCAAGGGAATTACAAATGGTACGGGTGAAGATTGCTTGTGTTGAGGCTTTGTTCTAGGGCATTCATCTGAGATGCCAGCAGCCTGCATTCCTAGCCTCTGTGCTTTATTCAGGGTCTGGCATTAAAGTTAGACATTTCTGTTGTGAGGAGTGTGGCTGCATCACTAGACTGTAGAGTTTTGGAGATGGCTCTTTCCCTCTCCTGTTCAATATTATTGGTTTTATGTTCATTGAGCTGGAGAGGGCAGGAAATATTTTAAAGCCCATGACTTTATTTCATGTCATTAATTTAATGCAAACTATGGATCAATTTTTGGGCAGCCTTACCAATAGTTTTGCTTGTCTGGAGTAATGTAAAACTGTGTAAAAAAAGCTCCCAAAACAACAAACAAAAAACCATCACCCCAAAAACCCCACCTCACTGCTTTATAAATAACCTACATGTGAAAGTTGGTTATTTACCAACTGAGCCTCTATTTACCAGTTACGACTCACAGGACTGTAGTGTCTTGACCAAATTCTTGCATTTATTTTATAGATGAGTTAACAGAGCCTGGGAGAGTTATCTGATGGGCCTGTGGCCATATGGAAAATCTGCAGGAGGTCCAGAGAGGGAGGTCAGGGTTCCTGCTTCCCACTTGGTGCCTGGAGCGTGAGGTGGTTATCCCTGATGCTTTGCTTGCCTGACCATCAGTGTCAAAGTAAATAAGCTGGTGCCAGTTTCAGATTTCAGAAGGAACTGGTGTTTGGAGCCTCAGATAATCATGGTGAACAAGGATTTTTCTGTGAAGAGTGGCCATCAGCAATCTGAAAGTCTTTCTGAAGGGAGACAGATGTGAGGGCAGCAATTGGAGCACAAAGGCATAGTCCGGCAGGACACCCCTGGAGACTCTGCCTGCTGCTCAGGTGGTGGGGAAGTGGCCTTCTCCTCGAAGATTTCTGCAAAGTCACAGGTGTTGTGATGTTTTTGGGATTTTAGGAACAGGTGGGATTTGTGACGTCCTATAATATCTGCCTCCTGAACCCACCTTGCATGCTAAAAGGAGATTCCACCCCAGCTGGTTGCTTGGGGGTCCTGGATTTTGAGCAGCCAGTTTACCTGCTGAGATCTGTACTGTGGT
Organism: Sialia sialis; assembly: GCA_009812075.1. Taxonomy (NCBI): domain Eukaryota; kingdom Metazoa; phylum Chordata; class Aves; order Passeriformes; family Turdidae; genus Sialia; species Sialia sialis. The sequence goes on from VRYO01000369.1 coordinate 5,497,862, forward strand.
CCACATCTGTACTGTGCTACATCAGGCACTCCTTCTTCAAGCACTTGTCTCCAAATCCCTTGTTTTAATTATGTTTTGTGACAGTTTCTATTTTCAACACATTTCCTGCGAGTCTTAGACAAAACCAGTGCTTTAGCCAAAGTCCCACCCAGGCTGCATGGAGGGTTTCTAGGTGTAGGGCTTTGATGAGCCCTATGAGGGAGTGGTTCCTGCAGAATCTTGGGTGCTTCCAGGAAGAAGAGGTGACCACAGAAGGAACAGAAGGCAAAACAAAACTCTGCTCTGCAAGAGACAGCAGTTCTGCTGTGTGGTGGGATTGCAGTGCCTCACCTGCCCACTTAAACCCCAGATTATTTTTTAGGCTGTTGTATTGTCTCTTCCACTGCCTTTCCTCTTCTCCCTTCTCAAGTTGTTCAGCAGAAGGAAATGGAGGTATCAGGTGGGAAAAGCAGGGATGTTGGCAGCTGCCCTTTACCCAGAGCAGTCAGATGTACGAGAGATATTTCTCCCTCCCCACTTTTCTTCCTGAAGCTTCATCAAATAAGTGAAGTAATTAGGTTGGAAAAGATCCTAGATCATCAAGCCCAACCTTTGAGCAATCTGCACCTTGCCAACTAAACCAGAGCACTGAGTGCCTTGTTCAGTCATTCCTTGAGCACTTACAGGAGTGGTGACTCCACCACCCGGCTCAGCAGCCTGTTCCAATGCTTGACAATCCTCTCCATGAAGAAATTCTTCCTGATGTCCAACCTGAGCCTCTCCTGGCACAGCTTGAGGCTGTTTGCTCTCATCCTGTCCCTGTACCCTGGGAGTAGAGCCCAACCCCCCCCAGCTGTCCCCTCCTGTCAGGGAGTTGTGCAGAGCCAGAAGGTTCCCCCTGAGCCTCCTTTTCTCCAGGCTGAGCCCCTTTCCCAGCTCCCTCAGCTGCTCCTCACATGACTGACTCTCCAGACCCTTCACTCACTTGAAGTGTGAGTCATAGAACACAGCAAACAAAGAATTAAAGTCACATAAGTGATTTGCGTAAAAGAACTGCATAAAAGGTATAAATTTACAAGCACCACAGAAGAAAAGAAAAAATAATGGACGGAGAGAAATGAACAAACAAGTGACCAGTATTTTAGGGCCAACAGTTTTCTTGACCTTCAAATTTTAGCCTGTGGGTGAAGGAGCCCCCAGGGGTAGCTGGATTCCAGCAGGAATCTTGGTATGGATGTACAGCCAGGACTGGAGAAACACTTCTTCAGAGCAGAGCCCAGCTCCTGTTTCACACCTAGTGCAAGGCCATCTTACTGCAAACAAAAGGGAATTTGGCACACCTTGCTCCTCCTCAGGCTGGCTTGCACTGCTGCTCTAATGTTTATAATATGTGGTAAGATAAAGGGTTGTGTTCTTGTGGTTGCTGCATTTCTTTTCTTGTGCCAAGTCCTGGCTGCATAGATGAAAATTTCGTGTCTTTTATCCCCTTTCCATGGGAGTCTTCCTTTGATATCTGCTGTGGGCCTAATACACACAACCTTTAAAAGCCCCTAATTTCTAGTTTACAAAATAGTCTGCAAATCTTAATACCTCTGCCTTAGACTTCTCAGTGCAGGTTTCATGACTACCCCATCGTTTAAGAAGAGTTTTAGTGGCCTGTACATTTCTTGTGTTTGTACTAAACCAGGGAGCTCAATGCAATCTTTATTACCTATACATGTATATATTCTATAGATATATTTGGGAAGAGTTTCTTTTGGTTTTCAGATCCAACCAGGCTTGTATTTCAATATATCCTCTGCATAAGGTCTTGGGAATGCATTACCACTGGCAATTGATATTCTCAGAGGCACCACAACAGAGTTTTAAAAAGTAGCTAAGGGTGACAAAATTGTTTAGTAGAGGTACCTGCAATAGGAAGCAGAGATAGTCCTGGAACTATCAAGGCTAAAGAGGGTGGAGGAAACATTCCCTCTCTGGGAGGATCCCCCCACTCAGAAGGATGGAGCAAGAGCAGCAGAGAGGTGGTTTGCATCTCCTGGGAAGTCACAGCCATACAAACTCGTTGAGCTTTGCTTTTATGCAGAATGGATGCAAATCTTGCTAAGCCTGGCTCAGGAGATGCTTGTCCTGGGACAGAGGAGTGTGTTTCAGGACACCTTACCCAGGAAGAGAATGGGCCCAAACCATGATGGTGCATGTTAAACTTCTTTGCACACAAGATTTAGTTTTGGACAGGAGAAAAGTCAAGGCTAGCTGGGATTAAGAGTGCTGATGCTTTTTACAGTTAGGGAAAGCAGCTGGGTTTGTTTGCCTCTCTAATATGCTTTGTGTTTTATTGACAGATTTTAAGTGGTAGAAAGGTGTTCAGGTGTGCTTTGGTTTCTGCAGATTGTAGCTGACCAGCAGCAACTCCTACCATATTCATGCAGTGTGAGAGAGGTGGGAGCTGCCTTCTTTACTCTGTCCTTGAGCTTACAGACATCCTTAGCAGAAGTAAATCCATATCACTGATAGTGGCTTTCCTGCAGTCAATCCATTTGGAATAAAAGTCCATTTGCTACAATTTGTATTTTTAAAGACAGCTTTCAGCAGACTATCACCTTAATAGCAGTCAATAATGCCCACTTGTTGCTAAAATTCCTCAAATAGCCATGTTGCTTCTCCTCTTCTTTATTCCCAGGGACCCTGGTGGGGAACAGTTACGATTTTGCCAACTCCTGGGCTTTGCACAGTGAAAACAAGCGCTGCAAGAGAGTGCAGACTCCGAGCAACACCTGCAACATTTCATCTGATATGGCAGAGAAGGTTGGTGCTTCAAGATGCCAT
>VRYO01000369.1:5503833-5534755 GCA_009812075.1 Sialia sialis
GGGGGTTGGAGCTGTGTGATCTTTGAAATCCCTTCCAACCCAAACTATTCTATGATTCTTTAAATCTGGTTACAGCTCTTGTGACTGGTTATGGTCTCTGGAATTTTATCTGTTCAGATGAATGTAATGTTTAGAAAGTGTTAGCATTGCAGCTGAGGTTGGGGAGTGGCATGCACTGTGCAAACCAGTCTGATGGGTTGAGTATGACTGATTTGGGTTTTATGCAGATACTGTTAAATATTGATGCTTTGTGGATGAATTTTTCTTTCCCACACACTGAATGAAATTATATTCTCTCTCATGTGAGTTCATAAGCTCACAGCATTTAACATTGCCTTAATTTATTCATTGTGCAAGAATAAACACAGCACTATTAATAGAAGTCTGGCCAAACAAGTGCCTGCTGAAGAATGTAGGGCTTTTTAATAGTGTGCTTTGTTTGCTTGCCTCAGCTTCAGGAATGTAAATCTCCTTGGTCTCCCACCCTCCCTACCTGACAGGCAGTCAGCTGTTAGGTGAACAGCTATGCTTCAAGGCACTCTTCCCACCCCAGTGGCCCTACACTGGGTAGATCTGTGGTTTTCTTTACCCTCTCTGTCTTCCCCCCCTCTCTGGCCAGCAGCATCCTTGCAGAGATGGCTTCTGGCTTCTTTCAGCAGGAATTGTAGTGACAGGATGAGGGGAAATGGCTTCACACTGACAGAGAGCAGGGTTAGGTTGGGTATCAGGAGGAAATTGTTTCCTGTGAGGGCACTGAGGCCCTGGCACAGGTTTGCCAGGGAAGCTGTGGCTGCCTCATCTCTGGAAGTGTCCAAGGCTGGGTTGGATGGGGCTCTGAGCAACCTGGGCTAGTGCAAGGTGTGCCTGCCCTGGAATGAGGTGATCTTTATAAGGTCCCTTCCAACCCAAACTATTGTATGATTATGCAGTGGAATCAGAAAGCCTTGCTGCTCTTTTATCTTCAAATCCTAAAAAATGTTGAAAAAAGGTTTTTGTCTTGTTTAATGGCTCTGAATGTGAGCTGAAAAGTCTTGAAGCAGCTCACACACTTATCCCACTGTTGCCAGGGCCTTTCCCTGCCCTCCACCTCTAAAACACATACATTTAGTGTGATCACCTGCTTTGCCTCGGGATCCAGAGAGCATTCCAAACCGGGCAGTGCTGGAGGGAGGAGGAAAACCTTCCTACCATGCCCTGCCCTCTGCAGCTGGTGTTTAGTTACGAAAAAGGAGCCTCACTTCATTGTATTTTCACTGGTTTCTGCTGTTTAACAAAGTTCTGCAATTTATCAGGCTTTAAGATGACCAGCAACATGGGTAACATGGATCTGAAAGTATAAATGGGTGATCTGTGAAACTGTAGCAGGAAGGCAGCCTTGAAAACAAAAATGTATATGGTTTAAAGCATTGCAATTGATTCTTGTGTTCTTTTATAGTGCGTTTATTTCCTAGATGTCACTTCTAATAGAAATGGTGTGTGGAGGCCAAATGTCACTGTGATGTTTGCTTTTTCCTTCTCTTATTAGGAAATTATACCTATAGTATGCTAGATGTGAAAATTATTGAAGTTAAAATTTAGCTAATTTCTGCTTTTTTTGAAATGCAGCTCTTACTGCAGTTGGTGAGAAACAGTTCCCACATTATCCCATAGAATACATCAATATGTAATAAAATAGCATTCATTCCCAGATCTGAAAAAAGTAGAAATTTTCAGCTTTAGACCATAATTTGCTATGTTGGGGTCAAAGGCAGGTCCAGCCAAGGTCCAGAGGTCCAGTCCTGTCCCTGGAAGTGTTCAAGGCCAGGTTAGGTGGGGCTTGGAGCAACCTGGTCTAGTGGCAGGGGATTGGACTAGAGGCTCTTTAATGCCCCTTCCAGCCCAAATCATTCTATACAATATAATAATACATTGTATGGGTGAAAATGAGTCCTGCTCTATCTAAAATCTCATTTTTTCTTCATCAGATTAATCAGCATTCAAGGGAAGCAGTTTATTTCAGTTGTTACTTAGTCTGCTCAAACATGCAGCCAGTGTTTGGTGTATTACTGGGTTTGGATGCTTTTCATTTGGAAACATGGGGGATTTTTCTCCATTAAATATATTTTCTGACAAACTACACCCATTTATGGCACCAAAATATACCTTTCCTGAGTATTCTGGAGAAACCCTATCTGCACACCATAGGGTTTGAATTAAAGGGAATGAGAGGGTGTCTTTGGTTTCTTCTGTTATTTTTTAGGTTCTCTCTCTTTAATGGTAATTGTTAAGTTGTAGACAAATGCAGTTCATGCAGCAGCAGAAGGAAATGCCACAGAAATGGGAAGAATGTACAAAATTCCACCTCCAGCTCTGTGTGGTGCGCCTGGGGCAGAAAGCAGGTCAGCAAGTTTTGTGGTTGCTGAGGGCTGTCACTGCCAGGACCTTGGCAACTTATTTAAAGAAACGTTTAAAATGGGACTTGTGCAGAAGGGAAGGGAGAGTTTTTATGACCTTCACCTGCATTTCAGATACTGCAGTCAGTCCTGCTAATTTTAATCTTGCAGCCATCTTTACCCTAAGCACTGTTTCAGCCTGAGGCTTTGCTCTCCACTCTGTTGGATTTGAATATTTCTTTGTGTGGAGCAGCTTCCATGAGCAGGAATGCTACAGCAGTGGCTGAGGCTGCCAATGTCTAACACTCAACACTGTCCTCTAAACTAAGGAACAAGGACTTCTCTTAGTCCAGCCTGATCAATGAGTTTTAAAGAAAGGAAGGAGTGAAAATGAAAATAATTTGCGGAATGGTTAAAGTTGGAAGGCATCATTGAGTCCAATTCTCTGCTTCCAACAGGGTCATCCTAGGTCATGCTGCTCAGTGCTAGGTCATCCTAGGTCAGGCTGCTTATCCACTCACATCTTGAATGTCTCCAAAGGTAGTGGTTCAGTACCCTCTCTTTTACCCCCCTCAAGGTGAATTTTTGTTTTGTTTGTTTCTGTCTATTTGAATTTACTCATATTTGAGCTAATCTGTCATGAAAGTTGAGATATGTCTGAAAGATGGGAAAATTTCAGCTATAATTTTTTTGCATAAGGTCACTGGAAAATTTGACAAAATTTGAATGGCAAAAAGCCTTTACATAGAGAAAATGAACTGTTTGTTGCTTTTCAACATCTATCACTTGGTTTCTAGGTAATCAGCTGGAGCTCAGCATTTAGCTATGCTGTTAGTGAACAAATCCAAGACCAAAGAACTAGGGGAAAAATGGGTTAATTTTTCTCGTGTGTAATCTCCTTTATTTTTTAAGTAACTTTCCTCATCTAAAATGTTTCTTTTAGTGGAATATACAGTTTGAGTTTTGCTGTTTGAGTTTTATTAACAGCCTATTACCTTAAGAAACTTCATTAGCTCAGCACCTAAATAGGATTGTTGCATATGCTGGTTTTCTGCTGCACTTGATACTATCTGGAGAAGGCTTTGATCCAGGAGTTGCTGTACTGCTCCATCCTCTGAATGGCTCTGTGCTCACTTTTGATTTTATCAGTTTCATCTCCAAGCACGGCTTTAATAGCTTTCTTGGCTGCTTCTGTTACTTCCACCCTCAGGGCACTTTTTCAGCTTTTTTGTACCTATGTGAGTCTTAGAGCAGCACCAACCACCATTTATGTAGTTCCTGCTCCCCCCTTCTAGTCTTTTTGGTTTTTTCCCATCTGATTCAGCATGGTAGGTGCTGTCAGGGCATCAGAGCTATCTCAGGCTGGAGCTGAATTTCTGATTTTCACCATGTCCAGCTCTTAGTTAGCATTGTTTTAAGCTCCCTGAGTTCTTTCTCAGAAAGCTCAAAACCTCTTTGCACATGATCCCTGAGCCCTTTGCTAAACTTGGAACACATTCCCAGTGGACTAGATATTTCTGGTTGGTTTGTTTTCACAAGCAAGAAATTCTGTCTTGGCTCAGACATGTACTAACTTGAGTTGATCACCTGAACAAAACACCCTTTAGCCAAAATAAAAAGGTATTTTCTACTCAGCAGTTTTCCTATACAGGCACCACAGCTGCCATGCAGAGAAGACAACTTGATTTTTTCCTGTGGAGTGATTTTGCTCTCCATTTTTCATCTCCCAGAAAATGAGAAAACAAGATGCATTTTATTTTATTTTATTTTTACACAGCAGCTTGTATGTGGTGTCACCTCAGCTCCATGTAAAGTTTTTTAGAAGTAGTGAATTGCAACTGCGAACACTAAAAAATATGCCCCCACCCCCGCCTCACCCCTCCACCATTGAGTGTAATACATGCAAAATACACCATGGTTACATTTGCTTACTTAAAACACTGACAAATAATTAGAAGAAAGTTATGTTCTAGCTCTTTTTTGTTTTGGGCTTATATCAGAAAATCAGTTTTTTACTTACCAAAACTCAATGTCATCCTTTCAGAAAGTTGCACTGAGGACCTCAGACTCATTGAGACATAATGCACAAGAGTTTTTTCGGGATTTGGGAGCCTCCCCTGGAGAGCTTAATCATACACTATGTTTTCCTTAGGTTTTGTTTCACATACAGTTAAGTTTCCTCTTATGTTTCTGCTGTCTGAAAGAAGAGGTCTTGATACCCTCCTCCCATTTCCCTGTGCTGTCCTCCCCTCACAGTGGCTGTCACCACGCTGATTTCACTCAGGAGAAGAGCAGAACAAATTGCTTTTCTTCCCTGGGCTATTGTTGTCCTATTTATCTGAGGTAAATTGACCTGTTGTGCTTTGGACAAGCCAGCAGGAGCAACAGGAACCTGTGGCCAGAAGTGAAAAACAAATTTCATTCCTGGGATTTCAGACTCAATCTTTCCCTCTGACACCTGCTCTGGTCGCTTGTTATCCAAAAGATTGTCTGGTTGTTTTTCTTCCTACGTGCCTCAGTCCCCCTGTGTTGCTGTGTGCATCTTCCTGGGAATCCAGGCACCACCCAGTTCTTTTCTGGGAAGCCAGAGGAGGCAGAATGCCTCCATCTTTTTGTGTGTTTTTCTGTGAAACATCCCTTAGGTGATGCTCCATTCTATAATGATCAGTACATCGATGTATCCATGTATGTGGTGAATAAATGGGTAGAGCTCACTATTAGCTCTTGACTATTATTAACTGCATGGTGGTGGTAAATAAGAGCTGTGATGTTGTTCAACAACAGTGGTGACAGTGTGTTTGGAAAAGTCGAGTTTTTCCTTTCCCACAGGAAGTAATTTTGTCCCCTTTGCTTTCTCTCTGTCCCTTTGCCCCTCATTTCTCGTGCAGGACGTCCTGGAAACCTGCCAGCTGCTGAGCACATCTGTGACCTTCTCCCGGTGCCACCATCGGGTGGATGTCGAGCCCTATGTCAGCCTCTGTGAAAGGGACATGTGTGCCTGTCCCCAGGGTGTGGACTGCCACTGCCCTGCCTTCCTGGAGTACGCCCGGAGCTGTGCTCACCAAGGAGTGATTTTGGAGGGCTGGCCTGAAGAGAGCTCGTGCAGTAAGCTGGCACTTTTATTCCTAGGCTGCTCTTCCCCAGTAAGATCGTGCCTGTCTGGCAGATTTATGTCCTGCAGCTAAAAGCAGCTGGTGTGGTTTTTAGGAAGTTGGTTCATTTATAGGAAGTGCCTTGCTCACTTCCCCTCTCAGCTCTCCATCACCCACCTTTTTCAATAAGGTTTTGTCCCCAAGGCAATATTGCTTGAAGAAGAGCCTGAGCTGTTGCATGTCCCACCAGAGTGTACAGGCAGTGAAGGCTTATTTGATACACAAAGGTATAGACAACGATTTAGGTGCTATTTCACACAGGGTTCAGATATATGGCATTTTCCAGCCTGTATTTTTAAGTCAGCATCTTTTTGAAATGCTCTCTAACATTTTTGCATAAAGACAATTGCTTCATCCTTTATTTGATTGAATCAATTGCCTTGAAATTGAGACACTGCCTTTTCTAAGCCAATTTTTGTGAGGTTAGGGATCCTGATTGCATTTGAGCTCCTGCCTTTATTAGCCCAATTTTGCTGAGTTCAGAAGTCCTGATTGCATCTGTGCTGAGGTTTTGTATCAAGGAAGTGCATAGACTGAGATGGATTGTGTTTATAGAGGAAAAGTCATGTTTGCACCTACTGCTGATACCTCCACTGGAGGTAGTGATTTAATACAGAGCATTAAAAAATAATTAAAAATCCACTAATATCACGTTCTTGGTGATTTTTCTCATGTATATTTGTTATGAGAAAGGACAATTTCCTTGGCATCTTTGTGTAAATTGATTTCATGGGGTAAACTATCTGGTTTGTACTGACAATACTCGGTTCTCTAGTAAAGATATTCTGCTATTGGCCACTGAAGAAAACTCTGCCTTCAGACTGTGTTAGGGCAGCAAAATATTGCCAGCCACTTGTTCTAGGGAACAACAGTCTGAGTTCTAGCAGTAATTTATTACCTTTCTACTTGGACATAAAGGGCATCTATTAAAGCTTATCTCCTTGCTCAGGGTGTGAGTCAGAGAACCCATTTTTGCTGGGGCTCTTTGTAAGTCTGATTAAAAGGCTCTAGTGAAATGAACCTTTCTGTGATCCCAGGGGCTTTTGAGCTCATTTCTAACCCCTGAATTCACGAGCCACAGTTTGTTTTTTTTTCTCCTGAGTCTGGAAAGAGGGAAGCATCCCACTGCCACAGCAGGAGCTTAATTTTTTATCACCGTTTGTCTGGGCTATGGTGCTTTATCAGGAGATGAAGATGATGATGATGATGATGGAGGTCTGGAATGCTCTGCTCTGTGGGAAGGGCTGTAGTGTTGGGCACACTGTGTGAGTGGTGCCCAAGCCCAGGGCACGATCATTCCTGCATTACCCTCCCACCTCTTCATCAGAGGATTTGCTTGGATAGGGCAGGCTCTGACCTTTCCTTCCCACTCCATGCCCCGACAGCCTTGTAGGGCATGGTGTGTTTCTGCATTGAAGAGAGGAATGCCTGTAAAAGGGTGTGTTTGTATAATGGCCTGGCCTAGATAGTGGCAGCACTGAAGATACCATGGCATGGGTGTTATCCTCAGCTGCTGGTTCTCTGGAAGAAGGAGGATGGGATTTCAGAGTTTTAACTGTCTCCTGGTTCTGCCTGGAAACATCCAACAGGAGAATTCCACAAATTAGTAGAATAAGTGCAGGGCTTAAAGGTACACAACTACCAAATTGCTTAGATATTGTTGCAAAATTTCTCCTCAGGTCTGATTATTCTTAATGCACTCAGGTTTCATTATTAAGACTCATTTTATTAGAAAACAGGTTGGCTTTAACCTCTGAGTATTTATTATGCTACCTGACCAATGATGATACTGCAGCAAACTGAAAATCAAATATTTCTAAATTGTTCTGCTTCTAAAAAAGAAATAATCATTTGGAAGCTGACATGACCTTTTGTGTCTCTGTGGTTCATCCTTTGATAATGAAGGGATTCGTTGATTTAAAAGTTATTGAGGAATTTGCATTTCTAATTTCTTTTAATTGTTTCAGGGCCAAGATGTCCAGTTGGCATGGAATATAAGGAGTGTGTATCACCATGTGCCAAAACCTGCCAGAGACTGAATATCAATGAAGTGTGTCATGGACAATGTGTTGATGGCTGCAGCTGCCCTGGTAATTTATTTACATGGGTTATTTACAGAGAAACATTTGGCAGTCAGGCTACCTATTTTATTAGAAGAAGGAAAGCTGTGTCTTCCCTTAAATTTTCTTGAAATCAGAAACACTGCTTTTTTTCTGGGACCATGCCCTAGAATAATCCAGTTTCTGTAGTGCCTGTATGCTCACTCCATGAAAGGGCCATTTTTCAAAGCCAACTAAAAAGTAAATGTGAAAATCAGTACCAACTAATATTTCAGGATTGCCTTTATTTCTTGGTGAAGGACTGCTTGCATTGATGTACTTCTGCTGAATTGCTTTGATTAGAGGTAAATACCGTTAAGGTAAGAAACAGCAGAGAATAAGTACACTGAAGGAATTTCTTGCAGAAAAACTGTACATGTAGAGTTTGCACTGTAATTTCAAAGGTCTTCATGATTTAGGTAATAATTTAATTTATTATTGAATCTTCCAGGAGATTTGATTGGATTAAAGGGAACAGCCCAGCCACATTAATTTTCCACTTCTGTCTGTGTACTTAAAACAACTGCAGGAGGAGAGATTGATTCCTGGCTCCAAAGCTCCATATGCTTGCATTTCTAGCTGTTTTTTTTTCCTGTTTGATTTTGTTCATTGAGTGCTGTGTTTGTTTTGAATAGGAATATCTCTGCATTTCACCCTGTCTGGGCTTTGAGAATTCACAGAGGTGTTTAGTGTCCCCTTGTGCAAGATGCCAAGTGCAATGGAGGATTGCAGAGCTTTGCTTTCCAAAACAAGGCAATAATGACATTGCCAGCCTTGTTTGAGGAGTCACTGCATTCAGGGTTTGGTAGTTTCCCATTCAGCTGCCAGCTTCTTCCTTGCTGGAGGTTCAAAGGAGTGGCAGGACCTGCACAGGTGATGTAACCAGACTCTGGAGATCATTTTGTTGTGAACGATCCAGTTACTGTATTTGTGCAGTCCTGGAAGTGCTGGAGAGAGCTGAAGGAGATGAATCCACGGGCTGCACAAAGGCTCTTGCTGTATTTTTCCCTTGGTAGATGCATTGGTCTGTTCAGCATGGGAAGGATCTAAGGAGAGAGGAACTGAGGAGCAGAGAAGCAGGAGCTCCCCAGAAAGGGTAAAGGGCATGAGAATAACAATTAGCAGTTCAAAACTTTTGCTGCTGTTTGTTGCACACCCAGAAGGGAAGAACCTGAATTTGAGTTTGATGGAAAACTAGGAGGATCTGACAGAGGGATTTTTGAAGAGGATTCTACCTTCACTTAGCTTCCCTCTAGTGCACCAAGAGCAAACAGGATCTGAAGGATGTTTGACAAATGTCTTTTTTATTTTATTTTTTCCCTTCTGTTAAATGTCCCTCACAGTTACATTAATTGCTGTAAATGGAATTACTCTTGCCAGGAAAAAAAGGCAAGCATTCTGTTTTCTTGTGCTCTCTGGAGAGCTGCATCACTCTTAAATGCTCAGATCTTGTTATGATTCTCTCTCACTGGAGGGATTTTCTCAACAGCCAGAATCTTTCCAGGCAGCTCTATGGGAAGAATAGGAGAAAGTAGACTTACCTGGGTCTCACTGTCAGTGATAACTGTGCTTCCAAGCAAAAGAGCCAAAATCTCTGCAGGCAATTGGAGGGAGTCCCTCAAAGAGAAGGGAGAAGGTTGTTCAAGAAAACAACTGTTTTGCCACAGCAGTTCTTTTGAAAATGGAGGAATATTAACTCTCTCTCAATATAGGGATTGAATGGAAAGCACTATAAACTAGCAACAGAAGCAAGAACAAGTTTCTGCCTTATAGAAGTCTTGTAACTCTTTTTTGCCTCTGTTTATCCTTGGGGGATAAAGAACTCTCTATAGAACAGGTAATAATAGTTGTATAATACTGAAACCTCAGCAGCTGGACCCAAGCTGAGAAGCTGGCCCTTTTGCTTTTTGCCTCTGCAGGAGTTCAGAAGTGGCTTCTTTCTCTCAGTCCCTCACTGCTAGACTTAGATGGTGTCCAAATTTGTTCCTTCATTCCCCACTTTGCCTCATCTTTGGTTCTCTTATGACAAGTACAAGACCTGTGTGACATCTTTTAGTGCAGCCAAGGAAGTTCATGGTTTTTCCAACTGTCAGATCCCCGATCAGCTCCTATAAACTTTGATTGTGCTCCTTGTGTTTGGTTTGTCTATGTCCCAACATGTGTTCTGGACCTGAAGATGTGCTAAGCAAAGAGCTTTTCTGAGAGCATCAGGAATGCTTTGTTCAGCACATCTAAGGGAGAGGCAGCATCAGAAGGAAAGCAGACATCTGCCCCTGTGAGGTTTTTTGGCAAGCCTCATTCCTTTTTATTGCTGCCTATGACTAAGTCTGGATAATAATGCATATGAAGTCTTTGCAAAGCGTATGAAGAGTAAGAAAATCTAATTGTATTTGTATTTGTGTCCCTGTGTGTGACATGGGTGTCTGATGCTACCTGACCTATCCAGAGGGGCTGCTCCTTGATGGTGAGCGCTGCATTGAAAGCTCTGACTGCTCCTGCATCCACTCTGGAAAACATTATCCTCCTGGCTTCACCATCTCCCAGGACTGCAACTCATGGTAAACCCTGTGCTGCTGTGGTGTGGCTGCTGTAGATAAGTACTGCACACTGCTCAGTGACTGCTTTGCATTATCTTTCTAGAAATCTCTCTAACTTTAAAAAATTTCCCTTCACTGGCAAAGGACTTGGTCTCTTATTGGAATTGCCAGCCCCTTCCAAGAAATGAACTGCTCACAAAAGCAAAATCAGCTCTGTTTTTAAAGGGATATTTGATCTGATAGAACAACATGAAGGTCACACTCCTTCAAAGAGCAGAGACCTACCTGTTTCCTGTGGATAAGACAGATCAGCGGGTTCCCATGTCTGGGTAGTGTCAGCACTGATGTCTTTGTTTTGACTTCCTACATGTATTTAACCTCTAAATCCCATTTCTTTCCAAGAGGAGTTAGCCTAAGGCACGTCCTTGGAACTTGTCACAGGGCTAATGAGTCTTCCTAGCTTGGCTCATGGTTTTTCTTTCACTCCTGAGTACGAGACTGGAGGGGAAAACCAGCACTTTAAAGAAAGGAAGGGAAATTAGTCATGTATTCCTGATCTGGTTTTGTCTTCAGTGTGGACATATTTGTGCAAGGAGTTTGGACAACTCTTTACTCAGAGGTTTCCAGTTAGAGCACAGAAGGAGGACTGAGTGAAGACCACGACATGCAGAAGAAAGGTGGTCTGTGCATCATCCCCATTACTCAGAAGTTTTTTGTCACCTGCACCACATGTCCCAGAACACAAACCATAATCACGATATTAGCATTTTTTCTTTTTCCCTGGAGTCCTCTGCAGCTTTGAGCTTGGCCACATTGTTCTACCTTGGTGCTCTTGGGAGATGAGTGTAGCCTGACAGGCTGGGGGTTTTATTACTTGTGTTTTGTTATTGCTTCCTGTTATTCAAACAATGCTGCTATGGAGAACGTCATTCCATTGACTCTGCATTTAGCATCCTCAATAATCTTCCTCCCCACAAATGATTTTCAAGGGGTGGGATAACTAGAGGAATGAGAAGAATATAGTAGCTCTTGAAGCAAGGAGTGCAGAGAGGCGTGTGGAGGACACTGAAGGTGATCACAGCAGGGGAGTTTGATGTAAGAAGCAAAGGAGAATAGATTTATTTACGGGCTAATGTGGGAACTTTCACTGCCTAAAGATGGGCTGTGAAGAAGATGGGGCCAAAATCTTTTCAGAGGCAAACAGCAAAAGGTTATGAAGCAATGGACGCAAGCTGCAAATGAAATTCTGTTTTGTCACAAAGAAAAATTCTTCTCCCTTCCCCAGTGCTGTACTGGGACAGCTGCTCAGAGAGGCTGTGGGACTTCATTTTGGATGTTTCTAAACTCAAGTGGGCAAGGTCCTCACCCAGCTGATCCAGCTTTGTCATTGCTTTCTCTGAGTTGAAGATTGTAGTAAATTATTTTTCTAGAAGTCCCTTCAATTTTTTTCCACCAGTGATTCTGATGTATTGATAGATATACCTTGAGAATTGCATTGAACTCATTCCACATCAGTGGGATATAGCTGAAAACTCCATTAAACACAGACGTTGAGCCAGGAAAAACAGAAGTCCTTGAGTTCTGCAACCATACCTGTTCATATTACCAGCAATTGCTGTCAAATGATGGGAAGAAGGGATTAATACATTAAGAAATGAGGTTATGGGGGATGGAAGGGGTCTTGGGGACTGATCTAACTTCTCTGGGACAGGTGACCATTTTCAGTTTTTTGGGAAAAATGTGCAACAGAAGATTTGTATTCATTCTTGCCTAACTTGCTACTATCTCTTTCCTAGCATTTGTCGACATGGCACGTGGATCTGCACCAATGGGGAATGCCCAGGTATGTTGGCTTTACTCTTTTCAGTTTTGACAAGTAAGCCTTGCCTACAACCCTCCCACTCACACCCACTTACATTGATTTTTTTACCCAAAAACCACATTTTTGTTCTTCCTTGCTTGCTCCAGTACAATCCAGTTGGGATCCTACTTTAAAGTTCTTCTCCTGAGGCAAATCAAATATTTCCCTGTGTGGTTTATGTGTAGCAATGAAAAATCCTGTTTGCTGGGAAGGCCAGTTCCTGCTTTGTTTACTTAGTTTGCCAGTTATAAGGGCCTGTATGTTCAGAGGATTGGCTTCCAGGTGGAGGAACACTCCTGGCTTTCTTTGACCAGGAGCAATTCCTCATTGTACCTTATTGACCATGAAATTCCATCATGGTCATGTTGTGGGTGAAGGAACTACAGCCCCAGGGAGAAAGTGGCTGCTCTGCCTTCCATGGGTGCTGGCAGATTGGAGAGGCAGCTCTGTAGATGCAGACCAGGGTTATGGCTGGACAGAAAAAGAGCAGATTTGGGGGCTTTGGTGGTTTTTGTTGAGGTGAGACTGTGCAACCTTCACAAATTAGGGGAATTGCAACAGTCTTAAGGTGTTCTGTCCAAAAGTCTGTCTTTTTCTAGTAACATGAAACTTGCCTGGCCCATCAGTACTCCATTTCCTCCTGCTTTAGATCAAAAGAACACTTCCCCCAAAGCATCAGCACTTAAAGAAGAGGATGGGGGGTGGTATATACAAATACTCAACACGGAGATGACATTTTTAGTGAGCTGTTGATTAAGGATCTCTCCAAGTGCAGGGCATCTCACTGTCTAAACCAGAGCCTCAAGGGCGCATCCCAGGCTGATTTGTTACATCTTTTATCTAATGGGCAGCAGCATGATTGCAAACAAGAAATAGATGCCTTTCTAATTTCTGTTTTTCCTTAGGTTATACCTTTCATAGCTTTAGGTCCTTGCTCTCTGGGCTATGATGAATACTCCATGGGCCAAATTTGTATCCTTTACTCCAGCCACATTTTCTTTGTAGTGATTATAGAAGTGAAGATAAATCTGCTATTGAGGCTTGATATGTTGATGTTGATGTTGATATGTATCTCTGTGCAAGAGGCAACATAGCATTGCAGCCTTTTTCTGCATTGGGAAGCTGTCCCAAATAAGCAAAAAGTGGAAAAGAAAGGTGGCTTATTTTTGTACCTTCTGCCATTATATCTAAATCAGTTTTCTCCTAGGCTTGTTAAAGACTGAATGTTGTATACCTGTAGCTGTTGTACATGTGCCTACTAAAAACTATAAACTCTCCTGAGACAATATGGGAGGGCAGCAAAGCCTCCCAGAATAGCCAAATATATATTGTTACCTGTGCTGTTTGTCTCTACTTGAAGTAATATTGCAGCATATTTTCATTGTTGGTTAGTTGCCACAAATATATCTAAAATCATGTGTCCAGAAAATTTATGTAGTTACTGGTATAACTAGGCAGTTCTGTTTTTCTTTTGACCAACTTTTTTGTCAGGAAAGATTGCTCCATATTGTGGGAGTGAATTGCCCAGCTGTAAGTTTGGTGATAAGGTGAATCCACAGCTAGAGCTGGCTGGCACTGCCAAGAGGCTTTCAAGCTGATATAATAATGGAAATAATTATGAAGGCAGAAGGTTTCAGGAAATTTCACGGGATGCATTACATCAAATGGAATAGACAGAGGGACCCACAAGAAAAGACTTGGCCACAGAAAAGAAATTCCCCTTTCAGGAGCAATGCCAGAGGCTGGGATTTGTCTTAGATAGCAGCCCCCAGTTCTCTGTGCTATAAACCTGTCCTCTTGTTCCCTTGTTGCAGAGAATGCCCTGGAAATCAAACTCCAAGGGATGGCAAACATCCAGAACTTCTCTTAGGGTGAACCAGAGCTGTGCAAGGCTGCGAATCCTCAGGATCCGTGCTTCAGCACCAGCTGGTTTAAGATAGTAAACTCTGAATAATGTGCTGAAGAGGGAAATTTCCAAGATCTGTTCATTAGACAGATCTTCTGTGGGACTCAAAGGGAGTGAAGAGAGAATAACCATGGAGCTCACCTGCCAGCTTGTAACATTTAACCTTTCTCCAACCTTTGGCTGGTGGTGGTCAATGTAGCCCAGCACCTGAATTTTGTTGTGGATGAGAAGTGGCTGCCCACCTTGTTTGCCACGGGATCATCTCTAAGTGTGATGGTCTTTTCATATGGAAGTTTTCTCTGCAAGTTCTGTGGAGTTGGAGCCTTTCCATGTGTTTGTGTGACAGGTTACTAAATCCCAGCGGTGGTATCTGGATACTGCCTTCCTGGAAATGAAAAGTCACAACTTACTAAAACACCTTCAAATGCTGGTATGTTTAAATAGCTCCTTTTTCTAGTAAAAAGGTGGTCAAGCTGGGCTTTCACATTATTCTGTGAGGACTTTTGATGTAGCTATTGTAACTATAGAATTATTTTTAACTTTCTGTTTGTTAAGATGATTGTTCAGGGTAAGTTCCAACATAAATTCTACCCTTGGAAAGATTCCCAGAGACACTATCTTCCAGCTCTTCATGGTATTTTATGTTAAAATCAGGTGTTTTATGTTAAAATAACTTATTGGTATTTAAGGCATCCCAACAAAAGAATATAAGGTTTTCCACAGGCACAAATTTCAGCTGTTGATTGAAGTTTATTCTCTGTTCCCCAGCTGTTGTTGGTTCCTCTGTTACTACTGGTAATGCCTTACAGAAATAAATAGTGAGATAAAGATCTTGCTAGTTCTTTCTGGTCTGTGGGCCTTGTACAACCTGTTCCACCAGGGCTGCTCTACCCACTCAGAGGCTTGTGGGGGCTGAGCAGGATTTTAATCAAAACTGGCACTGGAATGATTAATTTTTTTTGCTTTTTGCAGGGGAATGCTCTGTTACCGGCCAGTCCCATTTCAAAAGCTTTGACAACAAGTATTTCACCTTCAGTGGGATTTGCCAGTACTTATTTGCCAAGGATTGCATGGAAAATTCCTTCTCTGTGATCATTGAGACAGTGCAGGTAACAGCAGCCTTGGCTGGTGCCTCTGTGCAGCTCTTGAGAGAGAGGGCAGGGCTGTGGGGCTATGACATGAATTGCAGATGCACAGGCCAACAGAAGTAATTTCCCTATCAGATAATTAGTTTAAATAACAGATGCAGTCTTTCTCCTTAGTTAATAAGTGTTTTGCTTCTCCTCACAACCATTCCCAGGAGCCTGCCTGGCGATGGAGGCTCATGATGAGGTATAGAGAATAGGCTCTCGCCGACTCTTTGCCAGCTGAACAAACAAACAGAGGTGAGGGTGCACCCCTTGCCAAGCACCCTGGCTTCTGGTGCCTCCCTAGTGCCTGTGGGGAAAGGACATTTCCTTCAACACCAAGGAGAGTGCACTGGCAGAAAAGTGCCTTGTATTGCTTCCCATTTAGTCATATTGACTGGTGATTCTTTTGTACTCAGACATCAGTTCCTGTCTTTCTTTGCTGTCTCCCCCAGTGGATGTGTGAGAAGCAGCTGCAGAGAGGTGGGAAAGGGTGCCAGGCTGGTGCAGGAAGGGATGAAGAATCTCCTGAAGGGAGATGTCACAGGAAAGTTAACACAGTTGTGAAATGAGTGAACCAGTTGTACATGGGAAAAGGTGAACAAACCTGGAGACTGAAAAGGACCCTGAAGAAAGAAGAGAGGAAGAAAGGTGATGAGGACAGAGGAGCTGAAGGCAGAGAGAGGTGCAATGGAGACAGGAGACTGAGGGAGGGGAGCGGAGTATCAGCCTGTCCAGCAGCACCAGGGAGGTTGCAGGCTTTGGCGAAATGGGCTGTGACAGCTCTCTGCACCATCTGGATCTGTCTCCTGCATTAGAGAGCTCTGACAGTGCAGCTCTGAGGTCATTGGTGCTTGGGAACCTGCAGGACAGGTTTCCACTGAAACTTCCCTTTCGAAACCAGGGAGGAGAAGTAGGGCCCCCGCAATCCCTGCTCCTCATCTAGGTATCCCACAGTCGGGCAAATAACACCCCAGGAGTCTCAGGAATGTGAACTGCATGCCTGTTGCCCAGGCTGTGTGGGTCAGGTGGCCTTCCTGCCCCTGCCACAGCTGTGGGGCTGGTCACTGACATGGGTCACTCCCAGGGATCTGGTGGAACACCCGCAGATCCTTTTCCAAGTTCTGAGACAGGGAGCTCAGCCCTGGTGGGTGATTAGTGGGATAATGGAGGGAAGGCTGCCAGCCTGCTCTTTGTGGGATGCAGAAACCAGATCTATAAAACCAGTGTGACACTCAACACCTCCCAAATTCAATGCCAAAATGCCTACTGGGACTAAGTCACCAAGAAAGTGAAAACTCGAGGTTTGAGGCAGATTTTCCCTTCTCTGCAGTGTGCAGATGATCCTGATGCCGTGTGCACGCGCTCGGCTTCTGTCCGGATCCGGGATATGGACAACAGCATCATCAAAATGAAACATGGAGGAGGAGTTTCACTGAATGGACAGGACATACAGATCCCTTTGCTGCAAGGTGTGTTCACACAGGCTGACTCTGGCCAGCCACTGAAAGACTCCTGCTTAGTAGTGGTTTTAGACATGCCTTAGCCCAGCTTAATCAGTGTTTTCCATGCCAAACTCTCACTTGCAGTCTCTTCTAGAAGCTCTGTCATTACAGCTTCTCTCCATGCAGCAGACACATCTTGACTTGGCTTCTCTAAAATCAGGAGAATTAAGCTCATCTACACTTGTGAGATTTGTGAAAATCACAATTGGTTTATTCTCTTTTAAATTACTATTTTTCAACCAGAAGCTTGAAATAATGGAATCATAGAATGATTTGGTTTGGACCTTCAAGATCATCTCATTCCAACCCCCTGCCATGGGCAGGGACACCTTCCAGTATCCTAGGCTGTTCAGAGCCCCATCCAACCTGGCCTTGGACACTCCTAGGGATAGAGGCAGCTGCAGCTTCTTTGGGCAACCTGTGCCAGGGCCTCATCACCCTCACAGTGAAGAATTTGTTCCCAATATCCAGTCTAAACCCTCTCTCTGTCAGTGTGAAACCATTCTCCCTTGTCCTGTCACTACATCTTGTAAAAGCTCACTGGCACCCTGTGGTTGCCTTCAGGTGCCCTCCGTATCCAGCGTGTGGTGAGGAGTTCAGTTCACCTCACCTACGGGGAGGATCTGCAGATTGACTGGGATGGTCATGGAGAACTCATAGTGAAGGTACTTTTTCTGTCTGTTTTATTTCTGTTATTTGCCCCCTCTCTCATTCCATGCAAATATGTACAAAGATTTTCTTGTGTGGAGTCAAAAATTGCTTTGTGTTGCATGTTAGGAATTCCTTTCTCTTTTGCTATCCCCAGAGTGATATACAGGTCCTTTTGTATTCCAGAAACAAACACTACATCTTACAGTGGCTTGGTAACTGTTTCCTTCTCTTTTTTTTTTTTTTTTTTTTTTTTTTTTTTTTTCAGTGTTTGTGCAATGACAGCTGTTATTAACCATGAACAGTTTTGTGTTTTGCTCAGCAGATACCCTCCAAACTGGAGTTTTGTTTTTATTTGCTTTGACTGCTCTGTCGAAACCAACAGATGTGAATGACTTAAAAAAAGGGAAGAAAATGCCTCCAGGGAGACAGTTACTCATTTTTTCCAGGAAATAGAAATCAGCTTATAGAAGATGTGGTGCGTGCTCCTTCTACTGTGAGGAATATTTGAAGTCAGCCTTGATTAACAATTAGGTTTTGTCGGTGCTGCAGACACAGCAGAGTGTAGAAATACCCGAGCCAGGTTTAACAGAAATGATCTGTAAGGAAGCTGTAACCCCAGCCCTGGTGCCTTTGAGCCCCCCTTTCAACAGAGGTCTTCCCACTGAGAGGAGTTTTGCCAAGAAAAGCAGTTTTCCTGGGATTTTCTGCTGAGTGGTAAACGCTGCTTGCCTTGAACCATGGCATTGCTTTTGCATTCTCCTTGCCTGCTCCAAAATCTGGCTTAAATGTCATGTCTGGCACAGTGCAAAGGGTTATGAAAGCAAGTTCAGAATTGAGTTCAGGAGTTGAAAACAGATAAGAAAGGTCTGGAATAATTTTAGAAAGCAAATAGGTGTTTGTGGTTGTTGTTTAGATTTAACCTGTATCTCTATGCTTCGAGAATCTAAAAGTTCTTTTGGAGCTTCAGTCACAAAAAATTCAATTCAGTCCCTTGGCACATCTCAGGAGTTTTGGCTTTCCTCGGTATTCAGTGTTTTTCTGCCTGGTGAGAGACCCATATAACCTTTTTTTTTGTCCCACTGAAAACAAAATTAATTTTCTGCTCCAGATCCTCTACCCATAAAAGCTGGAAGTTTCTCCAGTTGTATGCTCCTTCCCTTGCTAGGCATCTAAAGCATCTCTTTAATTGCTTTTGGAGAGTTATTTTATGCTGGATTTGTAGACTGACCTGTTGCCAAGTATTGCTGACAATTGGAGGAAGTGATACACTTCCATTACCTTGTTCTGGCAAAAATTCTTCCTGTGTTCCTGAAGAAGGTTCCCCTTTCTGTGACTGCCTGATGTTTGTGTTTTGAGCTTCTACTCCATATACACCACAATTTGGACTTGTGTGAGTCATTGCTCCATCTGGAAATTACATGAAAGAGTAGTAATATTCTTAGTAGTAAAATTATTTATCCTCTAATTGTCCTTTTTGATGCTCTGTATTTATTCTCTGACCCCTGTGTTTGCATGCTGGCTACTATTAAGTTATATTTTGGAGGATTTTTTTATTTTTATTGATACAGAAAACCAGTTTTCTTTAAAAATGTGGATTTTTCTAATTTTTTTTTGTTTGTTTCACTGGTTACTCCTGCAAGCCTGCCTAAACTAGGACTCGACTACATAGATACAGAGGGCTAATGTAGCATCAAAGCTCCTGAGTAGTTGATAGTGATTGTAAAGTACAAACTGTTAGGAGCTTTACTCCTAACAGAAACTGACAGTTCCTACTAAAATAAAAGGTATTGGTGCCTTTGTGATGCAGATGTTGCTTAGGAGATTTCTCCCTGTTTACCTCTAGGTTTAGGGTCATCTTTCAGCTGCCCCTTGATTTGCAGCAGGAATAAAACAGGGTGAAAAGTGCACCTGCTCTGTGGATTGTTGGAAATTTTGCTTTTAGTATGCCTGAAGTTCTTCTAGGCAGGAGGAATGTCTAATATGGGGTAGCTTTAGGAATATTAGTTTATTCCTTATTTTATCCAGGGTGCTCAGTGTTGAGGGGAGCCTCTCCAATATTTTCTCAATTTTGTGATAAAGCAGTTTCCTTACATTTCCTTCATCATCCAATTTTCCTGTGAAATGCTCCCAAATGCAGTGTCTTTCCCCAAAGTCCCATTAGAATTACATAAAAAAATGGAGCCCCCACTATTTCTCTTCTCATTTATATCAGTTAAGGGCGAGAACAGGGAGACTAAACTGGACTGCTGATCAAGGCATAAAAATATGCTATTTTTCTCTTGGTCACCTTCTGAAATTCACTGTACTGTGCAAAAATTGTCCTGCTACTATTTTTGTTAGAAGTTTGAAAATGCAGTACAATGGCATTGTGTCTGTAGTATTTTGATGTGTGTTTGAGAATTTTCTTGACTATTAAACTGTGTATGGTTCATTCTTTAAAAAAAAATAAATCTTGCTCTACAGTTCTGGAAGATGACCAGGCTAATGTTTTGTTCCCTAGGTGTCTCCAGTCTACTCTGAAAGGATGTGTGGGCTGTGTGGAAATTTTGATGGGAACCGAGGGGATGATTTTCTAACCCCTTCTGGTATGGTGGAATCCCTTCTGGAAGACTTTGGAAACTCCTGGAAGCTCAATGCAGACTGCCAGGACTTGTCAAAACAAGGCGGTGACCCCTGCAATCTCAATCCTCATTTAGGTACTGAAGCCTATCCAAAATTAAAGTGTGCAGCAAATGGTCATCCTTCATTTACATAAAAAACAAAAAAGGAAAATAAAGAGAAGAAGCTAATGTTGCTTACATTACCACCAGGGTGACTGTAATATATATTTTGAAAAACCCAATAAACAGCAGCAATAAAAAAAACCCATAGAAAGATTTGTATTGATGCAGGCTTCCTAAGGAAAAATGTAATATTTTGTGAAAATTGAAAACAAAAATTAGTTTAATTTTGCAAATATAAAAAGGCAGCAGAAAGCAAAGGCCCTGTAAAAGGAATTACAGCACCAGAAATAGTGTTAAAAGAATATAAAAGCATTACTTTTCCTTTATTTGTTTTACTAGTGAAACATTATTCTTTCGGTAGAGCTCATGACATACGAGCTATGGTGCTATCTGTGCCTGCCTGATCCTGTTTTATTCTTGTGAGGGGTTTTTTTGTTTAGTTTAGGTTTTTTTGTTTTTTTTTCTGTGAGAGGTTTTTAGTTTGTTTTTGTTGGTTTTTATGTATTTTTTTTTAATAAAAGGAAAAGAAACTGCTTACTGTGGCTCCTCTAGCTTTCCTTGAAAGCCACTTTGATCGATTGATTCAGGGTGAGCATGTCATTTCTCTCTTTTTAGCCAAGTTTGCTGAGGAATCCTGCTCAGTTCTGATGGCTCCTGCCTTTGAACCTTGCCACCATGCAGTCAGTCCCACTCCCTACGTGAAGAACTGCCGCTTTGATGTTTGTTCCTGCTCCAGTGGCAAGGATTGCCTGTGCTCTGCCATTGCTAATTATGCAGCAGCCTGTGCCAGGAAGAACATCCTGGTCCAGTGGAGACAACCTGACTTCTGCTGTAAGTGCAATGCTGCTCAAACCCGCTGATTTTCCTTGTCCTGAAGGAATTTTTTCTGGCAATGTTGGATGAAAGATCTAGAATGAGATGCCAGATTTCCCTTATGGCAAATGACAGTGAATCTATCCTCCATGCTGGTAGGGAGGCAGAAGGTGTTCTCAGGGACTACTCAGCACTGAGGGAGATAAGTGATGATCTGACATAGCTCCATAGAACTGCCTGGATTTCCATTTTCAGCTACTCATCTGGAAACTTTCTGAATGTGCCAGGGTAGGAATCTCCCAAGTGATTTGTAGTAATCCATGAACTGCCTGCTTTTGAGGCCCAGACTTCCTAGGTCCTGAACTCATCAGTGACTCCTGACTTTAGCTGAATATGGGGTTATGGAGGAACCACAAAAGGGCAAGACAAACTTGTATCGGAATAGAATTTTGGCAGTCTTGTGGCACCACCCCTGCTTGCAACAGGGCTGAATTACTGTAGATTGCCTGAGGTTTTGTCCAAACAAATTTTGAATATCTCCAAAAACAGAGGTACTGTAGCCTCTCCAACATCTCTTTCTCTCTTATCCAGGGCAAGATAAATAGCCAAACTGCCAAGCAGAAGAATCCAACACCTTTAATTTCTTTTATTCCTCTGTTAGGTCAATGTGGTAGGAAAAAAATCCATTGCCATGTAATTTTGATTGAGCACAGACATACTTTTCCCATAAATATTTGTGAAGTGAATGTTTTTCCATTTTCCTGAGCAACTTTGTTATTAAGGAAAGAAGACAATTGAAAAATTTTGGGGAAAACATGTGTGCTTGGCAGCTCTCCAGATTTGTTCTGATACTTCTTCCCAAGCAGAGAGTGGGAAAAACATTTATAAACTGAACGTGTAGAAAGTGGAAAAGAGAGAGGTCCCTGGCCTTCAACCTAGCAGGGCCTGCAAGGTCAGTAACCACAATTTCTGCAGCCTGGAGAGTGTTTGCTATGAATGAGAACAAACCCAGTTTATATTAAGCTGCTGGATGATTTTATAATATTTTACCTAGTTTATGTAAATGTTCAGATGGTGGATCAGTAATGTAATAAAAATCCTTTCAGAACTCTGCAGGTCTGGAGGCTGAAAGAAAGAGCAGTGATAATGCCCCATTGCTCTTTCTGTAATTGAACAAGTCAATTTTCACAATTAATCTTTAATAGTGCAGAGCTGCTTCTTCCTTTCTGTGCATTACAGAGAGCTTTGTGCTCTCATAAAGTGACGATTTTCCTGATTGCAGATCCATCAGCCCCCATTAAATAATCCTGGTGCCCTAGACATCTCCTGTCACATGAAGGAGAGCAATCCCGCTTTCTTAATGTGCTTGAGATGTGAATGTGCAGGTTGTGTAATTTGTGCTAATGGCCCAGAGCCCTGAGTGCCCCACCCCACCTTCATCCCCAGAGATTTGGTTTCTTGGGAAATGACTTGACAGAGCTAGTTTGCTTGATTTGGCGTGGATAAGTGTGGAGCAAAGTCATTAGCGTAGCACAGCATTTCTGCAGTGTGCTATCAAGTGCATTCAGCTCTCCTATCTTTGATGTTATTTTAGTTGCTGTTTGATTATTTAAGACCTGACTCATACCCTTGTAGCCCACCATGAATAAGCACTGGAGCCAATCCCTTCATGCTGCAAGGGAGGAGCAGACAGACCACTCTGTGAAGGGCTTTCATGCAGCTGCATGTAAAAAAATGGGTAAAACTCAGGCTGGATGTCTGAGCCCAGAGAGTGGTGATGAATAGAATTAAACCCAGCTGGTCACCAGTGCTGTTCCCCAGGGCTGAGTAGTTGGGCCAGTTTCGCTTAATATTTTAATCAAGGATCTGGGTGAGGGGGTTGAATGCATCCTCAGTCATTTCTCAGACAGCACTCAGCTGTGTGGGAGTGTGGATCTGCTGCAGGGCAGGAGGGCTCTGCACAGGGATCTGGACAGGCTGGACCCATGGCCAGGCCAGTGCTCTGAGGGTCAGCAGGGCCAAGGGCCCGGTCCTGCCTTGGGTCACCCCAAGCCCTGCAGCTCCAGGCTGGGGCAGAGGGGCTGCACAGCTGGGAAAGGCCCTGGGGGTGCTGGGGACAGCGGCTGGACATGAACCCAGGGGTGCCCAGGGGGGCAAGAGACCAATGGCACCTGGGCTGTGCCAGCCATGGGGTGGCAGCAGGGCCAGGGCAGGGACTGTCCCCTGTGCTGGCACTGCTGGGGCCACACCTCAGATCCTGGGCACACATGGGAACCTCAGCACAAGAGAGACACTGAGGGGCTGGAGCGTGTCCAGGGAAGGGAACGGAGCTGGGGAAGGGGCTGGAGCACAAATCTAATGAGGAGAAGCTGAGAGGGGATTAAGCCTGGAGAAAGGGAGACTCAATGAGAGCTTTCTCACTCTCTATAACTCTGACAGGAGGGGGTAGCCAGATGGGGTCAGGTGCTGCTCCCAGGGAACAAGGGACAAGAGGAGAGGTAATGGCCTCAGGTTTCACCAGGGAGGTTCAGATTAGGTTTTGTGTAAACATTCTTCATGGAAATTGTTATTAAGCACTGGCAGAGACTGCCCAGAGAAGTTGTTGAGTCACTGTGCCTTGAGGTATTTAAAAGCCAGGTAGATGTGATGCTTAAGGGCATGCTTTAGTGGTGGACTTGTCAGTGTGAATTTAATGGCTGTATTCAGTTATCTTATGGTCTTCTACAACCCAAATATTTCTGTTTACCCGTCTCATGTGTGTATTGTTCTGTGGCAGGGGGGAATCAGTCAACAGGTTCCTAGATCTTCCTTCAGATTTTAGGACATGTTGCTAAGCCCCTTATTTTTCTTAATGTGGTAGTACTGGGGCACTTGGTGGCTTTGCATGCCTTGTATAAGAGGACTTATATAGGATAAATCCAAGAGTGCTGGAGCAGGGAATTAAGGACAAGCTCTGAGCAGTGTTTGAGGATGGCTACAGTGCGTGGTGGGCCTCAGCATGGTGAAGTGGTGTTAAATCTAGTCCTGGCAGGGTGCACCTTCACCCAGAGGGGGCAACATTTTCACTTCGAGTTACCTGAGGAACTGGTCATGGTTTGTCTCTTTCACTCTGATTTCCAAACCAGCCCACAAAAGCTTTCCCACTGCTTCTCATCTTATTCCTGGGATAGGCTGTGCTTCAGAACACAGCACTGAGCTATTTTGGTTTTATAGGATCCATCCACAGAGATTAGATGCACCTTGCCTTTTCCTCTCATTTTTCTGTCAATAATGAGGTGGGGTTTTTTTTAGTGGTAGTGTATTACACAGTGTACAGACAACAAGACTCTCCCAGGTCAATTGTCTTGCATTTTTGCTTTTAAAAACAGATGTTGCTGAGAGGGGATAGAGCAGTGTATTGGGATGTGGAGTATAAGCATGACATTGGGGAAGCATAACTGGAAAAAACAAGAGATTTTAAAAAATTTTAGGAGGTGTATTGGGAAGGAAAATCATAGAATGGTTTGGATTGAAAAGGTCTTAAAGATATCTTCTTCCAAGGCACAGCTTTCACTAGACCAGGTTTTTTTCTCTTTCAGCCTGTCCTTCAACACTTCCAGGAATGGGGCAGCCACAGCTTCTCTGGACAGTTTCTGCCAGAGTCTCAACACCTTCACAAGGACACATTTCTTCCTAATATCTAATCTAAACTTGTCCTCTTTCAGTTTGAAGCCGTTCTCACACATTGATTACAAAGCTTTATCTAAGAAAGGAATCTACTCTAAAGTTATCCCTGTGGACAGGGAGTGTTACCAATGACTAGAAAGTAGGGAAGGACGTTGGGCTTGGTTATCCCGTCCTTTTTTGAATCTTGAAACTCATAAACTGATGTACCCACCTGAAATCTGCCAAACCAATTTGATGTTTCCAGAGATTCATGTGTAGCAGATAATATTTTTGGCTGAGGCCTCACGGTTGTCAGGCTGGGCTGTGCCTTTAGTGATGACAGTTATTTTAGAAAGGGTCCCCAATCCTGGGCTGTGCCTGTTCAAGGCTTGATTTACTGCAAAGATCAGGTTTGTGTAAGTTAGAAGCACATTTTTGTGAATGGTTGTCTAAGGCTCCTGTAGCAGTGAATGACTCTATGTTCTGCTCAGTCCAGAGTTAGGAAGCACTGGCTGTATGGATGAGCACACACTTCTTAGGCTGGGTTTGGAAAGGTACATTAAAGCAATTTGGGTACATGTTCTGGACTTGGGAGATTTTTGCCCTTAAGAAGAGTTCAAGTAATCTTAGATGCTTCTGGGCTGGATTTTCAGTTTAGGGTGTTACACTCCCACATATGGGGCTGCAGGAGCCTCCAAGAGAAGCTGGTACAACCATGTCTCTCTTCAGGAGGCAGGAATAATTATTTCAGAAGAGCTTTGTGCAGGTGGCCACATGCTACTGGTCAGCACTTGGGCCTTGCTTTGCTAGTCCAGTGAACATCTGGCTGAGGCTACAGACCCATCCTGTTATTCCATGGCTGCCAGAGTTCCCAGGGATGTGTGCTCACAGAAGAGAGCAGGGATTACCACATCATCCTGCAGGAAGGGCTTTCTCTGTAACCCTTTGATCTTGGTTTTAGCAAGGTACAAATGTGCCAACTTTCATTTGCAGCTGCTTCCCTGAACATGTTCTCACCTTACAACTGTTTGCTGTGGAAGGTTGCTACAAACGACAGTGTTATCAGGAGGCCTGTTAAATTCAAACTCTTGATAAAACAATCTCCTTTTCTTGTTGCCTGCAATGTGTTGTCATAGCTGCCACCTAGTGCTGATGCTGATGTGTGCAGAGGTGAACGCCTCAAAATTGGCCCTGTAGAAGTGGAGGTTTTATAAACAAAGATGACAAGTTGGCTCCAAAGGCCATTATTAGTCTCCATTTAAAAGAATTCATCATCAAACATGATTAGTATCAAGGCTGGCTCCATGATTGCTAAATTACTCCATTATTTGCTCCTGTTTCTGTGGAAATCATGGGGTACTGCTGGGATGTGAGGCAGCAGCACTCCTGTTTACCAAAGAAGAAAAGTTCTTTTCTACTTATTTTCTACTTATTTTCTACTTATTTTCTACTTATTTTCTACTTATTTTCTACTTATTTTCTACTTATTTTCTACTTATTTTCTACTTATTTTCTACTTATTTTCTACTTATTTTCTACTTATTTTCTACTTATTTTCTACTTATTTTCTACTTATTTTCTACTTACTTATTTTACCAAATTTTCCCTCAAGATGTTGCAAAGGAAGACAGGTATAAATGTGTTCATTACACTTGTAATGCTCCTAATGCATGGGGTCATGGGAAGGTTTGGGTTGGAAGGGACCTTACAGACCATGTCATTCCAATCCCCTGCCATGGACAGGGACGCCTTCCACTATCCCAGGTTGTTCCAAGTGGCCTTGGACACTTCCAGGGATGGGGTAGCCACAGCTTCTCTGGGCAACCTGTGCCAGGGCCTCATCCCCCTCACAGGGGAGAGCTTCTTCCTAATATGCAATCTAACCCTGCTCTCTGCCAGTTTGAAGCCATTCCTCCTTGTCCTGCCACTTCAGGCCCTTGTCAAGAGTCTGTCTCCGTCATTTTGTACGTTCTCTTCAGGTATCAGAAAGCTTCAGTTAGGTTATCCTTTGATCCAGAGAATAGCAGAGGTTGGACAGAGCTTGTGTTTCATGTTCTGGGTGAAATTTTGTGGCTGAATTTCCATCACAGAGGTTGCAGTCCAGTTCTGACATTTATTGGGACCTTCCTTTAGTAAGGTTTTGTTTGTGTGTACACATAAGCAGTGCCTTAGGTTGCCCTGGTGCTGCAGTTAAGGGAGGACGGTGTAACACTCCACTGACGAGTAAACTGAGCAATTACCTTTTAATCCCAAAATTCCCAGTCTGTTTTAGGCAGCTCTTCCTTTACCTGGATTTGGATCAAATGCCCTTCTTCCTCCTGTGTTTCACCAGCAATGGCCTGTCCTGAAGGTCAGGTGTACCAGCAGTGTGGGACGCCATGTAACCAGACGTGCCGCTCGCTGTCCTACCCAGAGGAGGACTGTGAGCAGCTCTGCCTGGAGGGCTGCTACTGTCCCCCTGGGCACTACCTGGATGAGCACGAGCAGTGTGTGCCCAAGGCCCAGTGCTCCTGTTACTATGATGGGGAGATCTTCCAGCCAGAGGATGTCTTCTCAGATCATTACTCCATGTGGTAAGTGTGCCGTTCGTAACCCTTCCCTACACATCGTCACTCCGGATTTTGGACGGCTTGAGTTGCTAACTGGGTCAGTTCCTCTGTATTCACTGGAGCTAGTTAAAAAAGGCAAGATTTTGCCTCTAACAAGCTAAATAGCAAGTTTTGCTGTTATACCTCTCTTCAGTTAATTTCAAATGCCACCTTACTCAGAATTACTTGGTATTAAGCCCTGTTCTATGAACAGTTCCTTCCAGTTTGAAATGGAGCTTAATTACTGACAATAGCTACTTTGTGGGCTTTTAAAATGTCACTTTAATGTACTGTGCTACACTTCTTAACTGTTAAAACCTAATTACCTCTTGTCAAAGATACAAGCATTAAAAAGCATTTCTAATTGTTAAATTGAGTAGCAGTACACTTGGAGTGGGAATGCTGGGCAAGCCCAGTTTTGGGAACACTGTCTTCTATTTTTCCTCTCTACCACAAAAATCCCAAGTTTCAGGATCTAGGTGGTCCTTTACCTCTTTCCACAGCAAAGCTGACTGTTGTCTTGCCTAGCTTTATCCCTATGCAGCTGCACTGGATCCAGTAGGACAGGGCCAGCAGGCAGCTGGGTTGCCATGCCACTGTATCCCATCAACTCCCTTAAGGGAAGTTTACCTTTAGTGTTGGTAGACACAGTGGATGGAGAGCAGCAGCTCAGCCCCACTGAGGGGTAGTTTTGTATTCTGACAAGTTCCCTGTTGACAGCAAATCAGTGTGAGTGAAAGCTAAATGCCATTTCATTAAATATAAGCTCTGTTTGTTTTTCTTAGCTATTGTGAGAATGGATTCATGCACTGCAGTACAAACAGAGCTCCTGGTGCCTTCCTGGCTGATGTTTTTGCTGATGAGAGGCCATCTCCCAGAGGTTAGTATGCCTTAAAATATTAATATTTTGTTTTGATTATTTTTTCTCTTCAGTCTCTTGGTAGTGCAGATTGGAGAAGAAATTCCAGAGGTTGCAACATCTATGATATTGTGAGATTTTTTTTTCTATTTTTTTTTAATGGGATAGAAGCAAAAGGGATGTGTGGGAGGGAGCAGAACTCACTGAATCTCACTGAATCTAAAAATTATTATTATTATAATTAGCCACTGCAGTCTTCTTGAACTGGAGGTTAAAGGATACTTTGGCAGTGATTTGAGGTGCCCAGTTGCTATTTGAGGATCCCAAGACATCAGTAACTCATCAATTTTATACCTTCTGCTTCTCACTAGTGGGATGCAAAACCTCTTTTCTGGTGCAAATGAGGCTTTGAGAGGAGGGTTTGAGAGTGGATGTGTCTCAGAGGGGGCAGGGCTAGTGGGGCTTTGGAGAGGCCTGGGAATATCCAGGGGCTGGACATGGTGATCCTTGTGGGTGCCTTCCAGCTCAGGATAACCTATGATCCCCATGGGAACACCAGTAGAGCAAAACATGGTGTCTTCCATGGCCCACTGACAAATGCACCTGTACATGGGGTCTGGAGGAAATTTATGGTTGATATGAAATTTATGGTGCCTTGGAGACAAAGGGTTATTGTTGTCTTTGCACCTTCTCATGATAAAGCACCTTCTAGAGAAAAACTCTGTAAATGCCTCTGTAGGTACAGGACAGCGAGCTGCTTAAATATTGCTGCTAAGACACCAGCGGCAGTGTCACTGGTTGGGTCACCTGTTCTTCAGGTGAAGCCTTCCAGGTGAATATCTCCCCAAACTCTTCCCTTAATGCTCCTAAGACATAGTTCTCCTGATAATAGACTTACACAGCCTCAGAGAGGCATATTGCTACTACCACTTGACATAATATCCTGGAGTTTCTTGGGAAATTCTGAATCTCCTATGAGATCCTGAATTCTCAAAGAGTTTGTGTTGAAGCTCAGGGCACTGTTACTTGCAGTCACCAGTGCAGTTATGTTCAGTGTGGGAGATGGGTCTAAATACAGTAATATATGATGCTGTTGCTTCTCAGATGATCAATTTTCTGCTAACTTTGTACCGTGCCTGGAGGTGTTTTGCATAGCCCCAGTGCAGTTTGGAATTGCACTTTTATGTTTAGTGCAGCATTTTTGCTTCAGTGTTAAGTACCTGCTTTCATGACAGCCTAACTGAGAGGAAGTAGGGGCTGTTTTCTTTGCCATGTCATGTGTAGTGATGTTGTTCCAGGATATATTCTAAATTAGTTTTCTAATCAAAGTTGATCCACCTTTTAGAAAAATATTGTGCCAATAAATACTTGAGTTTTAATTGCACTTTTTGTTAACTCATTTTTTTTTAAAGTAAAAAGGAGCTTGACATGCAGATTCCCCATGGAAACAATTATCTGTCCTGCTGACAACCCAAGAGCAGAAGGAGTGGAATGCACCAAGACCTGCCAGAACTATGACCTGGATTGCATTAGCCATGGCTGCATATCTGGATGCCTGTGTCCAAAAGGGATGGTAAGCAGGTTTCAATACAGCAGCAAGAATCAGGTCCTCTTTGCTTCCTTGCCTTCATTCTCTCCTACCAACAGCCTTCTTGCAGCTTGGAAATAAGTGGTTGTGAAGTATTGACTGTCAAGGTATGGCTTGAAGAATGTGTATTAGTGTATCTGCATTGAAGGTTTACTTTAGCTTGTAAAAATAACTCTTAACCAAATTCTAAAGCCTGCTTTGAAGACCAGTTTGTTTTCCTTCAGCTCTGCTCCTAGACCCCTCTTCAGTCTTGCTGAACTTTCTCAGTCAGAGAGACAGAAGTATACCCATATTCAGGCTTATCAGAGGGATGGAGCAACTCTCCTCCAAAAAAAGTCTGAGGGAATTGGGATTGTTCAGCCTGGAGAGCAGAAGCTTTGGGGTGACCTCATTGTCCCTTGCAGTGCCTGCAGGGAGCCACAGGAAAGATGGAGAGAGACTCTTGACAAGGGCCTGGAGTGACAGGACAAGGGCCAATGGCTTCACACTGACACAGAGCAGGGTTAGATTGGATATTGGGAAGGAATTGTTCCCTGTGAGGGTGGTGAGGCCCTGGCACAGGTTTCCCAGCAAAGCTGTGGCTGTTCCATCCCTGCAAGTGTCCAAGGCCAGGTTGGATGGGGCTCTGAGTAACCAGGGATAGTGGAAGGTGTCCCTGACCATGGCAAGGGGTGGAACAAGATCATCCCTAAGGTCCCTTCCTATGCAACCCATTCTGTCATTCTCTGATCCAGCCGTCCTTCCTGCTGAGATGGTTCCTCCTTGTCAATCTCCATCTTCCTGTGGGTTGTACCAAATTGAAGTTTCCCTGTAAGAGAAGGAATGTGGGATATGAAACTTGCTCAGATTATGCCAGAGGGTATCTTGGAGTTGCAGGTGTTGTCCTAAGTACCCTTTTTTTTTTTTTTTTTTAAACTGAAAAAAGTCTAGTGTTACGTCCCACTGCAATCCTCAAATTTAATTATTAGTTTAAGTGTCTTCTACCCCTAAATTCCTTCAATTATCTTACTAGAAAAAACAGCTGCTCCCAAATTCTTATAATGCAGAGTTTTTAGCAGTAATAGAAACATGTATTTGAATATTGCTACTGTATTTTGTTGATAAACACACATTTATGTAAATAGATTCTACTCCAGAATAAAAGGCCAGCTCTAGGCAAAAGCTCAGGCTTGTGAAATGTCTTGGAGGTGAAAAAGAAGAGAATCTGCAGTCACCCCTAAATTTTCACCATATTTTTAAAAACAAATGTTACTACTTTTCACATTTCATTCTGTAAATCTCTATCCTTTAAGTGAAAAATATTCCTAAATAGCAGAGAGATAATAAAGAAATGTTTCTGTACTTGAAAAGCTCCTAAAGCTCCAGGGTGAGCAGTTTTTTCTTTGCATCTAACATTCAGACCTCTGATTCAGTGAATAAGCCTGAGATTTTTGGTTTCAGTTCTGGGATATGGTAATAGTAGACTTTTGACATAATTGTGGAAAATAAATAAAAAA